>SJYW01028883.1:11076-47615 GCA_006410735.1 Raphicerus campestris | reverse complement strand
AAAAGCGGGGGCCGGGGGGGGGAGCTGAAAAAAAAGGGTGGGGGGAAATCTAACTTTCATAGCTGCGGCAATGTTCCAAATCATGGCATTTAGGTACTACATTTAAGTTTTATTACACTTGAACCCTGCAATGCCAAAACACCTACCTCCATTACAGAAGGGAAAAACCAAGCCGGGATCTCGAGGCACCGCACGTCCATTCCAGATGATCTAGTCTCATCTTATAAACTGAAGTATTTAAAGAGTCTCTAAACCTCACTGACCTTGCTTTTAAAAACAAGGAACATATGGGCACTGCGAGCTTTTCATCTTCTTCCAGCCTACTAAAATATCCGCTTCTCCAAAATTCAAGGGTAGCAAGCCTGCCAAAACTCAGATTCATGAAAGGCCCCGAGTGCGTGAGAGCACAGGGAGGACGGGGAGGGGCCTGGGGCGGAAAACAAACCCTCATAAAGAACCCAAGGCACATTCTTCCCCTTCTTGCCCACTCAATGTCAAGAGCTGTGGAAAACAAAGTGAAACAATGACTAACTGGGTGGTGGAATGTGGGCCCTGGTCTGGAGGCACTGATGGCTGAGTTTGGTCTTGGTTCTGCCACTGGCTGCAGGGGACACTGAGGTGGGGAGGGCTCTAAATTCTAAATGCCTGAGGCTCCCTGAGCACGACTGAGTGACTGAACTGAACTGAGGCTCCCTGAAGGCAGGGAGGGCAAGTTCCCTGAAGACTGGGACCTGGGCTCTGATCCTGGCTCCTCCCATCCTAACCCTCTGCCCTGGGGTAAGTTGCCATCTCTCCAAGCTTCAGGGTTTCTCATTTCTTAAGATAAGGACACGATTATTTACCTCACTGCATGGCTGCAAAGATTAGAATGATTAAACACAATATGTAGTGTTTATACAATGCCTGGCACAAGATGCTAAAAAAAAAAAGGAACAAAACCCTGTAGCTGAAATAATAATGATGGTGGTGATAATTGTATTTATTCTGATAATTATTAATATTATTATTCAACTGGAAACAAAACATCTGCTGCTCAGAAGGGAGTTCAAGTTGAATGCCACCCTACTCATGGGCAAAAGCCCCACCCGAGGAAATCCAAAGGCCTTTGAAAAGTTACTACAAGAAAAGAATTTTATTAAATACCCAAATTTATTGTTGAAACCCTGTCTTGAAATAGAATAGCAGGGGGACGGGGGTGGGCAGCACATGCAGGAGTGGTGAAATATTAGGAAATTCCACTTCACACTCATTTTTACTTTGTTCAGCGGCTGAATTTACACGGAGAGACCCAGGTGAAATATTCCAGAGAGCTACCTGCAAATAGACTGTCAGCTTCCACTCTGATAAAAGGTAAAATATCTTCCTCTAAATGGTCTGGTTCACAGAACTGACCCTAAAGTGAACTGATAAACCTGTTCTGACACATGGAAAACTATTTTCATAATCCTGAAAAAGACCTTTCTCCACACCCCAGAGCTTACACCCACTGTGCAAAGAGCACTTGCACATTTGAGAGGCAGACACTGGAGGGGATCGTTTCCCATTTATAACCCTGCCTTCTGGGACAACAGCAACAAGCCTGCATAACCATCATAACCACCAAGAAAAATAAGACACTCACAAAGTCACAAAGATCACAAGTTTACAAGCAGATTTTTACCTTGTCAAAAATCTGAGTCGGGAGAGTGAAAACAGAGAAGGCTTGCTCAGAGGGGAGAGCTGTACTGACTACCAGTCAATTCTTCATTAAACAGAAGCTCTGACTTCCCAAGAAGCCATATTAAAAATTAATATCAAAAAGCATATCGCTCAGCCTAAACTCATCAGTCATATCTAACAATACCAAACTGTATTCTAATGAAATTTCACCTTCAGAATTACTCTGACACCAAAACTAAGTTGGGTATTGTTATAAAGGCAGCCCAGGCTTTGCGGCACAAGCGTTTCAAAGATATTCAAATAACCTCGCTCTGCAGGTCTCTTTCACACCATTCTCATAATCACCAGAATAAATCAAACCGCTTGTAACCCTGCGTTATCGAGGGCTTTGAAGCTGGTCGAGGGACTCACTGGGGTATGGCTCCCACATGTTCTCCTCAGGCAGCAATCACAACTCGAGAGGACTGGCCCCCAGCCAACGTCCACACGTCTCCCGGGAAGAGTGCCGCCCACACCACGGGCTCTGGGAAGTCCTCTCCAGTGGCTGAGAAGGAGCCTGGAGAAGCCGCATCCCAACCACCGGCCCCTCAAGGCACCTGCTTCGCTCCCCAGGGACATGCTCCACACCAGGGAGCCTGTGACCTCAAGCGTCAGGGCACGAGGACAGTCTGCCAACCAGGGGTAGCTTACCTGCTGCTGTTCAGTCGCTAAGTTGTGTCTGACTCTTCGCAACCCAGTGGACTGCAGCACGCCAGGCTTCCCTGTCCTTCGCCATCTCCCAGAGTTTGCTTAAACTCATGTCCATTGAGTTGGTAGCTCATCTGTGCTTGGGTTCAAATCCCAGCTCTGACACTTAGTAGCTATGTGATGTTGGGAAAGGAGTGTAACCTCCCTGATCTTAGTTTCCACATTTTGAAAAGGAGGGAAAAAAACAGTACCCAACTCAAGAAGTGTTATGAGGATTAGATAAGCTTTTCTGTGTCTGACACCTAGAGAATGTAAGCCTAAGTCTCGGTTGGCTGGCCGGATAGATGGAAGGAGAGATGTATATGATACCTGGTCCTATGTGTCTAACCAGCTCACTTTATACATTCAGTAAACACTGGCCATCACGTGCCAGGCATCTGGAGTTCAAAGGTCTCTACAATTTTAGAGCCACACCATTTTCCACTGAATACTTACAGTCTCCAATGAGAGGATGCCGCCTAAAGTACCTGGTAAATTTTGATATACGTGATGCAATGTTATCATCTCTATTTCTGTGACTAGCCTTTTCTGAGGCTTTAAAGGAGGGAAAAAATAAAAAAGGAATGTGAGACTCCCTGTCATCAATAAGCCAGCAGATCTAGTCACAAGACCAAATATGAATAAACACAGCAATGACAGGAAAATGTAAAATGCCAGACTGCAGGGTGCAGGCAACTGGAGGAGAGGAAGGCCTTCCAGAAGTGGTGAGGGAGCGGCCAAGCCTGGAGGCTGGACAGGACCAGGCCTCCACACTCTGTGGAGTTCAATCTACCACTTTCAGGGGGTGCGGGGGCTGGCAGGCGGCGAGGCACACAGCAATGGCCCGAGCAGAGATGGGTGGGGATAAGGACAATGTGCCCAGGAGCCAAGAGGAGATGGGCTTGACTCATGTGAGACCAGGTAACAGGCCAGGGAAGGCTCCGAATTGGGGGGAGAAAAAAAAAAATGTGTGTGTGTGTGTNACACTCTGTGGAGTTCAATCTACCACTTTCAGGGGGTGCGGGGGCTGGCAGGCGGCGAGGCACACAGCAATGGCCCGAGCAGAGATGGGTGGGGATAAGGACAATGTGCCCAGGAGCCAAGAGGAGATGGGCTTGACTCACGTGAGACCAGGTAACAGGCCAGGGAAGGCTCTGAATTGGGGGGAAGAAAAAAAAAAAAAAAGACGTGTGTGTGTGTGTGTGTGTGTGTGCGTGTGCGTGTGCGTGTGCGTGTGTGTTTTTGAAAACCCCAACAGGATGGGAGGCGACCTAGGACTTTAAAGTTCCAGACAAAGAATGTAGGTGTGTGCTATTTAGGTGAAATTAATACTGAGCCCCAGGAGCCTTGAGTCTAAGTTTGACTGCATGTTCTGGCTCTGCCCCCTCCAGCGGGCTCCTCTTTGGGATGCTCCTGGAGGCTGGTGCTTTTAGCTGGCTGGGTGGGTGGGTGCCTGTGAGCTGGGGGAGGCGGTGGCAAAGCCGCGTTACCATCTCCATCTTCAAAGGACGGTCACAGCAGGAAGGATACAAACACATGTGTTCTATTTTCAGACTGAAACAAAAAAGGCGTGTGGTATGCGTGTGAACAAAAAGGAAGTCTAGTTCTTCTAAGTAAAGCCAGACCCGCAGTTGTGCCTGGACCTGCCTTGCAGACGGGCACAGTCCCACAGGCCCTCGCTGGGCTCACGCACCCCCGAACTGTTGCTACTGCGGAAGTGGAGCTCAAAATCCACGTCCTAAATTGCTTGCTATCAGGAGGTGGGGGGACGCCACCAGAACCGGCCCTTGGGCTCGCCTTCTAATCTCACCTTCATGTGAGACCCATGTAACCCTTCTCATAAATGATGAACCCTTGTTACAAAACAGCTTTCAACTCGAAAATGAATTCCCTACAGTCCTCTGCACTGGGCTTTCTTCTTTAGTTGCTAAGTCGTGTCCAAATATTGGCAACCCCGTGGGCTATACACAGCCTGCCAGGCTCTTCTGTCTGTGGGATTTCCCAGGTAAGAATACTGGAGCGGGCTGCCATTTCCTTCAGGGGATCTTCCTGACCCAGGGATTGAACCTGCAACTCTTGCATTGGCAGGCGGATTCTCTCCCGCTGAGCCACCAGGGAAGCCTTCTCCTAGTAAAGCTACAAAAGTGGTGAAACTGCCAGGCCTCCTTATAGGCAAATGTCCCCTCGCCAAGCCCGCTGCCCCACGGGGCGGGGGCAGGCACCTCGGCAGGAAAGGGAAAAGAGCCTTCCTAATCTGTGCAGCCCTGGGCCTCCCGTTCAAGTCCTGCCACAACAGGTGTGGTCTAGTCATACAAAGAGCATCTTTATAAACAAACATGGACAGAAGGCCGCCCGAGGGTTTTAAGCCAGCAGGACTGCAGCTGGGGAGCAAGCCCAGGGTGCCTGAGCCCAGCGAGGGCCTGTGGGACCGTGCCCGTCTGCAAGGCAGGTCCAGGCACAACTGCGAGTCCATCCCCGCTGTCGGCTTATTCTGTGGGTAGATCAAATGGCTCGGTGGATCCTACGTCCATAGGAAGCGGGGGTCAGGGGGCCAGGATGGAGCGCGGCAGCCCGCAGGCTCCTGACAACAGATGTGGCGGGGACAGGCCTGCGTATACGCGGCCTGAATGCTAGATCGCCGCGGCGGGATGCTGCCTCTCCTTTAGGAGGAGCCATTAACCTTTCAGATGACAGCCCTGGGATGGCAGTGACGGAACCATTTCTGAGGTCAGCGAGGATCTATGTTCTCAAAAACCTGACATGGACATGCAAAAGTTGTGACTGAATCCCGGTGTCCCTGAGTGGAAGAGTGTAACGTGAGCGACAGATCTTCTGCAATCAAAATGCCCCATTTCCCAGAGTATCTGTCACAGATTGATAACATCCACGCAAAAAGTTAAGTACAATTATGTCTGTCACTAAGAAACATACCTCGGAACCTGTGACTGACAACTTGCTAGAAGCTGACAAATCACCGGAAGATTCCTGAACAACTCGGAGCAGCGCCGCGCACCTTATAAGGGAGGCTCAGCCCCCGCCTGATGGGGGAGAGGCTCCCGGGAGGCTGTGCCCTCTGGCTCCGGGAGGGAAGACAACATTTCCTCCCGGGGCGGGGGTGGGGTGACAGTGTCTGTGGAGGGTCACAGGACCTCAGACTAAGGCCTGAAGTCTGCGGGAGCAGAGTTAGGGGGCACTTGCCCCCTGGGGACCCCCAGCCAGCAGAACGGGCAGAAGGAGCTGCTGGAACCAATCCGGCTGCACCACACAGGGCTCTCTGCCACCACCCCACAGGCCCCAAGCTCCAACCCACTGACACTGGTTCTGGATGCACTGGAGGAGGCCGGGCTAGAAGCACTGGGCACGGTGTGAGCAGACCCGGGGCAAGGGGTCTGTGGCCCTAACGTGCAGGCAAGCTGAATCTGGATTCCTGAAGCTGGGGNCACATCTACCTCAGACTAAGGCCTGAAGTCTGCGGGAGCAGAGTTAGGGGGCACTTGCCCCCTGGGGACCCCCAGCCAGCAGAACGGGCAGAAGGAGCTGCTGGAACCAATCCGGCTGCACCACACAGGGCTCTCTGCCACCACCCCACAGGCCCCAAGCTCCAACCCACTGACACTGGTTCTGGATGCGCTGGAGGAGGCCGGGCTAGAAGCACTGGGCACGGTGTGAGCAGACCCGGGGCAAGGGGTCTGTGGCCCTAACGTGCAGGCAAGCTGAATCTGGATTCCTGAAGCTGGGGCTGGAGAGTGGGACACATTTCTTAACGGGCTAGAGAAGAACCACTGAAGGCCTGAAAAATCCACTTGCTGTTTGCATCCTCCCAGCGACTGAGTGCACACGGCCTCCTAAGCTGGCTCCTTTAATGCCACGGGGTTTTCACCCTTGGTGAGTTCTCTTTATTGACTTTAAAAGGTTAAGCCCAAATCTACCTCCTGTGACTTCAGCCCAACTCCAGGGGCTCCCAATGTCCCAGCCCCACCTGGAGGCACTTCGACACTCTCTTCTACATGGTAACCCTTTGGACATCTGAAGCCAGCTGCCCCATCTTTACTCAGATCAAAACTCAGCGATTCCTCGCACTCAAGCTCACTGCTTGATTTGCATTAACTTCTACAAGGTGACCCGTCCCACTGTGTGCATAAGGCTGTACCCGCTTCACACAGACCGTGGCTAAGCCAGATTTCCTCAGTTTGGCTCCCGTGCAGTTGGATGTTTTGAACCGTGGGGGGCCCTGTCCGTTTTCACCCATCACCTTTCATCTTCTGGATGCGGCAGGATGCTCTGACTGTAGAGGAGACATGGGGTATTGATTCTGCCATTCAGCACATCAGCTCTCCCTAATGACTCTGTGTCATCTGCACATTTGATAAGCATGCCTCTGATGTCTTTATCAAGCTACAGGTTCTACCGTTCCGCAAGCTGGGGGGCAACTGCTCACCAGGGGCTCTCCTAGGAGGGCACAGAACTGTTCCCTCTCCCACACGCTGGGGCAGCTGGTGCTCCATCAGCTGCAAGTCCTCCTGCCTCCCCAAGATTTTCCAGACCTTGGTACCAGCAGAAGCTGAAACTTCTCATCCTGGCAGAATCAAATATGAGGGCTGGGGTGGGGGCTGCCCAGGCTGAAGGGGGAAGGAAGGTGCTTGCTCTGTCTGCGCCCATCCTGAAATCAGAAGGGCCAGGACCCAGGGACACCAGTGTTTGCTCACACGCACCGGGCTGACCCCAAAATCTGAAGCCAGCCTGGGAGATGGGTGGGCACGTAGGATCATGCCCGAGGCCCATGGCCAGGCCCAGCCTGCTGGTCAACGTTCATGAAGCAGATGGCAGAGGATGGAGCAGCGCTGGGGCCCAGGGAGAAATGGAGGCTCCAAGCCCCCGGGGGAGAAGTGACACGCCCTTCTTCACGTGGGTAAAATTGCCAAGAAACGAGTGGAGAGATGTACATGTGAGAGAAAGACTAGCTGGACGAGGAAGAGGAGTTCTGCCAACACATCTTATCCTGGATCTTGCCATGAACTTCAAATACTCTGCCCCATTCGCCGGATACAGCCGAGGGGCCTCCCCATCCTGAAAAGACACCACTATGTCTGGCCCCGCAGCTGGCATTCTCTGCAACAATAGGGAAGAAACAGGCAGGAAGCACGCATTCAGCAGGGCAGTACCTGCCTCTGGAAGGAGAAGGCGGTTCTGCCAGGACCGCGAGGTCCTCGGGTGGTAACCCACCATCTTGCCAACTGCCCCTTTGGGCTAAGATCAACGGGGATGACAGCTCTCCAAAAAACGACTGGAAATTATTTGAAACTTGAGTTAACAACAAAAGAAATGAAGGCAGAGAGCATGCTTTTGGCTCTAGAGACATAAACTCAAGCTCACGGAGGCAACAAGGCCTGCTACTGGCTCTCCCTGGCTTCCTTCCCGCCCCCAGGGAAAGGAGAAATTGGGAAAATAGCCGCCCTTGCTTCCAACAGCCTGCCCGTCCTCCAGCCTCCTCCACACTTGGTCAGTAGAGGGCGCTGCCTCACCGCGCTCTCACTGCAGCCCTGGCTTTGCAACTTGATCCCTGCGTTCACACAAAGACCACAGCTGAGGTGTTACTTGTGTTTTCACGAGAGAGAGCAGCAGTGAAACACAGACTTTGCTTTTTTGTGATATGATAGCACTTATGTAAAAAGTACACAGGAAAATGACTTGAAAGAAATATATCCAAAGGTAACAAGCCTTTGCTTACTGGAGTCAGAATTTGTCTTTTTTTTTCTTTCATTATTTTCTATGCTGTTTTCTACCAGCTGGTCTTCCTCTCAGAATCAGAAAAGCCTGAGGAGTCTTCAGGGGCTCACGAGTCAACTGCGGTTGAGGAGGCCACAGCACGGGGTCCCAGGCTGTTGGAGAGGCATTTCCTGCATAACTGAATGTGTCTGCAGCTGTGCTGAGCTCAGGGAAGTAACAGACACTAGACACAGTCCCCGCCTTCCAGGAGGTTATATACAACATGATCAAAAGTGAAGGGGTAACGGCTGAGAAGGCTCTGAGGGCAGAGCCTGGCACAGGGCATTCAGGGAAGGCTTCCTGCAAGAGGCAGTATTTGAGCTGACATCCGAGGCAGGGAATGCGAGGCATATCAGACGCACAAGCGTCCACACGAACAAAGGTGCAGAAGCACAAAACAGCAAGGGAAAAACAGGCTGCTGGTTCTAAGTTGGAGGCTTTCGGACGAGAGAGACCATTCCTGGGAAGCAGGCACAGAGGCCTCCATCCCACAGGCCCCCTGCAGGTCCCCAGCGGGAACACAAGCATCACCCACAGCTCTCTGCCAGAGAGAAAGCTGCCAGGTTCCTCTGCTGGACAGATCACAGGATCTGAAGCCGCATGGAATAACACATTCATCACTTCACAGATCTTCAGTGGATAATCTGAATTATCAGCATTTCATTAAAAAAAAAATCAAACACATGCAATAGGGAAACAATACAAAAACGGGAGAACATAAATAAAAAACCCAAAACCCTGTTGAATTAGGAGGCTCATAGGTGTGAGGGCCACCTATAAACGACTGTACAATGAGAGCGGCGGCTCAGGACAGACANCCATCTGAAGCCAGCTGCCCCATCTTTACTCAGATCAAAACTCAGCGATTCCTCGCACTCAAGCTCACTGCTTGATTTGCATTAACTTCTACAAGGTGACCCGTCCCACTGTGTGCATAAGGCTGTACCCGCTTCACACAGACCGTGGCTAAGCCAGATTTCCTCAGTTTGGCTCCCGTGCAGTTGGATGTTTTGAACCGTGGGGGGCCCTGTCCGTTTTCACCCATCACCTTTCATCTTCTGGATGCGGCAGGATGCTCTGACTGTAGAGGAGACATGGGGTATTGATTCTGCCATTCAGCACATCAGCTCTCCCTAATGACTCTGTGTCATCTGCACATTTGATAAGCATGCCTCTGATGTCTTTATCAAGCTACAGGTTCTACCGTTCCGCAAGCTGGGGGGCAACTGCTCACCAGGGGCTCTCCTAGGAGGGCACAGAACTGTTCCCTCTCCCACACGCTGGGGCAGCTGGTGCTCCATCAGCTGCAAGTCCTCCTGCCTCCCCAAGATTTTCCAGACCTTGGTACCAGCAGAAGCTGAAACTTCTCATCCTGGCAGAATCAAATATGAGGGCTGGGGTGGGGGCTGCCCAGGCTGAAGGGGGAAGGAAGGTGCTTGCTCTGTCTGCACCCATCCTGAAATCAGAAGGGCCAGGACCCAGGGACACCAGTGTTTGCTCACACGCACCGGGCTGACCCCAAAATCTGAAGCCAGCCTGGGAGATGGGTGGGCACGTAGGATCATGCCCGAGGCCCATGGCCAGGCCCAGCCTGCTGGTCAACGTTCATGAAGCAGATGGCAGAGGATGGAGCAGCGCTGGGGCCCAGGGAGAAATGGAGGCTCCAAGCCCCCGGGGGAGAAGTGACACGCCCTTCTTCACGTGGGTAAAATTGCCAAGAAACGAGTGGAGAGATGTACATGTGAGAGAAAGATTAGCTGGATGAGGAAGAGGAGTTCTGCCAACACATCTTATCCTGGATCTTGCCATGAACTTCAAATACTCTGCCCCATTCGCCGGATACAGCCGAGGGGCCTCCCCATCCTGAAAGGACACCACTACGTCTGGCCCCGCAGCTGGCATTCTCTGCAACAATAGGGAAGAAACAGGCAGGAAGCACGCATTCAGCAGGGCAGTACCTGCCTCTGGAAGGAGAAGGCGGTTCTGCCAGGACCGCGAGGTCCTCGGGTGGTAACCCACCATCTTGCCAACTGCCCCTTTGGGCTAAGATCAACGGGGATGACAGCTCTCCAAAAAACGACTGGAAATTATTTGAAACTTGAGTTAACAACAAAAGAAATGAAGGCAGAGAGCATGCTTTTGGCTCTAGAGACATAAACTCAAGCTCACGGAGGCAACAAGGCCTGCTACTGGCTCTCCCTGGCTTCCTTCCTGCCCCCAGGGAAAGGAGAAATTGGGAAAATAGCCGCCCTTGCTTCCAACAGCCTGCCCGTCCTCCAGCCTCCTCCACACTTGGTCAGTAGAGGGCGCTGCCTCACCGCGCTCTCACCGCAGCCCTGGCTTTGCAACTTGATCCCTGCGTTCACACAAAGACCACAGCTGAGGTGTTACTTGTGTTTTCACGAGAGAGAGCAGCAGTGAAACACAGACTTTGCTTTTTTGTGATATGATAGCACTTATGTAAAAAGTACACAGGAAAATGACTTGAAAGAAATATATCCAAAGGTAACAAGCCTTTGCTTACTGGAGTCAGAATTTGTCTTTTTTTTTCTTTCATTATTTTCTATGCTGTTTTCTACCAGCTGGTCTTCCTCTCAGAATCAGAAAAGCCTGAGGAGTCTTCAGGGGCTCACGAGTCAACTGCGGTTGAGGAGGCCACAGCACGGGGTCCCAGGCTGTTGGAGAGGCATTTCCTGCATAACTGAATGTGTCTGCAGCTGTGCTGAGCTCAGGGAAGTAACAGACACTAGACACAGTCCCCGCCTTCCAGGAGGTTATATACAACATGATCAAAAGTGAAGGGGTAACGGCTGAGAAGGCTCTGAGGGCAGAGCCTGGCACAGGGCATTCAGGGAAGGCTTCCTGCAAGAGGCAGTATTTGAGCTGACATCCGAGGCAGGGAATGCGAGGCATATCAGACGCACAAGCGTCCACACGAACAAAGGTGCAGAAGCACAAAACAGCAAGGGGAAAACAGGCTGCTGGTTCTAAGTTGGAGGCTTTCGGACGAGAGAGACCATTCCTGGGAAGCAGGCACAGAGGCCTCCATCCCACAGGCCCCCTGCAGGTCCCCAGCGGGAACACAAGCGTCACCCACAGCTCTCTGCCAGAGAGAAAGCTGCCAGGTTCCTCTGCTGGACAGATCACAGGATCTGAAGCCGCATGGAATAACACATTCATCACTTCACAGATCTTCAGTGGATAATCTGAATTATCAGCATTTCATTAAAAAAAAAATCAAACACATGCAATAGGGAAACAATACAAAAACGGGAGAACATAAATAAAAAACCCAAAACCCTGTTGAATTAGGAGGCTCATAGGTGTGAGGGCCACCTATAAACGACTGTACAATGAGAGCGGCGGCTCAGGACAGACAAGGGAAGCGTTAATGTCACATTCAATTATCCTACCGCACCCTGGCTGACTTAACTCAGTCAAATTAGAGTACATTTTATATTGACTATTTTGACATTTGCTTTATTTGGCAAGTAAAATGAAACTGATCCAATTTTCTTGCAGCCATTGTAAACCATAAACTGAACAACAGGAGGTTATAAAATACACGAGCCTTACAAGGCTCCTTCTGATGTGCTACCTCCAGCTTAGACTCTCCGTGGCCTGTGTTCGCGCATCCCCTGGCTTCAGTTCCCAGTGACTGTGCTCTCGTGCTGACCGGCTAGCTTCTGGGCGTGAAGAGGGCGCTCCTCCTGCCTTAACTGGGGTAGTGGAGATCCTTATCTCACAAAAAGTTAAACCTGCCCAGTGGTGGCTCCTATTTCTAAGCCCTCCCAGACCATATGACGTCAACAGGGAGCAGCCATAACCTCTCGAGGCGATGGGCCCGAGCCGACCCCAGGCACATGTGATGGGTCTCAGCTGACCCCGGGCACGTGTGAGGGGTCTGAGCCGACCCTGGGCACAGGCAATGGGCCCGAGCCGACCCCGGGCACACGTGATGGGTCTGAGCTGACCCCGGGCACGTGTGAGGGGTCTGAGCCGACCCCGGGCATGTGTGATGGGTCTGAGCTGACCCCGGGCACGTGTGAGGGGCCCAAGCTGACCCCGGGCACATGTGATGGGTCTGAGCTGACCCCCGGCACAGGCAATGGGCCCGAGCCGACCCCGGGCACGTGTGAGGGGCCTGAGCCGACCCCGGGCACGTGTGAAAGTGATCACAGCTGTGGTGGTGCTTGGGGCAGTGAGAGAGGAGCTCCAAAGGGCTGAACTGAGCTGCTTGAGCCTCGTATCCTAAAGACACAACCCTGGGAAGCTGTTCACTTCTCTTCACCTCAAAGTGAAACTAGAAACTACTTCTCAAGTTTCAGGTGAGGCCAGGGATAGTTACGATTAACCACCACTCTTGGTGTGTGAACCTGTCTCGAGCGAGAAACACCTGACTGTCTTTCGGAAAAGTCCCAAAGGACAGGCCTCTGAGCCGCCAGCTCCTGCAAGCACGCTCCCCTGAAGGCAGCGGAGGCTCAGCGGAGAACAGGGCGTAGGGACCAGCCGTGCCGCTCTCTCCTCTGACTTCTGGGGTGCAGGGTGTGGACCTTGGGGCGTGCGCAGGGGCAAGCGCCCAGTAACGGCTCTGTCCTGCTCCTGGCCGAGGCTGTCACCTCTGTTCGCCCAAATGGAAGCTCCGCGATCCCTTCTCGTTAACGTTCACCCACCTCCAACGGCACTGCCTCACCACTTCTTGCTTGTTTACTTTTGTAATTCCTTTCTCAAGGTCAGTCTGTCATTGCTGTTTGCTCCCTGTCCTCAAATAATTTACTGCAAATGATGCAGAGGTTTTTGATCAGATAGAAAGTGTTGAGACGACTACTCAGGTAATCTGCTATTACCAGATTTCTGCTCCGATGGAAATCAGGTTAAATCAGGTGCAGAGACCAGTCTGCTCAGCCACGTTTCTTTGTAGAAACAACTATTAAAATGAACCGCCCTTGAAAAACTTCTCGCTATTCTCTCATACGCAAACTACCTGTTTCTCAGTCTGCAGCTCTTTGGGAAAAGAAACAATATGGAAATGAACAAAATCACTTACCAGCTCCCCTAGAGTGAAACGAGCTGCTGGCCAAGGCAGAGAAGGAGCTCCACCTTCCATGGCTAGCCTTCCCAACGGCAAGGCTACAGATCATGTGACTGGCCGCAGCTATGAACTCTTTAGAGTAACAAGCCCATTTTAAGTTGCATATTCTGCTGTTTTAGAAGCCTGCAGAATATGCACAACAGAACACAGACGGCTTTTACGTTCATGTAATGTGAAGATTTCTAACCGGTTTTGCACAATTTCCTCTAAAGGTATATTGCTCCGGCAGTGTTTCTGCAGATCCTAAGTGGAGGTGTTTAAGAAGTTACGCAGGNAACTCTTTAGAGTAACAAGCCCATTTTAAGTTGCATATTCTGCTGTTTTAGAAGCCTGCAGAATATGCACAACAGAACACAAGACGGCTTTTACGTTCATGTAATGCGAAGATTTCTAACTGGTTTTGCACAATTTCCTCTAAAGGTATATTGCTCCGGCAGTGTTTCTGCAGATCCTAAGTGGAGGTGGTTAAGAAGTTACGCAGAGGGACCCAAGACCACATTCCTCGGGGACACGCATCACAGAACAGTGCCACGGACAGGGCCTCACCTGGGAAGGTTAGGGGCTGGCGTGGAAGCAACAGATGACGGGGAAGGCGTTGTGGGTTGAGATGAATCGTGATTTCGTGGTACTCGGCCCATTCGATACCAGATCCCCATGCTGTTCAGTTCCCTTCAAGAGAAAAGAGAAATCTTCATGAAGGTGGTTTAGCATAAAATGACCTGAGCAACAAAGCAGACCGACTCATTTCAGAGGGTCGTGGCCTCAGACCTCAGGGAGTCGATTCTGGCCCCTGAAGGTGTCGAGGTCCAGAGCCTGAGGTGATGGCAACTGTCCCAACCCCGTAGGCCTGTCGGGGGTGGTCATCTTGCTCCATCCCGGGGCCTGTCGTCCTACATCTATGCTGTCAATGTGTTCCTCGGTTCTGAGTCTGCAAAATTCTTTTTACTCTGTCATTTCATTGAGGTTATTTGTGCCATAATCCACTTCAAGAGGGCAAACCACCTGTGCCTGGTGTTGAACTGCCAGAACGGGACCCCCCCAGCTAAAGGCCACGCCCCTCCTCCAGGATAAGGCCCCTCACTGCCCGTCATCCTCAGGGCCTGTCTGGGAGACATCTTTGCACCACAAAGTGCTAGGCATGTGCCCCATGAACCACCACAGCTGAGGCTGGTGACCGAGGGGCTGACAGCTGGCCACGTCTGGCTTCCTGTTACCCCAGCCCCACCCCACAGTCAGGTGCCCATGAGACAGGTGTTCTCTTTGGAGGTATAACCAGATTATCTCAGCCACATCCAACTTCCGACTTCTCAGCTGCCCCACAGAGCCACATCTTGGGATGTAGAGGAAGGTCATCTCTCCAAAAAGCGAGGACAGATTTGCTCAGGGGATTCTTCTGGTAGCTTCTCTGTACCAGTACACTGCAGGAACTATTCTCAACCAGTCAAGTCTTATTAGCTGCTTGAGTCCAATCAGCTGCACTGACTTGGCCACCTCTCGGTCACAGCCACAGTCAGGCCTTGGAGGAGCTGTTCCTGGTCTGAGGTTTCTGTCCCTCAGAGCCGACAACCCTGCACCTTTGCCAAGTAACCTGGAGGGCTGTGCCCATTTTTAAGAAAAAGTGACTTAAGACTTCTGAACACCGAAATCTCTTTCCTTACAAATAACACTGGAATTGTCTTCCTCTGGAAAAGAATTTTTGCCCCAAGATGAAACAAAAATATACTTTATTTAGCAATCTTCTCAAAATAATATAAGAAAAGGGTTCTAGTTTTGATTACCAAGACATATATGGTAAGAATCTATTCTTTACAATTGCTTAAATTGGTTAAAAATTGAATCTTTGAAAAGAGCATAGGGTGTAATTTTAAAACCTTGAATACACATAGTAACTGAATGTACATAATAGATGTAGCAATTATTAAATTGTTGGTTTCTACTATTTGTATGTAAGTGGCTGTTCCTAAGATACCTGAAGTATGGTTATTTTCTTAACTGTTTTCTACTCTAGTAATCTTGTTTACATAATGAGTTTAAACTGTGTTGCAAAATGGGACTTCTGAGTGTGTAGAAAGGGTGTGATCACAGAGTCCTTCTTAGGGACCTCAAAATCTCAGAGAAGAGCGTTCAGATTCCATAGCTGAAGAGTCAAACAAGCTGTTGTGCACCAAGATGAAAATGAACTCTTTCTGTGACACTTGCTCCCCAAGCGCTTCAAGCAAACACTACAGCTGGCTACATCTATCTATCCATCCACCTATCCATCTATATGTCTACCTCCCAGCCTGTGTGCAGCCTTCAAGGAAAGGCCATGGCTTTTCGAATAAAGAGGAGGGTTGAGGTGCAAATGAGCAAGATCCAGGAAGTTGACCTCCAAAGTCAAGTAGGAGGACGCATCCCTGGGGACCCATAGGGACAGGCAAGAAGCCTGCAAAGCCAGCCAGGGAGATGGCACGTGGCCAAGAGGCCAAAAACCACCTGCCACACTGTTAATCTGAGAGACCTGAATTTCAGAGGCCTGACGGGTGAACACCTGTTATCTCCTGAATAGCCAGCACCCCTTCATCCCCCTCTGACTCTCTACCTCCCCGCTGCACTTGGTGAGCAGACACCCCTCATTCCTAGTTGCCCCGTTTCTTCACCAGCTGAAATGGGTCTCACCCACAGGTTTCTTGTTTGTTGCCCGTCGCTCCCTTTCTGAACACCAGTTCCGGGGAGCAGGCTCTTTGCCTCACTCACCGCCATATCCAGGGGCTGTGGCCCTGTGCACCAAACGCGATGTTCCCTAAACTGTGATGGGGTGAATAAACTGTGGGGAGAGCTGAGGGCCGGTGGTCGGAAAGGAGGCAGCCCCTTGGCTCGAGGCATCTGGAAAGACCCCTGAGAGCCTGAGGGTGAATACACAGGAGGAAGCGGGGAGGAGAGCCCCCTAGGTGGAGCAGGTGGCGTGAGCACGGGAGGAGAGGTCGGGAGGGTGGTGACCTGGACTGGCTGTCGTCTGGGCAGGAAGGGCAGTGAGAAGCGCTAAGGCCGGACAGAGGCCCATGAGAGGCAGGCGGCCGAGAGGCTGTGGGTCACACAGGTCTCCAGACCTAGCCCCTGGGAGGGACCTGAGAGCTCTCGGCAGACGGCAGCGACAAGCCTGGCCTTGCTGAGACTTACCCGATGAATGTGTACTGAGGCGGGGCCTGCTTGGTCCGGCCCATGATCCGGATGTCACAAATGGCCGCTTCGGTTGAATCCCGTGGGATAAATTTAATGCACAGCCTCTTCTTCCTAAAAGCCACTTCCTCTGAAGGAAAGGACCACAAGAAGAGGTATGAGTCTTCCAGCGGTGCCCACATCTCTATTCTCAACACCATGTCTCCCATCACGTTCCCTTCCTGGCGGTGGAAATGACTGGTCATCCAAGACGCCCGACAGAAAGGCCGGGGCGCCACCGCTCCGGCCTGGGGCAGGGTTGCAGTGGACAGTTTCGGTCACCCTGCTCTGCCTTCAGGGCCTGATCCCCGACACCCACTGCTGGGAAGGGGCCCACAGGGCACACACACACACCTCTGCCAGGAGAAGCCTAGGATAAATCCACGACTGCAACCTGCTCGCTGCTCCAGCCCTCGGACACAAGCACACGGACGCCCTCAGCATTAACACATTTCACCACACAGGCCTTCTCTTTTTCACTTTTTATTACAGAGATTTTCAAGACGAAGATGAAAAAGATGAAGTCACTCAGTCGTGTCCGAGTCTTTGTGACCCCATGGACTGTAGCATACCAGGCTCCTCCATCCATGGGATTTTCCAAGCAAGAATACTGGAGTGGGGTGCCATTACATTCCCCCCAATAGAGAGAACAGGAAATAAGCTGAATCCACGTGTTCCTATGAACTCAATTCAATACTGTCAACAATGGAGGAACCCTCTTGTCTCCTCCCCCACCCTCCTGAGCTCTATGGAGATTTAAAATGACTCTCCAACACGATGCCATTTCACCCACCAAAATCTTGGAAGGCATCCAGGGCAGGCTAATACATATATATATATATATATANGATCTCCCACATTCCAGGCAGATTTTTTACCAGCTGAGCTACAAGGAAGGATGGATGCTATTCGATATCAGGGGCTAGACATTTAATTTTTCATTTCTCATGGTCTTACACACACTATTTCACAAAATATATCTATATATATATATTTTTTTTTTAACTGTAATGATCTTAATAATAAGATGTTATGCTTAACAAACAATGATTCCTTAATATCATCAAATAGTCTGCATTCCAGTTTTCTCCATTATCGCAAAAATGTCACTTAGCTGTCGGTTTGTCTGGACCAAGAGCCAAACACTGTCTGTGCGTGGCATTTGGTGCTTATGTGTCTTTTGTTCTGTGGTAACCTCTCCCCTTCATCTTCAGGGCACTCATAGGATGGAGAGCTCGGGGCACCCGCTGCATCTCCTGTAACATGGCTGAGTGAAAGGTCTGACTCTACTCAGGTTAGACAGCACAGGCAGGAGCACTCCACGGGTGGTGCACGTACATCTGATGGGTGATGGGATGGATGAAACGTGATGACACTCTCGGTGGGTTTTAGTGCCCTCAGCCTGGTGCCCTGGTTATAAAGCCTAACACCCTGCTCTGGGTGGTCTTCTCATCCCCTGATGACTGTGCCTAGATCTGTAACTTCATTAAAGGTGTCAAATAGCGATTTTCTAACTCTGTCATTCCTTCTGCATTTATTAGTTGGAATTTTTCTATATTAAAAAATCTTCCATTTTTCAACTGCTCGGTCTCCCTGAAACATGCTCTATCTAGTACAGGAAAGGACAGACACATCTGTGATTCTTTTCTCTAATTTATCAAGTCTTAGGGTAATCAGTTGGAGAAGGCAATGGCACCCCACTCCAGTACTCTTGCCTGGAAAATCCTATGGACAGCAAAGCCTGGTGGGCTGCAGTCCATGGGGTCGCTAAGAGTCAGACACGACTGAGCGACTTCCCTTTCACTTTTCACTTTCATACACTGGAGAAGGAAATGGCGACCCACTCGAGTTTTCCTGCCTGGAGAATCGCAGGGACTGGGGAGCCTGGTGGGCTGCCGTCTATGGGGTCGCACAGAGTCGGACACGACTGAAGCAACTTAGCAGCAGCAGGGTAATGAGTTGCTGCCTAACAACCACAAGGGGTGACCACCCACATGGTTTTGGTTTGTTCATGATGAGTTTCAATCAACTGCAGCCATTCAATACATGGGACAGATCTGGGTTAAAATTCCAACTCCATCATTTTCCAGCACCCTAATCTTAGGCAAGGGACTTCTCTGAGCCTTGGTTTCAGCATCTAAAAGGGAGTTAATAAAGCCTGACACTGTAGGGATAAGGGGTGGATGAAGCGTGATGACACATTTGCTTGACTTAGCCTGGTGCCTGGCACGCAGTAAGTGATCAGGAAAGAACAGTCGTGGTCTCTCTCATCATAATACCGTGAGGGAGCCTCGGCACGCAGTCTGTGTCAGTGTTTGGTGCTGATTTTCAAGGCCTTTCAGCTGTTGCAGGAAATGAGCATATTTACATTAGAGAGCAAGACACGAGAGGGAAGCGCTGTGTTGCTGTTAGTCTTGATTTTATCAAGGGAAGAGGAGAATCAGGTGCTGATGTTTTGGGATTACCAGCTGGAAACTCAGAAACTTTGTAAATTCTTTTCCTAGCAGAGGAAACTAAGTGCTTGATCAGACATACTAGCTCTGAGTACAGAGAAGGCAATGGCACCCCACTCCAGTACTCCTGCCTGGGAAATCCCATGGACGGAGGAGCCTCAAAGGCTGCAGTCCATGGGGTCGCTAAGAGTCGGACACGACTGAGCGACTTCACTTTCACTTTTCACTTTCGTGCATTGGAGAAGGAAATGGCAACCCACTCCAGTGTTCTTGCCTGGAGAATCCCAGGGACAGAGGAGCCTGGTGGGCTTCCGTCTATGGGGTCGCACAGAGTTGGACACGACTGACGTGACTTAGCAGCAGCAGCAGCAGCTCTGAGTAATAATATTGGAAACTGAATCTAGACCCCGAACACGGGATCCAACAAGCCAGGAAGGGTTACTGTGGGGAGACTGTCCACAGCAACCCTGCAGCTCTAAAAACTATTAGCCAATAAACTCAGGCCTTTGAAAGTGTGAAGGAGGTGAGACCTTTCCTCAAAGTAAACAAAGATGCAGGTATTTTATGTACTTGCTTTGCCAGCTGCTCTTTACTCCATTCTTCCATTTACAGCAAACTGGGGGTAAGAGATGGAGCTGCTAATTACACATGCTTAAACAGGCCTGACTTTAAGTAAACATATTATACAGAGTCAATAGAAATGTGTTCAGTCATGCTAATGAACACAGAGAAAGGACACAGCACTTTACTAAAACAAACAGTCTTCCAGTTTTTAAGTGCTATATGGGTTGCAACAAAGCGTATTTTAAGTTAATTACAGCAGTCTCATCTTGCCAGCTGATTTAAAAAAAAAAAATCAGGATCTTAAATGCTCTCAAACATCCCAGAGCTGACCACAGATTAGATGACCTTAAATGAACAGGTGACTCTACAGTCACCCTTCCTTGTGGGATATGACACCTACTGGAGACACCAGGACCCAACCTCACACTGTCCATGTGGGTAGTGACCAACACACCCCCAGTCACCGGGGCGACTTCCCAGGATCATGTAGCTGCGCAGTGGCTGGACCAGGACTCAGTCCTGGGCCTCCTCACTAAACAGATCCAACAAATTGAGAGGAAAATGCAGAACGAGAAGTTCCTTGACGCTATAGTAAATCAATATAAAGACATTTTAAGCCACTTAGTTGTCAAAAACAAATGACAGTGCCAAATTTTAAAACTAAGAAAAACATGAGGAGAAGTTGGAAATTAATACAAGTCAATTTTATTTCTTAAGCAGACCACTCATATAAGTGTAAGCAAAAGGGGCAAGCAAAAACTTGTGAAGATGTTCAGTATTGCTAATAAATAATTAGTAAAAATTAAGAAAATGAGAATAGTATAGCTAAATTAAAAATATAGAGCCTATGCTGACAGGCCTGTGGAAAAATGCACAATTTGGTATCATCAGGGGCAACGTGAACTGGTGTTTCTGGAAGTTAATTTGACAACAGAAGATAATAAAGCCTATCTTTACTGAGCTCATCCTCTGAGCTGCGTATGGCAGGTACCTTACGTGATTCAAAGATGAATTAAACACAGGTCTTGCCCTTCAAGAAAGAGGTGAGTAGCAAACACATGAAGAAAACATGTAAATGGCTATAATGTAAGCTAAGAACAACATTATGAGGTGGACAGTGCTGCCCCATTTTACAGATGAGGAAACTGAGGCCCAGGAAGGTGAAGTCATTTGCCCAGGGTCCCTCATTTATAAGTGGTAGAGCCAGACTCCACATTAGGAGAGATTGACTCCAGAGTCCAAGTTCCTCCCACTATGCCAAGTGCAGTCTGTGCTAACGGAGGGAATGACAGGCATTCAGGACCAGAATTGTATGGGCTTTCCACCACTGTTCTTCACATTTGCCTACTTTCCTCCTGCCCTTCAACAAATGTGTGCTGTGCCAAGCAGCTGGAGAGTAGTAGAGAGCAGACAGGGCTCCTGACCAGCTGATTACAGTCACCCTCTGGACTAAGCCCCTTGTGGGTTCTTTTCCTGGGCTCATCTCTGTATCCCAAAGCCAAGTCTGCAGAGCCTGCAGGAAACAGGCACCCACGGCGGCTGACTGAGGAGAGAAGAGAGCCTGCTTTACACCTGCATCTAGAGATCAGAGCTCATCCTGCAAAGACATGGGCTGTGACATTCGGAGTTGAGGGAAAGGGCCTCTTAGGGAGGGAAAACAACAAAGCAGATCTGTGGAGTCAGAAAAGAAAGGAGCACAAATGGACTTCCCTCGCGGTCCGGTGGTTAAAAATCTGCCTCCAGCACAGTGCGGGGCATGGGTTCGATCTCTGGTCTCGGAAGATTCCACAGGTCGCACAACAACTAAGCCTGTGCACCAGAGCCTGGAACTGCAACTGCGGAACCCACGTGCCCCAGGGCCTGTGCCTGCAGCAAGAGAAGGCACCACAACCAGAGGAAGCCCATGAGCCGCAACCAGAGAAAGCCCATGAGCTGCAACAAGACCCAGAACAGCCATAAATAAACAGATAGAAGGGAGCTTTTTAAAAAGAACGAAAAGAAAGATGCACAAGAGGGCACAGTGAGTGGCTTCATCTGGGTCAAGCACAGGTGCCTGAAGATGAGGAAGATGCTTGCAGACGAAGGTCGGGGCAGGCGTAGAGGAGCCAGGACCCAGTACCCTCAAGTACTTGTAAACTTATCACAAGAAAATCATTCAAANCCGCAACAAGACCCAGAACAGCCATAAATAAACAGATAGAAGGGAGCTTTTTAAAAAGAACGAAAAGAAAGATGCAAAGAGGGCACAGTGAGTGGCTTCATCTGGGTCAAGCACAGGTGCCTGAAGATGAGGAAGATGCTTGCAGAGGAAGGTCGGGGCAGGCGTAGAGGAGCCAGGACCCAGTACCCTCAAGTACTTGTAAACTTATCACAAGAAAATCATTCAAAATCTATACATATTCACACTGACCTACAGATTCAACACCATTCCTTATCAAAATCCCAGAGAGTTTCTTTGCAGAAATTGACTAATTTTAGAATTGGTGTGGAAGTTTGAGGGACCCAGAACAGCCAAAAATAGCTTGAAAAAGAAGAACAAAGTTGGAGGATTCTTGGTTTCAAAACCTGCTCAAAAACTCCAGTAATCAAGACTGTGGTTTTGGATAAGGCAAGACCTACAGATCATAGGAAAAGAACTCAGAGTCTAGAAATAAACCTTCACATTTACAGTCAACTGATATTCAGCAAGGATACTAAGACAATTCAGTGAGGGAAAGGATAGTCTTTTCAACAAATGATTCTGGAAAAAAGAATAAATCTGTTGTATATCAACTATACTTCAACAAAAAACATTTTTTTAAAAGAATAAATTTGAACTCCTATCTTGAACAGTTCACAAGCATTAACTCAAAATGGATCAAAAACCTAAGTGAAAGAGATAAAACTATAAAACTCTTAGAAGAAAACATTGGCATAAATCTTGGTGACCTTGGATTTGCAATGGTTTCTTAGGTATGACTCCAAAAGCATGAACAATAAAGAAAAAAATAAATAAATGGAACTTCATCAAAATAGAAAACTTTTCTGTTTCAAAGGACAGTATCAAGAAAATGAAATGCATATATGTCAACTATACCTTGATTTAAAAAAAAGAAAATGAAATGAAAACCCACAGAATGGGAGAAATTTTTTTTCGATCATGTAACTGGTAAAGGACTTACATCTAGAATATATGAAAACATTCTTATAACTGAATCATATAAAGGAAAACCAATTTTAAACAGGTAAAGAATTAGAATAGCCATTTCTCTAGAGAAAATATACAAATGGATAATAAGCATATGAAAAAGTGTTCACCATCACTAGCCACAAGGGAAACACAAACAAAACCACAATGAGAGACCCTTGCATCCCCACTAAGATGGTTAGAACTAAAAAGAAAGATAATAACAAATGTTGGTGAAGATGTGGAGAAACTAGAACTTTCAAACCCTGCTGGTTGNCGAGGGAAACACAAACCAAAACCACAATGAGAGACCCTTGCATCCCCACTAAGATGGTCAGAACCAAAAAGAAAAATAATAACAAATGTTGGTGAAGATGTGGAGAAACTAGAACTTTCAAACCCTGCTGGTTGGAATGCAAAAGGGTTTAGCTCCTTTGAAGAACAGTTTGGCAGTTCCTTAAAAAGTTAAATACAGAGTTACTATACGACCTAGCAACTTCATACCTAGGTGTATACCCAAGAGCAGTGAAAACATATGCCCACACAAAAGCTTGCACATCCAGGGTTCAGGGCACCATTATTTACAATAACCCAAAAGGTGAAACAACCCAACTATCCATCAACTGAATGGATACGCAAAATGCTGTATCCATATAATGGAGATTACTTGGCAATAAACAAGAATGGAGTATTGACATGCTACAACATGCACCTATCTTGAAAACTTATACTAAGTGAAGGGAGCCAGACACAAAAGACTACAGATGATATGATTTCACTTACATGAAATGTCTAGAATAGGCACATCTATGCAGCAAGGAGATTAGTGGTTGCCTATGGCTGGTAGAGGGTAGGGAGGCAAGGACTAGGGAGAAAAGGAGAGTGATTACTAGTGGGTATGCAGTTTCTTTGGGGGTNTATATTCATATAATGGAGATTACTTGGCAATAAACAAGAATGGAGTATTGACATGCTACAACATGCACCTACCTTGAAAACTTAGATACTAAGTGAAGGGAGCCAGACACAAAAGACTACAGATGATATGATTTCACTTACATGAAATGTCTAGAATAGGCAAATCTATGCAGCAAGGAGATTAGTGGTTGCCTGTGGCTGGTAGAGGGTAGGGAGGCAAGGACTAGGGAGAAAAGGAGAGTGATTACTAGTGGGTATGCAGTTTCTTTGGGGGTAATGAAATTTTGTAATACTGATTGTGTTGATGGTTGCACAACTTTGTGAATATACTAAAAACCACTGGGCTGCAACTTTAAGTGGGTAAATCGTATGGTATGTGAATTATGCCTCAATAAAGCTGTTATCCTCAAATATATCAATATATAAAATCTATCAGTAAAAGGTGCTTCAACACATGCTTTTCCAGGTGGCATTGTGGTTAAAAGTGTGGGGAGTCATGCTTCTGTGTGTAATCTAGTTCTTTCCCTACTTCTAGATGTGTTGTTGATGTTGTTCAGTCACCCAGTCATGTCCAGCTCTTTGTGACCCTATGGACTGCAGCAGCCAGGCCTCCCTGTCCCTCATCATCTCTTGGAATTTGCCCAAGTTCACGTTCATTGCATTGGTGATGCCGTCCAACCATCTCATCCTCTGAAGCCACTTCTCCTTTTGCCCCAGGAGTCTTCTCCAGGACCACAGTTCAAAGGCATCAATTCTTTGGCATCTGCCTTCTTTACGGTCCAGTCCTCACAGCCAGATGTGAGCACAGGAAGACCACAGCCTCGACTATATGGACCTTTGTTGCCACAGCAACGTCTCTGCTTTTCAATGCACTGTCTAGGTGTGCCATTGCTTTCCTGCCAAGAAGCAATCGTTTTCTGATTTTATGGCTTCAGTCACCATCCGCACTGATTTTGGATCCCAAGAAGAGGAAATCTGTTCCACTATTTCCAAATTGGGCTGGATGTCCACAATCTTAGGGTTGTTTATTTTTTAGTCTTAAGCCAGCTCTTTCACTCTCCTCCTTCACTCTCATCGCGAGGCTCTTTAGTTCCTCTTCACTTCTTGCCATTACAGTGGAATCATCCACGTATCTGACGTTGTTGATGTTTCTTCTGCCTATCTTGATTCCAGCTTGTAACTCATCCAGCCTGGCATTTCTCATGATGTGCTCAGCATGTAGGTTAAACAAACAGGGTGACAGCAGACAGCTCTGTTGTACTCGTTTCTCTACTTTGAGCTAATCAGTCATTCCATCATTATTGTTTCTAACTGTTGCTTCTTGACCTGCATATAGGTTTCTCCAGAGACAGNCGCGAGGCTCTTTAGTTCCTCTTCACTTTTTGCCATTACAGCGGAATCATCCACGTATCTGAGGTTGTTGATGTTTCTTCTGCCTATCTTGATTCTAGCTTGTAACTCATCCAGCCTGGCATTTCTCATGATGTGCTCAGCGTGTAGGTTAAACAAACAGGGTGACAGCAGACAGCTCTGTTGTACTCGTTTCTCGACTTTGAGCTAATCAGTCATTCCACACAAGTTTCTAACTGTTGCTTCTTGACCTGCATATAGGTTTCTCCAGAGACAGGTAAGATGGTCTGGTATTCCCATCTCTCTAAGAGCTTTCTACAGTTTGTCATGATCCACACAGTCAAAGGCTTTAGTGTAGTTGATGAGACAGAGATAGGTGTTTTTCTGAAATTCTTTTGCATTCTCTATAATCCAGTGAATGTTAGCAATTTGATCTCTAGTTCCTCTTCCTTTTCTAAACTCAGCTTGGACATTTGGAAGTTCTTGGTTCACATAATGCTGAAGCCAAGCATGCAAGATTTTAAGCATGACCTTGCTAGCATGGGAGATGAGTGCAATTGTCCAATGGTTAGCACATTTCTTTGGTACTACCCTTCTTGGGAATTGGGATGAGGATTCACCTTTTCCAGTCCTGTGGCCACTGCTGGGTTTTCCAGATTTGCTGACATAATGAATGCAGAACCTTGATGGCATCATCCTTTAGGGATCTGAATAGTTCTGCGGGAATTTCATTGCATCTACTAGCTTTATTAACAGTAGTACTTCTTAAGGCCCACTTGACTTCGCACTCCAGAATGTCTGGCTCTGGGTGACTAACCACTCTGTNCATACGCTGCAACACTGATGAGCCTTGGTAACATTGTGACAAGCGAAAGGATACTGTACATCTATGTGAAACGCCCAGAAAAGGCAAATCCACAAACAGGAACTAGATTCACGGTTGCCAGGGGCTGGAGGCACAGGGAGATGGGGAGTGACTGCCAATGGGTATGGGATTTCTTTCTGGGGTGATGAAAATATTCTGAAACTGAAGATTACAAAACTCTGTGAATATACAAAAAACTACTGGAGGATACACTATTAAGGGGGAAGGTTTTCTGGTAGGTTAATTATATTTCAATAAAGCTGTATTTTGGAAAAAAGCCTTAGACCTGGCATGTAGCAGATAATCCACAAATGTGAGTTCTTTATGATTACTTCTGCTCCTTAAAGTAAGGATCCTACTTTACTCCCTGGGTGTTTTTCAGAGTACCCAGCCCAAGGCCCTGCTGGTGGAACACAATGAGATACTGACCAGATGTCTGAATGAACAAGTAAAAGAAGATACAGTCTGAAAAATGCACATGGAGTGAAGCAGCACATCAGAGCTGCACGGAACGGCCCACTCTTTGCTCCACCCCTGACCAGCTGCCATGGTTACTGCAGGCACAGAGAGGACTGGATCCTGAGGCTGGGCGGGTGGAAGAAAGCAAAGGGCCCCAGAGACACCCCTGGAAAACAGGAGCCCTGTTTCTGCCTCTGCCGCCCCCAGACGGCCAGGCCAGGACACAGCCCTGGACCTCCTCCACAGGCCTCCTGGAGAGCATTCATCATCAGCGGCACAGAGGTTTCCTCATGGCTGGTGGGCTCCCACGTGGAGGGTGAGTCCCTCTCAGACACGAACATTCGCTCTGAGACAGAGCTGTTGCTGACACACCAGGGGCCAAGGCACAAACTACGCAACAAGAGCATACAGACATGTGACAATCAGTGTAGAATAAAAGATTAACCTGAGCTCTGCCTCACATAAAAATCAAATTCTGGGTTGATTAAAGATTAAATGTGAAAAGCAAAACTTTAGCCCTTCTTAAAAAAAAGATGTAAGCTATTTTTATAATTTTAATAGCGAGAATTATTAAAGAAACAAACACGTGCATAAGAAAACCTATAAAAAAGACTGATGAATCTTCAGTTCAGTTCAGTTGCTAAGTAGGTCCAACTCTTTGTGACCCCATGGACTACAGCATGCCAGGCTTCCTTGTCCATCACCAACTCCTGGAGCTTACTCAAACTCATGTCAATCAAGTTGGTGATGCCATCCTACCATCTCATTCTCTGTCATCCCCTTCTCCTGCCTTCAATCTTTCCCAGCATCAGGGTTTTTTCCAATGAGTCAGCTTCTCACATCAGGTGGCCAAAGTATTGGAGTTTCAGCTTCAACATCAGTCCTTCCAATGAATATTCTGGACTGATGATTTCCTATAGGATTGACTGGTTTGATCTCCTTACAGTCCAAGGGACTCTAAGAGTCTTTTCCAACACCACAGTTCAAAAGCATCAATTCTTTGGTGTTCAGATTTTCTTATAGTCCAACTCTCACATCCATACATGACCACTGAAAAAACCATAGCTTTGACTAGACGGACTTTTGTGGGCAAAGTAATGTCTTTGCTTCCTAATATGCTGTCTAGGTTGGTCAAAGCTTTTCTTCCAAGGAGCAAGCATCGTTTAATTTCATGGATGCAGTCACCATCTGCAGTGATTCTGGAGCCCCCCAAAAAAAAGTCTGTCACTGTTTCCATTGTTTCCCCATCTGTGTGCCATGAAGTGATGGGACTGGATGACATGATCTTCGTTTTCTGAATGTTGAGCTTCAAGCCAACTTTTTCACTCTCCTCTTTCACTTTCATCAACAGGCTCTTTATTTCATCACTTTCTGCCATAAGGGTGGTATCATCTGCATATCTGAGGTTATTGATACTTCGCCTGGCAATCTTGATTCCAGCTTGCACTTCAACCAGCCCAGCATGTCANGCTCTTTATTTCATCACTTTCTGCCATAAGGGTGGTATCATCTGCATATCTGAGGTTATTGATACTTCGCCTGGCAATCTTGATTCCAGCTTGCACTTCAACCAGCCCAGCATGTCACATGATATACTCTGCATATAAGTTAAATAAGCAGGGTGACAATATACAGCCTTGACGTACTCCTTTCCTGATTTGGAACCAGTCTGTTGGTCCATGTCCAGTTCTAACTGCTGCTTCTTGATCTGCATACAGTTTTCTCAGGAGGCAGGTAAGGTGGTCTAGTATTCCCATCTCTTGAAGAATTTCCCACAGTTTGTTGTGATTTACATAGTCAAAAGCTTTGGCATAGTCATTAAAGCAGAAGTAGCTCTTTTTCTGGAACTCTCTTGCTTTTCCTATGATTCAGCAGATGTTGGCAATTTGATCTCTGGTTCCTCTGCCTTTTCCAAATCCAGCTTGAACATCTGGAAATTCACAGTTCACGTACTGTTGAAGCCTGGGTTGGAGAATTTTGAGCATTACTTTGCTAGCATGTAAGATGAGTGCAACTGTGAGGTAGTCTGAGCATTCTTTGGCATTGCCTTTCTTTGGGATTAGAACGAAAACTGACCTTTTCCAGTCCTGTGGCCACTGCTGAGTTTTCCAAATTTGCTGGCATACTGAGTGCAGCACTTCAACTGCATCATCTTTTAGGATCTGAAATAGCTCAACTGGAATTCCATCACTTCTACTAGCTTTGTTTGTAGTGATGCTTCTTCCTAAGGCCCACTTGACTTCACACTCCAGGATGTCTAGGTCTAGTTCAGTGATCACATCATCATGGTTATCTGGGTCATGAAGATCTTTTTTTGTATAGCTCTTCTGTGTGTTCTTGCCACCTCTTCTTAATATCTTCTGCTTCTGTTTGGTCCATACCATTTCTCTTCTTTATTGTGCCCATCTTCACATGAAATGTTCCCTTGGTATCTCTAATTTTCTTGAAGAGATCTCTAGCCTTTCCCATTCTATTGTTTTCCTCTGTTTCTCTGCATTGATCACTGAGAAAGGCTTTCTTATCTCTCTTTGATATTCTTTGAAACTCTGCATTCAATTGCGTATATCTTTCCTTTTCTCCTTTGCCTTTAGCTTCTCTTCTTTTCTCAGCTATTTGTAAGGCCTCCTCAGACCACCATTCTGCCTTTTTTGCATTTCTTTTTCTTGGGGATGGTCTTGATCACTGCCTGTGTACAATGTCACGAACCTCCATCCATAGTTCTTTAGGCACCCTGTCCTGTCTAAAAGATCTAATCCCTTGAATCTATTTGTCACTTCCACTTCATAAGAGATTTGATTTGGGGTCATACCTGAATGGTCTAGTGGTTTTCCCTACTTTTGACAATTTAAATCTGAATTTTGCAATAAGGAGTTCATGATCTGAGCTACAGTCAGCTCCTGGTCTTATTTTGGCTGACTGTATAGCGGTTCTCCATCTTTGGCTGCAAGAATATAATCAATCTGATTTCAGTACTGATCATCTGGTGATGTCCATATGTAGAGTCTTTTCTTATGTTGTTGGAAGAGTATGTTTGCTATGACCAGTGCGTTCTCTTGGCAAAACCATCAGCCTTTGTAATGCTTCATTTTGTACTCCAAGGCCAACTTTGCCTGTTACTCCAGGTATCTCTTGACTTCCTACTTTTGAATTCTAGTCTCCTGTGATGAAAAGGACATCTTTTGGGGGGTATTAGTTCTAAAAGGTCTTCATAGAACCATTCAACTTCAGCTTTTTCAGCATTACTGGTTAGGGCATAGACTTGGATTACTATGATATTGAATGGTTTGCCTTGGAAATGAACAGAGATCATTCTGTCGTTTTTGACATTGCACCCAAGTACTGCATTTTGGACTCTTTTGTTGACTGTGATGGCTACTCCATTCCTTTTAAGGGGTTCCTGCCCACAGTAGTAGATATAATGGTCATCTGAGTTAAATTCGTCCATTCAGGTCCATTTTAGTTCGCTGATTCCTAGAATGTCGATGTTCAGTCTTGCCACCTCCTGTTTGACCACTTCCAATTTACTTGATTCATGGACCTAACATTCCAGGTTCCTATGCAATACTGCTCTTTACAGTATTGGACTTTACTTCCATCACCAGCCACATCCACAACTGGGCATTGTTTTTGCTTTGGTTCTGTCTCTTCATTCTTTCTGGAGTTATTTCTCCATTCTTCTCCAGTAGTACATTGGGCACCTATAGACCTGGGGAGTTCATCTTTCAGTGTCATATCTCTTTGCCTTTCATACTATTCATGGGGTTCTTAAGGCAAGAATACTGAAGAGGTTTACCATTCCCTTCTCCAGAGGACCACATTTTGTCAGAACTCTCCAGCATGACCTGTCCATCTTGGGTGGCTCTACACGGCATGGCTCATAGTTTCACTGAAACTTACTAACCTAAAACTAAAAACTTTGATACAAAAGAGGCCACTTGAAACAGTGAAAAGACAAGTCTCATACTGTGAGCAATGCACAACTGACAATATCCAAAATAAAGAAAGAACTTCTACAAATCAATAAGAAAAAAAAGGAAGAGAAAAGAAAAATAATATACAACATGTAAAAGCCACATGAGAAAATGTTCAACCACTCTGATGGTGGTTTAGTCACTGAGTCATGTCTGATTCTTTGCGACCCCATGGACTGTAGCCTACCAGACTCCTCTGTCCATGGATTTCCTAGGCAAGAACACTGGAGTGGGATGCCATTTTCTTCTCCAAAGGACATTCCTGATCCAGGCATCAAACCCAGTCTCCTGCACTGCAGGCAGATTCTTTACCAACGGAGCCACGAGGGAAGTGGCTAGGAACAAATTTAAAATGACCATTTTATACCGTCCACGGTAAATCACTGATTAAACCATAATGACTATCTGACCAAAAGGATGGGGCACAAACTGGCACAGCTCCTTTGGAAAACACACTTACTAACTCTGATGAGGGGGAAACGACCTAGCAATTCTGCTCCTAAATTGTTCCCTAGAGAAGAAATTCTTAGCATAAAGACATAAGGATTATTATTTGTAATATAGTTTACAGTAGTCAATGATTGGCAGCGGTGAAAATCCTCATCAAGAGAAGGGTTAATAAGTACATCACAGTTTATTCATGCAACAAAAATCCAGACAGCTTTAAAAACATGTGAACTGGAGTTACCTGTACCCACAAGGATAAATCTCAAAAACAATGCTAAGCAAAAAGCAAGCTGAAAATATGTACAGTAGGGTAAGCTTTCCACATGATGATAGCATCAATATAAAAGCAAGAACAAACACACAGGAACAATGAACACCGAACTCAGTGGTTACGCTGGCTTAGGGAGGACACGTGGGCCTAAAGGGTACACGGGCGCCAATAATGTTTTGTTTCTTTCATTAAAAAGGAAAAAAACCACATAAACTTGGTGAAACATTAAGACCTGGAAAAGCTGTATGGTGAGATTACATGGATATTTGCTCCTTTATTCTCTATACTTTTGTACATATATGAAATGCTTTGTAACACAATTTTTAATTTAAGAAAATCAGACCAGAGACTTCAAAAGCAAAGAAGTGGGGCCTTTAAATACTTGCAAATGTGCATAAGGAGAAGTGTCGCCAGAGGAAACATGGGACATCCATTTAAATGNATATATGAAATGCTTTGTAACACAATTTTTAATTTAAGAAAATCAGACCAGAGACTTTAAAAGCAAAGAAGTGGGGCCTTTAAATACTTGCAAATGTGTATAAGGAGAAGTGTTGCCAGAGGAAACATAGGACACCCATTTAAATGTGAATTTCAGGTAAACAATGGATCATTTTTTTCAAATTTTAAAAAAATTTCAAAGATTTTACATTTAACTGGGTATCCTCTATTCTTATTTGCTAAACCTGGTGATCCAAACAAGAGGCCTCTACTGAGGCTTTGTTTAGTGAAAAAAACTGGGAGGAAACTGAATCTGAGCAGTGAGAGGGGGTTGCCAGAGCAGAGCGCTCAGCCTACACACACACCACACACGGGGGAGTGAGAACCCGCGAGACACACACGCTGATGCAGAAAGATCTAAATGACACGTGCATCCTCCAGTAGAGACAAAGCGAGAGCTCACTGCATGATATAAGTCATACTGAGAGGACAAGCCCTGAAGCTGTATTTCTGACAGTTATTTACATGTGCAAATGAAGGGGAAAAGGACGAAAAAGCAAACTGAGGACAGCGACTGAAGGAAATAAGGGGTGTGGTCAAAAGGTGCTTGAGCTTTGGCTGTGCAGTTTGATATTTTTAAATAAGAAGCCTTTGTATTCCTTATTTAATTAAAAATAAATACGATTTCTTGCAGAAGGGAAACACAACCCAAGCAGGCTATCTCCAAACTGTTAATAAAAGGCGTGGGATTACATGGAAGAAAATGTAGCATTTTTGCTCTTTGGTTTATATAATTCTACATGATTTGGATTTTCTGAAATGAGCTTTTATAGTTTTTAAAATGTCATGAAGATATTTTTAATTTAAAAAAGGCAGGGTTCACCGATTCTCTATCACAGAATCAAGAGAGTTAGAACTTCATTATGGAGGATGTGTCTGCTGACAGCCAAGGAAGGAAAAGAGAAGAAAAGAGAAGCTACTGCTGGAGCCTAGTTCAGCTCCTCAAGAGCACCCTCTCCGTCCCTGCTAACCACGAGACAACGTTTCAAAGCCCTTTTCCGGCTGGACTCTGGGCTGACAAGCTAGACCTCATACCGNTAAAAAAGGCAGGGTTCACCGATTCTCTATCACAGAATCAAGAGAGTTAGAACTTCATTATGGAGGATGTGTCTGCTGACAGCGAAGGAAGGAAAAGAAGAAAAGAGAAGCTACTGCAGGAGCCTAGTTCAGCTCCTCAAGAGCACCCTCTCTGTCCCTGCTAACCACGAGACAACGTTTCAAAGCCCTTTTCCGGCTGGACTCTGGGCTGACAAGCTAGACCTCATACCGCCAAACACCTTCTCTCCTGGGCCAAGGAAGCAGGAGAACACAGCAGCTTAAAACGTGGACTAATGCCATCAGCAGACAAACGGATAAGAAAGCTATGGTACACATACGCAATGGAATATTACTCAGCTATTAAAAAGAATGCATTTGAATCAGTTCTAATGAGGTGGGTGAAACTGGAGCCTATTATACTTGGAAGGAAAGTCATGACCAACCTAGACAGCGTATTGAAAAGCAGAGACATTACTTTGCCAACAAAGGTCCATCTAGTCAAAACTATGCTTTTTGTATGGATGTGAGAGTTGGACTATAAAGAAACCTGAGTGCCAAAGAACTGATGCTTTTGAACTATGGTATTGGAGAAGATTCTTGAGAGTCCCGTGGACTGTGAGGAGATCCAACCAGTCCACCCTAAAGGAAATCAGTCCTGGGTGCTCATTGGAAGGACTGATGTTGAAGCTGAAACTCCAATACTTTGGCCACCTGATGCGAAGGGTGGACTAATCTGAAAAGACACTGATGCTGAGAAAGACTGAGGGTAGGAGGAGAAGGGGACGACAGAGGATGAGATGGCTGGATGGCATCACCAACTCAATGGACATGGGTTTGGGTAGACTCTGGCAGTGGGTGATGGACAGGGAGGCCTGGTGTGCTATGGTTCATGGGGTTGCAAAGAGTCAGACACGACTGAGAGACTGAACTGTACTGAACTGATACAGAGTGAAGTAAGTCAGAAAGAAAAACACTGATACAGTATATTAATCACATATATGGAATTTAGAAAGATGGTAATGATGACCCTATATGCAAGACAGCAAAAGAGACACAGATATAAAGAACAGGCTTTTGGACTCTGTGGGAGAAGGCAAGGGTAGGATGATTGAAAGAACAGCATTGAAACATGTCTATTACCATATGTGAAACAGATCATCAGTCCAAGTTCAATGCATGAAACAGGGCACCCAAAGCTGGTACACTGGGACAACCCTGAGGATGGGACGAGAAGGGAGGTGGGAGGGGGGTTCAGGATGGGTTGATTCACGTCAACGTATGGCAAAAACCACTACAATATTACAAAGTAGCCTCCAATTAAAATAAATAAATTAATTTTAAAATCCACATTGACTACGGCACAGGACAGATGTGAATTCAGACCTTGGCTTTGTCACTTAGTAGCTGTGTGTCTTTGGCTGAGTTCCTTGACCTCTCTGAGTCTCAGCCTCTACCTCTGCAAATGGAGACAACTGGTTCTATCTCAAGCAGTTGCAGTAATAATTTAAAGTGTCAGTAATGTGCTTTGCCCAGCACCTAGTCTGGTGGTACAGACAGTAAGGAATCTGCTTATAATGAGGGAGACCTAGGTCTGAATCTTGGGTCGGGAAGATACCCTGGAGAAGAGAATGGCTACCCACTCCAGTATTCTTGCCTGGAAAGTTCCATAGACAGGGGAGCCTAGCAGGCTACAGTCCATGGGGTCACAAAGAGTCGGACATGCCTGACTAGCACTTTCGCTTCACTCAGCACACAGAAAACACTTCCTCAGTGGTAAATACTGGCGTTCAAATTGTATGAGGTGCTCTGGGTCTTTCCTGTGCTGCCCTGGGGTGTGCAGCCTGACCTGGCTTTAAGTAGAGACTTCTACCTGCAGGTACAGTCATCACCAGGCTGCAATTCATCCCTTTGGGCCACAAGTCTTAACTTTTCTTTCACCAAATACTTACTAAGCACTTACAATGTGCAAGGCACTGCACCACACGCTTCAGTATTTACAAGTATGAGTAAGATGGGGAACCTCCCTTGGAGGAAAGCCCGGAGATACTCTGGATCAGCAGGAGGGCACAACGCTGAGAGACAGGAGATCCCCCAGGTTTGATTCTGGCTCATCCGCACCTGTTGTGTGATCTTAGGAGGAGCCCTCGAGCTCTCTGAGATTGTTTTCTTATTTGTGAAGTGAGATTATAATTGTATCTTCGTGGGGTCATTCTGTGCAGTAAACACTATCCATGGAAGCACCTAGCACAGGTGTAGACCTAGCACGGACATTCAGGATGCAGGGAAGGGTGAGTGAGAGGAGACTCCAAGGCAGCTTTAGGTGGGGGTCTTGTAAAGCATCGACAGCCGGGAATGGAGCAGAGGAAGAGGGGAAGGTATGGCCCCAGAAAAGACAGGAGCAGGAAAGGCAGGGACCTAGGTCATAGCAGGCCTGCATGGGAGGAACAGGAATGGCTGGACGGTGAGAGCAGACAGAGGGTTGGAGTGTCAGGGCAAGTGCAGGAGTCAGGACTCGGCCCCGTGCAAGAGGGACAGTCTCTGGGGAGCTCAGAGCAGCAGCTGGAATTCTAAGTGATGCTTAAAGGAGAAAACCTGGCACTGAGAAGGGAAGGACTAGAGTCCCCCTAGAAAAACCCATCTAGAACAAGAATGGTGAGGACCTGAGTGGGGAGCCAAAGACAGGAAAGGATTATGCAAAGGATGATGCAGAAGGAGAACCCAAGAAACTGTCAGATGGGGTATGGAAGGGGTGGGGGGGGCAGAGGAGCCCCAGGAGGAACCTGGCCTCCACCTGGGAGGAAGTTCAGGCTGGGGCGGCTGTGGGTCTGGGGCCTGGGTGGGGAGTGGAGAGGACACAGAAGACAGTGGAGTTTGGGAATATTCAGGATGAGTGTCAGCCAGCCACGATGGGTGGGCTTGTATGCCAGGCAGGAAACATGGGCCTGGCTAAGGAGAGAGGCTGGCACAGGTGACTGGTGGGGAAGGGAGTGGCTGGGCCCCAAGCTGGAGGAGGACTCACAGTGAAGGAGGCTGGGTCAGTGTGCAGTGTGGCAGAGACCCCAAGCGCAGGGGAAATCAGGAAAACACAAGTGAGAAGAGAGCTGAGATTACATCTAAGGGATGAGAGTGCTTCAGGAAAGAAGGGCTACAGAATACTTGATGACCCAAGAAAACACTGCAATAGCATAACAACAACATACAATGGAATAACAGCATGTTATCCAAGAGCAGGCACGACAGAATCCCCGTATCGCTAATTACACATGGAGGCGAAAAAACTAAAGGATGCATCTCAAAATGTTAACAGCGTATTTCTCCTGAGTTGTAGAATTATGAGCCATTTTTTCCCTTGTACTTTTCTTCCAAGTTGGCTACAGTGAGCATGCGTTAGTTCTATATTCAGAAAATGAATATATTAAGGAAGGAAGAAATTGGTCAACAGCATCCAGAGTTGAGATGAGGTCAAGAAGAATAAGAATTAGGGAAGAGCTACTGAGTGGCCCCTCTGCCCAAGCTCCGCACAGACTGCCGGAGCCAGCCGCGGAGGTGCTGTGGAGGCTAACCAGACCGCAAAGGCCGGGCTTGTGGGCTTCTGGCTGGCTTTAACAAATGGGCCCTGCAAGCACTCCTACAAGGCAAGAAGGACAGGAAGAGCGAAAGTGATGGGATTTAAGACGAGACAAGCTGAACTCATGAGTCACGCTCAGTGACAGGAGGCAGGAAAGCAAAGGAGATGAACTGGCGCTCAGGACGAAGCCACCCTTCTTATTTACTCTGTTACTCAGCCCCCAAACCACACTGCCAGCTGTAATTGCATTTCAATTCATGTTTAACACAAACATAACTTAGCTGGAGGTTGGCATCCAATATTCCAGACATAGAAACGCCAACCAGAAAGGAGCCAGTGACTACAACTCAATGAAGCCTAGCTGCGTGCCCCCGGGAGCACCGTGCTGGAGGGAGGACCAGTGAAAGGCACCTTGTATGGCCTCCAGGGGCCCTGGCTGCAGGGAGAGGCACGCTCACTGCCCGTGTGCTAGAGTGGCACGGGCTGCAATGGAGGGAAATAAAGGCACCATCACAACACGGAGCCCA
>SJYW01028880.1:0-13341 GCA_006410735.1 Raphicerus campestris | reverse complement strand
GAGCCAAGGTGGATTGGATAGGCACCCTTCAAATCTATGTGTCAAACAGTACTCTGAAGGCAAGAGTATGTTCTATCTAATGTATGGCAGATATTGTTGAGAACAGTCCAGCCAGAGCAAGCATTTGGCCATTTTCCTAGATTTCTTGAGGTTTTATACTATCCTAGAGGGAGTATATGACACATGCTCATAAATGCTCAGTTAACATTTAGTAATTGGTAAGAGAGTCATTTGAGGTTCTGAAAACTCAGGGCAGCCATAGATCTTTCTCTTAATCATCACCATGCAACTCTAAATGTATTTCTGCCCAACTTTTTGGTTGAAAAATTCTTCTATATGATAGGAAACAAAACATAACTGCATATACTTGATAGATCAGCTATACAAATATAATAGAATCATACATGGAACTTGCCAAGAATTGCCAAACAAATGTNTTCTGCCCAACTTTTTGGTTGAAAAATTCTTCTATATGATAGGAAACAAAACATAACTGCATATACTTGATAGATCAGCTATACAAATATAATAGAATCATACATGGAACTTGCCAAGAATTGCCAAACAAATGTAGTCAGCACTCAATTAAAGTGTGGGAATAACTAAAGCATAGAAGCTGCTTCTACCGGTAGTACTGACTTTACCAGAAAAGATTTCCCAACCGACTGAGTACCCTTGGAGTTAAAAGTCAACACCCGTATAAAGCCAAAGCTCATTTAGCGTGCATTAGTCATTAGGTCGTGTCCAACTCTTTGAGACCCCCTGGACTGTAGCCCACCAGGCTCCTCTGCTCATGGAATTCTCCAGGCAAGAGTGCTGGAGTGGGTGCCAGTCCCTTCTCCAGGGGATTTTCCTGACCCAGGGATCAAACCTGGGTCTCCTGCATTCCAGGCAGATTCTTTACCATCTGAACCACCAGGGAAAGCTTATATAAATGAAAACTAAATTATGTAAAACCTATACAGGCCTAAGGGTTGATATAAACTTTGAAACACAAGCTGGAAAAAAAACAAGAATTTAGGGGTTTTTTTCTTGAGTCCTTTTTCTTAAAGACAAATGTACAGATAGGCAGTTAGAGAGCATTTATCTGTCTGTCTTATTTACTTTCTTTCTCAGTTCAGTTCAGTTCAGTCGCTCAGTCATGTCTGACTCTTTGTGATGCCATGGACTACAGCACAACAAGCCTTCGTGTCCATCGCCAACTCCTGGAGCTTACTCAAACTCATGTCCATCAAGTCTGTGATGCCATCCAACCATCTCACTCTCTCTCGTCCCCTTCTCCTCCTGCCTTCAATCTTTCCCAGCATCAGGGTCTTTTCACGGGGCCAAAATATTGGAGTTTCAGCTTCAGAATCAGTCCTTCCAATGAATATTCAGGACTGGTTTCCTTTAAGATGGATTAGTTGGATCTTCTTGCAGTCCAAGGGACTCTCAAGAGTCTTCTCCAATACCATAGTTCAAAAGCACCAATTCTTCGGTGCTCAGTTTTCTTTATACTCCAACTCTCACATCCATACATGACTACTGGAAAAACCATAGGCTTTGACTAGACGGACTTTTGTTGGCAAAGTAATGTCTCTGCTTTTTAATAAGCTGCCTAGGTTGGTCATAACTTTTCTTCCAAGGAGCAAGGGTCTTTTAATTTCATGGCTGCCGTCACCATCTGCAGTGATTTCAGAGCCCCCCAAAATAAAGTCTGTCGCTGTTTCCATTGTTTCTCCATCTATTTGCCATGAAGTGATGGGGCCAGATGCCATGATCTTAGTTTTCTGAAAATTGAGTTTTAAGCCAACTTTTTCACTCCTCTTTCACTTTCATCAAGAGACTCTTTAGTTCTTCTTTGCTTTCTGCCATAAGGGTGGTGTCATCTGCATATCTGAGGTTATTGATATTTCTCCCGGCAATCTTGATTCCAGCTTGTGCTTCATCCATTCCAGCATTTCTCATGATATACTCTGAATATAAGTTAAACAAGCACAGTGACAATATACAGCCTTGACATACTCCTTCTCCAATTTGCAACCAATCTGTTGTTCCATGTCCAGTTCTAACTGTTGCTTCTTGACATGCATACAGGTTTCTCAGGAGGACAGTCAGGTGATCTGTTATTCCCATCCCTTTCAATATTTTCCATGGTTTGTTGTGATCCACACAGTCAAAGGCTTTGTCATAGTCAGTAAACAAAAGTAGATGTTTTTCTAGAACTCTCTTGCTTTTTCAATGATCCAATAGATGTTGGCAATTTGAGCTCTGGTTCCTCTGCCTTTTCTAAATTCAGCTTGAACATCTGGAAGTTCACAGTTCACATACTGTTGATGCCTGGCTTGGAGAATTTTGAGCATCACTTTGCTAGTCTGTAAAATTAGTGAAATTGTGTGGTAGTTTGCGCATTCTTTGGCATTGCCTTTTGGCATTATCTAGATGGTAAAGCGTCTGCCTACCATGTGCAAGACTCGGGGCTCAATCCCTGGGTTGGGAAGATGCTCTGGAGAAGGAAATGGCACCCCACTCCAGTACTACTGCCTGGAAAATCCCATGGACAGAGGAACCTGGTAGGCTACAGTCCATGGGGTCACAAAGAGTCGGACACGACTGAGCAACTTCACTTTCACTTTCTTTGTTACCTCCACCATAGTTTAGCCTCAGGTCAAACAATAGGAATGAACACAGCTTCACAGAAAATTGGATTAAAGATTTACTGAGTGTGGCCCCACCAATCAGAACAAGACCCAGTTTCCCCCTCAGTCAGTCTCTCCCATCAGGAAGCTTCCATAAGCCTCTTATCCTTCTCCATTAGAGGGCAGACAGAATGAAAACCAGTCACAGAAAACTAACCAAACTGATCACCTGGACCACAACCTTGTCTTATTCAATGAAACTATGAGCCTGTCATGTAGGGTCACCCAAGAAGGATGGGTCATGGTGGAGAGTTCTGATAAAACATGGTCCACTAGAGAAGGGAACGGCAAATGACTTCAATATTCTTGCCTTGAGAACCTCATGAACAGTATGAAAAGGCAAAAAGATGGAAAACTGGAACATGAACTCCCCAGGTTGGTAGGTGCCCAATGTGTACTGGAAATCAGTGGAGAAATAACTCCAAAAAGAATGACGAGATGGAGCCAAGCAAAAACAACACCCAGCTGGGGATGTGACTGGTGATGGAAGTTAAAGTCTGATGCTGTAAAGAGCAATACTGCATAGGAACCTGGAATTTTAGGTCCATGAATCAAAGCAAATTGGAGGTGGTCAAACAGGAGATGGCAAGAGTGAACACCAACATTTTAGGAATCAACAGACCAAAATGGACTGGAATGGGTGAATTTAACTCAGATGACCATTGTATCTACTACTGTGGGCAAGAATTCCTTAGAAGAAATGGAGTGGCCATCACAGTCAACAAAAGAGTCTGAAATGCAGTACTTGGATGCAATCTCAAAAATGACAGAGTGATCTCTGTTCATTTCCAAGGCAAAGCATTCAGTATCACAGTAATCCAAGTCTATGCCCCGACCAGTAATGCTGAAGATGCTGAAGTTGCCTTGTTCTATGAAGACCTACAAGACCTTCTAAAACTAACACCAACTAAAAATATCCTTTTCATTATAGAGGACTGGAGTGCAAAGATAGGAAGTCAAGAGGCACCTGGAGTAACAGGCAAATTTGGCCTTGGAATATAAAACAAAGCAGGTCAAAGGTTAACAGAGTTTTTCCAAGAGAAGGCACCGGTCATAGCAAACACCCTCTTCCAACAACACAAGAGAAGACTCTACACATGGACATCACCAGATGGTCAACACCGAAATCAGATTGATTATATTCTTTGCAGCCAAAGATGGAGAAGCTCTATACAGTCAACAAAAACAAAATCGGGAGCTGACTGTGGCTCAGATCATGAACTCCTTATTGCCAAATTCAGACTTAAATTGAAGAAAGTAGGGAAAATCAGTAGATCATTCAGGTTTGACCTAAATCAGTGTATTTCTACTTATCTCTTTATTGATTCTTAAATTCCTAGGATCAACAGGATACATATTAGCACCCAGAATCATGCATGGTTTGTGATCAGCAGATAGGTGTTGAATGAAAAAGTATCTGTTTATCTTAGAGTTTTCTTTTCAGCAGTACTCTGCTCCTTTAATAAACTGATTTCTTTTTAGAATAATATCTTTCATGTCAAACTATGATTTCATTATGAAAATCAAGCAGCAAATATAATTGGCAGTCAAAAATGTTAAATGTAAATGTTTTATTTCAAGGAGTATGTATAAAGGACTTAAAAAAATGTCAACAGGGAACCCAACACACAATTTAAAACAAAAAAAGAAGACAGACTTTAAAGACATGATGATTTGAAAGTGAGATTTAGACAGAAGTAGATTGGCACTGGGATTTAAGAAGTACAGGACTTCTGTACCCTCAGGAGAAAGGGAAGGATTAAAAGCCTCTTGGCTCAACAGGGAAAACAGATGCATCAAAGGATAAATTAGAGGAGGAATAATGGAAGAATCAAGAGGAGGAAAGTAACAGAAGACCTGAGAAAAGGATCATGCCAAGTACAAATACAATAAAAGGAAAGGAAAGTGAAAAGGTGGAAGTCTTCGAAATGATACATTAAGTAGGCCGGCATAAAAGCATGAACAATTAATCAGACTTACATTCAAACTCTCACTCTGTACATTCATTATCTATATGTCCTTGAGCAGATTAAGACATCTCTGAGCTTGCATCACCTTGTTTATTAAATAATAATACAAACCCCACTGCGTTCTTAAGGATTTTATAAAATAACATGTGTGAAAATAGCTTGGTATGCCAGAGCATAGGTGCTCTCTATGGGTGTTAAGCTTTTGCTCATCACAAACGTGGTTTCCAAGTTTGACATTCGGTTAACTTGTCTCTCAGTAAGTACCTAGCTCAGCCTCTTCTAGGCAGGGCCATCCTCCCTTGTTTGATTGTGAAAGGAATGAATCTATTTTAATTTTTAGGGAAAAAATGGACCCATTGGCCCAAATAATCTCAAAACTTTTCAAAATGATAATACAGTGTTTTTAAATATATCAGTGAGGCTTGCATTCTCTCCAAAGTTCAGCGTAAGTGATTATGGTATACCCAGATCCTTGTACTAGAACGAACCCAGCTCTCTGATTTTATAAACGGAAGAAACCGAGGCTCAGAGAGGTAATGCTTGTTCATGCATTTATCTGCTTATTCGTTCACCTCATACGAGCTGGGCGTGTACCACCACCAGGCACGACAGCGGGCAAGAGCGTACACAGACGGCAGAACCCAGCACGCTTCGGGGCCTTGAGGGCCTTGTGTCCTGTCCAGGGCTGTGTAGCTGGTGAGGGGCCTTGCATGGCTGTGTCACTCATCTGGGGACGCGGGTGGCCCTCCCAGGCCAGGCTTTCCATCACACTGAGCACTCTGATTGTGTCTAAGCCTGTTTTCATGTGTGACACAAACCTGGACTAAACAAGAGAAACGTGGGGCTCTAAACTTCCAGTTAACTGCTAACCTGCTGAGAGAGCAGAAGAGGGCTTCAGATTCATTTTCAGCCGAAGTCTGAGCCAGGAAAAAGGCCACAGATGCTTCCGAACAGCTGGCCTTAGAGGTGGGCAGAGATTCAGTTTCACACATGCCAGGCAAGGAAGGGGCAGGAAAGAGCATGGACGGGGGAGGAGAGAAATGGCTCCAAGGCACGACAGCCCCACCTGAAAGAGGCTCTGCTCAGCCCAGCGCCTGCTCTGTGTCTTGCCCTAGATCGCACACCCTCATTTTACGTGTGCAAGAGTACGGATGAGAGTTGAGAAACGTGCAAGGTAGATAACCATCCTTTGCTAGTGATGTGGAGCAACTTTTTGTACTGTTCTTAGATCTTCATTCTCTGAGTCTAGAAAATGTAAATATTCTTAGTTTATCAAGATGCCCCTTTAGCCACCATCACCTAGCACATTAAATAGAAATTCTGCTTTGAGTTGATGGAATTCAGGACACACGACTCCAAAACATGGCAAACCTTGGCATACTGAATGATTTAAACTGACGGGATTTGAAAAAGCGTCGGGTGCAGGAGGGACTCTCTCCCCTTCCCCCCAAGCAGGTCATAAGACCTCATGGGAGGGAGGAGTATCCACTCTGTTCCCAGAAGAAAGGAGCGTCTTCTTTCCTATTATGGGCTGTGTCCGCCTAAAATTCATGCTGAAACCGCCCCCACACTGTGATGGTGGGAGGGTAATTAGGAGGTCGTGAGGGTGGGGTCCCCGTGAATGGCATTAGTGACCCTCTAGGAGCCACCAGAGCTCGCTGTTCCTCTGTTCCCCACCATGTGAGGATCCAAGGAGCAGCAGTCTCACCATGCGCGCACCCTGACCTCAGCCTTCCAGCCTTCACAACTGGGAGAAACAAGCTGCTTATTTTACAGCCCACCGGGCTATGATATTCTTGTTATGGCAGCTGGAACTGACTAAGGCAGAGTCCCAGGAAGCTCCTTCAGCCTGCGATGTCCTCTGACTTCCTGGTCTAACTACATGGCCGAGGCTTTGCCCACCTCTCTCTTGTGGTTCTGGGTCCTGTGCAGCATATTCAGGGGGGAGTGGAGTTCATTCTGGAGACCCTCCACACCTGGCTCTTGGGCCTCCCCTGCAGGTCATGAATGCCCAGCCTCTGCCCAAACAACATGTGCCCAAATTAGGCCAAGTCGGATCTTGTTAAAACCAAAGATCCTGATACAAAAATATCTTTATAATGCAGGCTACCTCTGCAGCATTTCAGCTCTACAGATCATGACTTACGAAACCTGATATAAATGCAAAATTTTAGGGTTGTACAACAGAAATGTAAAGTGGTTTCACCAACAATTATAATTAGCTTACGTTAAAAAGATTCAGTAAAAAATGAGCCTTGTAACACAGAACTCCCCAGAACTTTCTGCCAGCACATCTGCGTATCCATGGTGTGATGGAAATTTGTGTTTACAGTAAGAGACAGTCTAACAAGGGAGAGAGACTTGCATTTTGGCTACTCCTTCTTAACTTCTCTTGAGTGAATGGGCTTAGGGTAATCACTTCACTGAACGCCTTAGTTGGTTCTCCTTTGATGGATAACTAGGAACACTTGCCCTACTATTCTTGAAGGGTTTTTGTTTTTTTTTTTCAAAATTAGAGGAAATAATACACATTTAGGGAGCCATATAGAGCACTATGGGTTTCTCTGGTGGCTCAGTTGGTAAAGAATCTGCCCGCACTGCAGGAGACACATCTCCGGGTCAGGAAGATCTTTAGAGAAGGAAATGGCAGCCCACTTCAGTATTCTTGCCAGGAAAATCCCATGAACAAAAGATCCTGGTGGGCTACAGTCTATCGTGTCGCAAAGAGTCAGATACAACTGAGTGACTAGGCACAAGAGCACACACACATCAGGCACTGTGCGTGCATGCTAAGTCGCCTCAGGCGTGTCCGGCTCTTTGAGACGCTATGGACTGCAGCCCACCAGGCTCCCCTGCCCATGGGACTCTCCAGGCAAGAATGCTGGAGTGGGTTGCCATGTCCTCCTCCAGGGGATCTTCCCAACCCAGGGGCCGAACTTGCATCTCTCAGGTCTCCTGCATTGCCAGGCAGGTTCTTTACCACTAGCGCCACCTGGGAAGCCCCATAGGCACTATATGTGCACAATATGTAATACTGTATGTAATTATATAGTACAATATGTAATTACATGTTGTACATATATGTAAGATATTACATATTATAGTATCTTAATAGAGACTAAATCAAGATTAAATAAAGTTTTGACTAGTTATATTTCCTTATATTCACATTCTTAGGAAATGAGCAATCTTTAAACAATCTATTAAATTTTTCTAAGACTCACCTATGAGTGAGAATTAGGAATAGATAGTGGGCAGTTGAATAGGACATCAGACCAACACACATTAATGCTATTACACAGTCACTAAGAAATTCTATTAGTCCTCTCAGATTCTACACTTCAGATTGATTTCATTCACGCAGTACTCGGGATGCGTACAGAGTTATATTTGTAGGTGTTCTCTGCGGCCAGCTCTGAGGGCCATAAATATTCTTCCTGCAAACAGAGGACTGGCACAGCCTCCAGAGGCCAGCAGCGCTCCCCATGCATTGTTCTTCTCCCTGATGCAGGCTGACAGCTGATTTACAGGAAGGGGCCTCACCTTATTTGCATCTGTACTGATGTGTTTGGTGAGCAGGAAGGGAAGCAACAGATTCAATTTTAATCAGGGGGAAAAATGGACTTTACTCATTCTCACAAGCAACTGCTAGGATTCATCAGATTTTTAACCACCTTTTCTTATACTTGAAATGTAAATTCTCCAAATGCAGAGCCAGAACACCAGCCCCTCACAGTCTCCACAGTTCATTTTAGAGAACATAACTGTGTCTTCTCTTCTATGACACACATGGCCTCATTTCAGATTTATATTTCTTGATTAAAATTTAAAGACTGGCAACAATATATTTACCAGTGAATTAGGGATTTGAGATAGATCATTAACTATTAAATCTTAGTATTTTAAAACAAATGCTTTTAAACTGGCAAATCCCAGAATATCTGTATTTTTAGTAAATAAAATAACAGTCACAATTATTTTAATACACACATATTATAGGTCAAAGACTCACATCAGTAGCTAATATGAAACAATGAGAATTTAATATGGTGAATGGGATCCAGTTTTGCGTTGACATTGGCCAATCAAGTTGGTGAGTTGTATTGAGAGCATATTTTTTAAACAATTAAAGACAAAGCTCTGAAACTCATTTTTGCCCCCCTACATTGCTTGTTATTTAATTTGTCTTCATTATAAGTAGAATTCATTTGGTGAAACCTAGAAGAAGGCTTCTAAATATAAATTACCAGTCTTAAGGTATATGAAATATAGAGCTTTATAGATACGTAAGAATGGAATTATTTCTCCCCTTGCTACAAGAATGTTTTTTCCTTTACTCATCCTCATGAGGAAACTTACAACTTTAGTATCTGCTTCTCTTTATAAATGACATATGATGTAAATTATTTAAGATGATATCAATGTCAAGTTCATTTTGTCCCCCTTTTGGTCTTCCTTTCCTCCTGTCCTCCTCTTCCTTCGCACTTATAAAGAACAGCGGCCAAGGTTGTCAGATGACTTTCCATTGATACTTTGGTTACAATCTGTGCTGAGTTTAATTTTTAGCCATGTCAGTTCAATTAAGAAAAGGGAGCTCCCTTTGTTTCATCTATAGAAAACAAGGTGAAAATAATAAAACTCCTCAACTGACTGAGCAGAGTTCATTCTGCTGGGCATTTTGGAGAATTAATGCATTTAAAAGCTTTACTAGATGATTTTTTTAATCCCTGCAAATTTCTTGCAGTAACTCTGATCATTTTATGAACCTAATAGCAAAATGGAAAAAGAGTCGTGCTTAAGATGTTCTCAGTTCAAAAATNCAGCAGCGCTCCCCATGCATTGTTCTTCTCCCTGATGCAGGCTGACAGCTGATTTACAGGAAGGGGCCTCACCTTATTTGCATCTGTACTGATGTGTTTGGTGAGCAGGAAGGGAAGCAACAGATTCAATTTTAATCAGGGGGAAAAATGGACTTTACTCATTCTCACAAGCAACTGCTAGGATTCATCAGATTTTTAACCACCTTTTCTTATACTTGAAATGTAAATTCTCCAAATGCAGAGCCAGAACACCAGCCCCTCACAGTCTCCACAGTTCATTTTAGAGAACATAACTGTGTCTTCTCTTCTATGACACACATGGCCTCATTTCAGATTTATATTTCTTGATTAAAATTTAAAGACTGGCAACAATATATTTACCAGTGAATTAGGGATTTGAGATAGATCATTAACTATTAAATCTTAGTATTTTAAAACAAATGCTTTTAAACTGGCAAATCCCAGAATATCTGTATTTTTAGTAAATAAAATAAAAGTCACAATTATTTTAATACACACATATTATAGGTCAAAGACTCACATCAGTAGCTAATATGAAACAATGAGAATTTAATATGGTGAATGGGATCCAGTTTTGCGTTGACATTGGCCAATCAAGTTGGTGAGTTGTATTGAGAGCATATTTTTTAAACAATTAAAGACAAGGCTCTGAAACTCATTTTTGCCCCCCTACATTGCTTGTTATTTAATTTGTCTTCATTATAAGTAGAATTCATCTGGTGAAACCTAGAAGAAGGCTTCTAAATATAAATTACCAGTCTTAAGGTATATGAAATATAGAGCTTTATAGATATGTAAGAATGGAATTATTTCTCCCCTTGCTACAAGAATGTTTTTTCCTTCACTCATCCTCATGAGGAAACTTACAACTTTAGTATCTGCTTCTCTTTATAAATGACATATGATGTAAATTATTTAAGATGATATCAATGTCAAGTTCATTTTGTCCCCCTTTTGGTCTTCCTTTCCTCCTGTCCTCCTCTTCCTTCGCACTTATAAAGAACAGCGGCCAAGGTTGTCAGATGACTTTCCATTGATACTTTGGTTACAATCTGTGCTGAGTTTAATTTTTAGCCATGTCAGTTCAATTAAGAAAAGGGAGCTCCCTTTGTTTCATCTATAGAAAACAAGGTGAAAATAATAAAACTCCTCAACTGACTGAGCAGAGTTCATTCTGCTGGGCATTTTGGAGAATTAATGCATTTAAAAGCTTTACTAGATGATTTTTTTAATCCCTGCAAATTTCTTGCAGTAACTCTGATCATTTTATGAACCTAATAGCAAAATGGAAAAAGAGTCGTGCTTAAGATGTTCTCAGTTCAAAAATATTTTGAAAAAATTATGAGGGGAGTCATATAGTTCCTATATAATAGTTTGTTTATAGAGGTCTCCAATCACTTAAGGCAGAATGTAGTTAGGTATTACTCCAGGGCCAGATACCACAGACTCAGAATACTCAGAAGTTAGCATGCATCAGCATTTTGATGATACCAAAATGCTTAATTAATAGTTAATATTTTACAATAACTTTTTATAATGCATTTTCCTGCTGAAAGAATATGTGCACGTTTATTTTTAAAAACCTTCTGTCAAGTTACATTCAAAGCAGGTTGTGGCATGATTGGCAGAAAAGCAGCTTCCTAACAGGTGTCAGAGTTGCATTCCTTCAGCAATTGGAAATGTGGGCAACAAGGACATATTTGATAACTTATATCTAGTTTATTAAAGGGATCCTAAGGAAAAAAAAATAGACCAAACAGATCATCTGGAGAATTCAGAGCCTAAAGTGATTAATTAGACCTTATTTTGTCTTGAACAGATTTACTAAGCATTTTTCAAATAGCCACATGGTTTGTAATTACCAAAATCACACCTCCATTGGCTGGCCTTAGTTGCTTCATGCTCGAACAGCAATCTGATTGAGCACTCTTGTTAGGACTTCATTCTTCATTGTAATTAGCCATAATCATAGCCTTCCTGGGTGCATGAGAATGTGCAAGCAACTATTCACAACCTCAACCCATTTGAATATGAATCTTCTCGGCAAGGGAGCAATGAAATGGGAGAAACAAAGCAGTTTCTCTAGGGAATTTTGCAAGCATCTCGACTCTAACTCTCCCCCCTTCCAAATCTCCCCTTCTCCAGGATCTGGATTTTATTTGCTAAAACAAGGCTGGCTTAATGAAGACAATGGCTTATTATTTCTTAAGTGACACAGGAGGCCCAAGTATTACAGGCTGAGTTCTTTCAGTCTTTGCCAAGGACACAGGAACAAAAGAACAAGCGGTTGTGTGTGGAAAAGAGAAGTCGGACTAGGCTGGACTTTCTGAACGCTCAGAGTAAGGATGGGGGCCTTTTGCTATTCTAGATCTCAAAGGCTGCTGCTTTCTTTCTCTTTCTTTTTTTAAACTCCCCTTTTCTTTTCCCTTGTAAATGACTCAGACGTTATAGAAAAAGGCTCAAAGAAGCCGGGAGTGAAAACAAAGGCCGAGTGGAGGAGGGGTGACTTGCCTGCTCCCCTCCCAAGCACATTCATAGTGAGCCACCTACTGGCAACAGCGCTTCTCCTCCTTTTATTGTCTAATCACCTAACCTCTTGGGGAAGACCTAGGTAAACAAGCTGGCATCACCTCAAATGCCTTGTCGGACAAAAATGGGGAAAATAAAATTCAAAGGAAGAACAGCTTCCAGGGTAGTACAAAGGCGTTAACAGAAACCCCGATCCGTCTCGTTAAACGCTGTCTAAACATCAGCTGTGAAGAATTATCACCTAAAATGCTACGTGTTTTGTAGGAAAATTTAAAGACATTCAAATCACTTAAAAAAAATAATCATTTGACTTATAAAGCTAAATCAGCTAACTACTTCAACAAATCAAGAAAGGCATTTAAAAGCTTGATGGGACATGTGCAAAAGACTCGTTGGTTCTTCTAAGCCTTTGCCATTTTTGTGTAAAGATTTTTTTTTTTTTGGAAATATGACACATACTTAATGAGATGCCTGCTTACGTTCCTTGTCTTGCTGCCACATGCAGGGGCGGCTGTGTGACACCTGATCATTCTCTGATAACCCCACAGGTTTAAATCCTTCATCCTTATGCTGGGATGACTTTGCTAAAATCACACAGCCAGCTGAATGTATCGCTATTAAAGTACTAGATGACAGTGCAGTTTGCCATTTTGGTATATGGAAATCCCCGCTTTAGAGCTGAACAAGGCTGAGGGGCCCTCCAGATGAAGCGCGTGTAAGGTTTCGTGTGTCTTGGGAGAGGTGGCCCAGAGCGCTGCGGAAAGAACATCTGAGAGAACGTGAACTCCGTGAGAGAGGGACAGACCTGATTGACGATAGGAAGACCAGTTCCATTATCTGCCTTCTACCCTGTCTGTTGCATACAAGGAGCTGTGCTAAGTGCTTTCCCAGGCACCTCAAGTGAAAGAAAACACTGCAAGATCTGCTGTAAGAACGCGCCACCCTGTCGGACAGCGAAGCCTGCTTGTACCGGCTTCCCGAACAATTACGAGCTCTCTTCCAAACCCCCTTAACACGTTGTTTAGTCACTAGGTCCTGTCCGACTCTTCTGCAGTCCCATAGACAGTAGAAGGAAGCGGCAACCTGCTTCAGCATTCCTGCCTGGAGAATCCTATGGACAGAGGGGCCTGGCGGGCTGCAGTGTATGGGGCTGCAGAGAGTCCAACAAGACCGAATGAGCACACACGCAAACGAGAGCCCGCCAGGCTCCTCTGTCCCTGGGATTCTCCAGGCAAGAACACTGGAGTGGGCTGTCATTTCCTTCTCCAGGGCATCTTCCCCATCCAGGGACTGAACCAGCATCTCTTGCTTGGTAGTCTGATT
>SJYW01028874.1:0-26029 GCA_006410735.1 Raphicerus campestris | reverse complement strand
AGAGGATATTCTGCCCAGTGTCTATATAGAGCAAGCTAGGTACCTCTTCCAGAAATCAATTTTCAAGGATTACCTTTTCCCTCACTGAATAAAACCGAGGATCATGAACAAATACAGATCTAAGAACCAAGCAAGGCTCACTCATATTTGTCTGCATAGCCCGAGGAGGCTGAGGGGCACAAGGGGTATCTGCTGGTAATATAGGAAGACTCCAGATCCTCCTAGAATTCAGGCTGCGGAGAGGAATCTGCTCTGGCCCCTTTGTCTATCACCACTAAGTGTCGACTTAAAAAATAGTCACAAACTAAAAGTTGAGAGTTAGTTTTATTTGGTGAAATTTTTAGGACTTCAGCCCAGGAGACAGTACCTCAAGTAAACCCCAGAAAACTGTCAAGATGAGGTGGGTGGGGGAGGAGGCAGTTATATAGAAGTTTTGCAAAAACATGGAAGGTGGTCTGAACATCAAAAGTTACTGTTAATTAAAGAGAAGCAGATATCCCAAGTTAAGGAATTTAGCATGTTTCTATTTATGGGAAGATGCAGAGTCTGGGCTCACTGAATCATTCCTTTCATATGCATCTCAGTTATCTTGGGGCAAGTATCCTCTGTTTTTCACATCCAGAGCATTGTGGGTTCAACTTGGGGAGTGGCTATTAGATCCAGTAGTCATGGGTGGATGTGAGAGTTGGACTGTAAAGAAAGCTGAGCACCAAAGAATTGATGCTTTTGAACTGTGGTGTTGGAGAAGACTCTTGAGAGTCCCTTGGACTGCAAGGAGATCCAGTCCATCCTAAAGGAAATCAGTCCTGAATATTCATTGGAAGGACTGATGCTGGAGCTGAAACTCCAATGCTTTGGCTACCTGATGCGAAAACTCCACTCAATGGAAAAGACCCTGATGCTGGGAAAGATTGAAGGCTGGAGGAGAAGGGGACAACAGGATAAGATAGTTGGATGGCATCACGGACTCNTCTTTTTTCAAGCGCGAAGGGCGGGGGAGAAACTGCCGAGCGATTATGCGGAGCAACACTGCCACCTGCAGGCCACAGAAACTAAAACGGACCAAGCCCGGAAGAAAACCCATAGTTTCTGCTGGGTTTTCGAGCAGAGGATTGGACAGCGCCGATGAGAAAGTCAAGGAGGACGCCCCTGAGAACATCCTGAGAGAAAGGAAGGGAACCTCTCGAAGAGGCTCGCCAAAACCACCCGTGCGCCGCGGGCTCCCTTCAAGCGACCCGCAGAACCATAGCAACACGGGCAGGAAGTTGGGGCGTCAGGGAAGATCCGGGGCTTGGTGGGCGGGGCTGCGCGCCGATTGGTTGGTTCTGGGCCGGCGCGCAGGAGCCCAGTGAGGCCCGTGCCAATCTCCTGGCCCCGGTTGGCTGGAAGATTTCTCCCGGACCGCGTTTTGAACTCTCCACTGAGGAACCTGACCGGTGACGTCTGGGTCCAGTCGCTCATACCGAAGCCCCCCACGAGCGGGACCCGTACAAGTCCCCTGTCCATTCTCCTCCCGCCCACCCCGGCCTGTGAACGCGTCCCTCCCGTGATACACTCACTCTTCTCCTCTCAGCCCTCACTCTTCTGATCCTGTCTCTTATACACATCTCCCAAGCACAGTGAGGTCAGTGAGGTCAGTGCCGGTCTCCCAGGCTGCGTCCTCGGCAAGTTTTCTCCCCGACCCTGTTTGGAACTCTCCAGTGAGGGACCTGATCCCTGGCCCAAACAGGATGGTTGCTTTGAGTCACTGGCCTGCCATCTTCTTGGTAGTCCACTCTGGATTAAAGTCCCTTCCTGACTTTGCAGTGAGCTGAGCAAGCTTGTACGCCATAACAGCTGATTACTTCCAGGTGCTTTTCACTGTAAATGTGTTGTCATGCCATAATCCTGATAGAGTGGATGAGTCGTTTTCTATGTGGTTTCCCTCCCTGCTCCGCTTTCATTTAGTATCTCATTGTAACAAATACGTTATTGTTGTTTTCCAGGGGATGGGCCATGTCGGACTCTATGTGACCCCCAGGGACTGCAGCACGCCAGGCTTCCCTGTCCTTCACCATCTCCCGGGGGCTTGCTCAAACTCATGTCCATTGAGTCAGTGATGCCATCCAACCATTTTGTCCACTGTCACCCCCTTCTTCTCTGTTTTACCCTCAATCCCAGGGTGTATTTTATTTCACTCTTCTACCGGGGAGGGAAATGTATCCTGCAAAGCAGTGTGGACACTACAATCTGACAGACTTGAGACCTGAACGAACGGACACTTTCTGAGGAACCCTGAGAACCTGGACAGCTGACTCTTCCTCTGTGTGCCACAGTTCCAAAATGCACAAAATGAGGGCGGTAATAGCATCTGCTTCTTGGGTGGTGTCCAGCAGCAATTACCCAGCAGGATCTTAGCTTGGCACTTGTCCCTGCATGTTATTATTGTAGGTGGCTCAGATGGTGACGAAGTCAGCCTGAAATGCAGGATACCTAGATTCAATCCCTGGGTTGGGAAGATCGTCTGGAGAAGGAAATGGCAACCCACTCCAATATTCTTACTTGGAGAATCCCATGGCCAGAGGAGCCAGGCAGGCTGCAGTCCAAGGGGTCCTAAAGAATCGGACACAACTGATCAATTTCCACTTCACGCAAACATTTTCAAGTCAAAACTCACTGTTATAATAAGGTTCTTTAAACATACAGGATTTCCGCTACGATCAGAAGCAAGACAAGGGAGACCACTCCGTCCACTATTATTCAATATATCAGCTTATATTATTTTATTGTAATTTTAAGTGCCAATGTGATTGGTCAAAGTTTTCACAAAAGGCCCTCTGAAGGGCTCAGATGCAGTTTGAACCAGCCAACTTACACGCGAAAGCGGAGGGGAAAATCTGCCGCTTTCTGTGGCAAAAAGCATCCTGTTCTTTTTTCAAGCGCGAAGGGCGGGGGAGAAACTGCCGAGCGATTATGCGGAGCAACACTGCCACCTGCAGGCCACAGAAACTAAAACGGACCAAGCCCGGAAGAAAACCCATAGTTTCTGCTGGGTTTTCGAGCAGAGGATTGGACAGCGCCGATGAGAAAGTCAAGGAGGACGCCCCTGAGAACATCCTGAGAGAAAGGAAGGGAACCTCTCGAAGAGGCTCGCCAAAACCACCCGTGCGCCGCGGGCTCCCTTCAAGCGACCCGCAGAACCATAGCAACACGGGCAGGAAGTTGGGGCGTCAGGGAAGATCCGGGGCTTGGTGGGCGGGGCTGCGCGCCGATTGGTTGGTTCTGGGCCGGCGCGCAGGAGCCCAGTGAGGCCCGTGCCAATCTCCTGGCCCCGGTTGGCTGGAAGATTTCTCCCGGACCGCGTTTTGAACTCTCCACTGAGGAACCTGACCGGTGACGTCTGGGTCCAGTCGCTCATACCGAAGCCCCCCACGAGCGGGACCCGTACAAGTCCCCTGTCCATTCTCCTCCCGCCCACCCCGGCCTGTGAACGCGTCCCTCCCGTGATACACTCACTCTTCTCCTCTCAGCCCTCACTCTTCTGATCCTGTCTCTTATACACATCTCCCAAGCACAGTGAGGTCAGTGAGGTCAGTGCCGGTCTCCCAGGCTGCGTCCTCGGCAAGTTTTCTCCCCGACCCTGTTTGGAACTCTCCAGTGAGGGACCTGATCCCTGGCCCAAACAGGATGGTTGCTTTGAGTCACTGGCCTGCCATCTTCTTGGTAGTCCACTCTGGATTAAAGTCCCTTCCTGACTTTGCAGTGAGCTGAGCAAGCTTGTACGCCATAACAGCTGATTACTTCCAGGTGCTTTTCACTGTAAATGTGTTGTCATGCCATAATCCTGATAGAGTGGATGAGTCGTTTTCTATGTGGTTTCCCTCCCTGCTCCGCTTTCATTTAGTATCTCATTGTAACAAATACGTTATTGTTGTTTTCCAGGGGATGGGCCATGTCGGACTCTATGTGACCCCCAGGGACTGCAGCACGCCAGGCTTCCCTGTCCTTCACCATCTCCCGGGGGCTTGCTCAAACTCATGTCCATTGAGTCAGTGATGCCATCCAACCATTTTGTCCACTGTCACCCCCTTCTTCTCTGTTTTACCCTCAATCCCAGGGTGTATTTTATTTCACTCTTCTACCGGGGAGGGAAATGTATCCTGCAAAGCAGTGTGGACACTACAATCTGACAGACTTGAGACCTGAACGAACGGACACTTTCTGAGGAACCCTGAGAACCTGGACAGCTGACTCTTCCTCTGTGTGCCACAGTTCCAAAATGCACAAAATGAGGGCGGTAATAGCATCTGCTTCTTGGGTGGTGTCCAGCAGCAATTACCCAGCAGGATCTTAGCTTGGCACTTGTCCCTGCATGTTATTATTGTAGGTGGCTCAGATGGTGACGAAGTCAGCCTGAAATGCAGGATACCTAGATTCAATCCCTGGGTTGGGAAGATCGTCTGGAGAAGGAAATGGCAACCCACTCCAATATTCTTACTTGGAGAATCCCATGGCCAGAGGAGCCAGGCAGGCTGCAGTCCAAGGGGTCCTAAAGAATCGGACACAACTGATCAATTTCCACTTCACGCAAACATTTTCAAGTCAAAACTCACTGTTATAATAAGGTTCTTTAAACATACAGGATTTCCGCTACGATCAGAAGCAAGACAAGGGAGACCACTCCGTCCACTATTATTCAATATATCAGCTTATATTATTTTATTGTAATTTTAAGTGCCAATGTGATTGGTCAAAGTTTTCACAAAAGGCCCTCTGAAGGGCTCAGATGCAGTTTGAACCAGCCAACTTACACGCGAAAGCGGAGGGGAAAATCTGCCGCTTTCTGTGGCAAAAAGCATCCTGTTCTTTTTTCAAGCGCGAAGGGCGGGGGAGAAACTGCCGAGCGATTATGCGGAGCAACACTGCCACCTGCAGGCCACAGAAACTAAAACGGACCAAGCCCGGAAGAAAACCCATAGTTTCTGCTGGGTTTTCGAGCAGAGGATTGGACAGCGCCGATGAGAAAGTCAAGGAGGACGCCCCTGAGAACATCCTGAGAGAAAGGAAGGGAACCTCTCGAAGAGGCTCGCCAAAACCACCCGTGCGCCGCGGGCTCCCTTCAAGCGACCCGCAGAACCATAGCAACACGGGCAGGAAGTTGGGGCGTCAGGGAAGATCCGGGGCTTGGTGGGCGGGGCTGCGCGCCGATTGGTTGGTTCTGGGCCGGCGCGCAGGAGCCCAGTGAGGCCCGTGCCAATCTCCTGGCCCCGGTTGGCTGGAAGATTTCTCCCGGACCGCGTTTTGAACTCTCCACTGAGGAACCTGACCGGTGACGTCTGGGTCCAGTCGCTCATACCGAAGCCCCCCACGAGCGGGACCCGTACAAGTCCCCTGTCCATTCTCCTCCCGCCCACCCCGGCCTGTGAACGCGTCCCTCCCGTGATACACTCACTCTTCTCCTCTCAGCCCTCACTCTTCTGATCCTGTCTCTTATACACATCTCCCAAGCACAGTGAGGTCAGTGAGGTCAGTGCCGGTCTCCCAGGCTGCGTCCTCGGCAAGTTTTCTCCCCGACCCTGTTTGGAACTCTCCAGTGAGGGACCTGATCCCTGGCCCAAACAGGATGGTTGCTTTGAGTCACTGGCCTGCCATCTTCTTGGTAGTCCACTCTGGATTAAAGTCCCTTCCTGACTTTGCAGTGAGCTGAGCAAGCTTGTACGCCATAACAGCTGATTACTTCCAGGTGCTTTTCACTGTAAATGTGTTGTCATGCCATAATCCTGATAGAGTGGATGAGTCGTTTTCTATGTGGTTTCCCTCCCTGCTCCGCTTTCATTTAGTATCTCATTGTAACAAATACGTTATTGTTGTTTTCCAGGGGATGGGCCATGTCGGACTCTATGTGACCCCCAGGGACTGCAGCACGCCAGGCTTCCCTGTCCTTCACCATCTCCCGGGGGCTTGCTCAAACTCATGTCCATTGAGTCAGTGATGCCATCCAACCATTTTGTCCACTGTCACCCCCTTCTTCTCTGTTTTACCCTCAATCCCAGGGTGTATTTTATTTCACTCTTCTACCGGGGAGGGAAATGTATCCTGCAAAGCAGTGTGGACACTACAATCTGACAGACTTGAGACCTGAACGAACGGACACTTTCTGAGGAACCCTGAGAACCTGGACAGCTGACTCTTCCTCTGTGTGCCACAGTTCCAAAATGCACAAAATGAGGGCGGTAATAGCATCTGCTTCTTGGGTGGTGTCCAGCAGCAATTACCCAGCAGGATCTTAGCTTGGCACTTGTCCCTGCATGTTATTATTGTAGGTGGCTCAGATGGTGACGAAGTCAGCCTGAAATGCAGGATACCTAGATTCAATCCCTGGGTTGGGAAGATCGTCTGGAGAAGGAAATGGCAACCCACTCCAATATTCTTACTTGGAGAATCCCATGGCCAGAGGAGCCAGGCAGGCTGCAGTCCAAGGGGTCCTAAAGAATCGGACACAACTGATCAATTTCCACTTCACGCAAACATTTTCAAGTCAAAACTCACTGTTATAATAAGGTTCTTTAAACATACAGGATTTCCGCTACGATCAGAAGCAAGACAAGGGAGACCACTCCGTCCACTATTATTCAATATATCAGCTTATATTATTTTATTGTAATTTTAAGTGCCAATGTGATTGGTCAAAGTTTTCACAAAAGGCCCTCTGAAGGGCTCAGATGCAGTTTGAACCAGCCAACTTACACGCGAAAGCGGAGGGGAAAATCTGCCGCTTTCTGTGGCAAAAAGCATCCTGTTCTTTTTTCAAGCGCGAAGGGCGGGGGAGAAACTGCCGAGCGATTATGCGGAGCAACACTGCCACCTGCAGGCCACAGAAACTAAAACGGACCAAGCCCGGAAGAAAACCCATAGTTTCTGCTGGGTTTTCGAGCAGAGGATTGGACAGCGCCGATGAGAAAGTCAAGGAGGACGCCCCTGAGAACATCCTGAGAGAAAGGAAGGGAACCTCTCGAAGAGGCTCGCCAAAACCACCCGTGCGCCGCGGGCTCCCTTCAAGCGACCCGCAGAACCATAGCAACACGGGCAGGAAGTTGGGGCGTCAGGGAAGATCCGGGGCTTGGTGGGCGGGGCTGCGCGCCGATTGGTTGGTTCTGGGCCGGCGCGCAGGAGCCCAGTGAGGCCCGTGCCAATCTCCTGGCCCCGGTTGGCTGGAAGATTTCTCCCGGACCGCGTTTTGAACTCTCCACTGAGGAACCTGACCGGTGACGTCTGGGTCCAGTCGCTCATACCGAAGCCCCCCACGAGCGGGACCCGTACAAGTCCCCTGTCCATTCTCCTCCCGCCCACCCCGGCCTGTGAACGCGTCCCTCCCGTGATACACTCACTCTTCTCCTCTCAGCCCTCACTCTTCTGATCCTGTCTCTTATACACATCTCCCAAGCACAGTGAGGTCAGTGAGGTCAGTGCCGGTCTCCCAGGCTGCGTCCTCGGCAAGTTTTCTCCCCGACCCTGTTTGGAACTCTCCAGTGAGGGACCTGATCCCTGGCCCAAACAGGATGGTTGCTTTGAGTCACTGGCCTGCCATCTTCTTGGTAGTCCACTCTGGATTAAAGTCCCTTCCTGACTTTGCAGTGAGCTGAGCAAGCTTGTACGCCATAACAGCTGATTACTTCCAGGTGCTTTTCACTGTAAATGTGTTGTCATGCCATAATCCTGATAGAGTGGATGAGTCGTTTTCTATGTGGTTTCCCTCCCTGCTCCGCTTTCATTTAGTATCTCATTGTAACAAATACGTTATTGTTGTTTTCCAGGGGATGGGCCATGTCGGACTCTATGTGACCCCCAGGGACTGCAGCACGCCAGGCTTCCCTGTCCTTCACCATCTCCCGGGGGCTTGCTCAAACTCATGTCCATTGAGTCAGTGATGCCATCCAACCATTTTGTCCACTGTCACCCCCTTCTTCTCTGTTTTACCCTCAATCCCAGGGTGTATTTTATTTCACTCTTCTACCGGGGAGGGAAATGTATCCTGCAAAGCAGTGTGGACACTACAATCTGACAGACTTGAGACCTGAACGAACGGACACTTTCTGAGGAACCCTGAGAACCTGGACAGCTGACTCTTCCTCTGTGTGCCACAGTTCCAAAATGCACAAAATGAGGGCGGTAATAGCATCTGCTTCTTGGGTGGTGTCCAGCAGCAATTACCCAGCAGGATCTTAGCTTGGCACTTGTCCCTGCATGTTATTATTGTAGGTGGCTCAGATGGTGACGAAGTCAGCCTGAAATGCAGGATACCTAGATTCAATCCCTGGGTTGGGAAGATCGTCTGGAGAAGGAAATGGCAACCCACTCCAATATTCTTACTTGGAGAATCCCATGGCCAGAGGAGCCAGGCAGGCTGCAGTCCAAGGGGTCCTAAAGAATCGGACACAACTGATCAATTTCCACTTCACGCAAACATTTTCAAGTCAAAACTCACTGTTATAATAAGGTTCTTTAAACATACAGGATTTCCGCTACGATCAGAAGCAAGACAAGGGAGACCACTCCGTCCACTATTATTCAATATATCAGCTTATATTATTTTATTGTAATTTTAAGTGCCAATGTGATTGGTCAAAGTTTTCACAAAAGGCCCTCTGAAGGGCTCAGATGCAGTTTGAACCAGCCAACTTACACGCGAAAGCGGAGGGGAAAATCTGCCGCTTTCTGTGGCAAAAAGCATCCTGTTCTTTTTTCAAGCGCGAAGGGCGGGGGAGAAACTGCCGAGCGATTATGCGGAGCAACACTGCCACCTGCAGGCCACAGAAACTAAAACGGACCAAGCCCGGAAGAAAACCCATAGTTTCTGCTGGGTTTTCGAGCAGAGGATTGGACAGCGCCGATGAGAAAGTCAAGGAGGACGCCCCTGAGAACATCCTGAGAGAAAGGAAGGGAACCTCTCGAAGAGGCTCGCCAAAACCACCCGTGCGCCGCGGGCTCCCTTCAAGCGACCCGCAGAACCATAGCAACACGGGCAGGAAGTTGGGGCGTCAGGGAAGATCCGGGGCTTGGTGGGCGGGGCTGCGCGCCGATTGGTTGGTTCTGGGCCGGCGCGCAGGAGCCCAGTGAGGCCCGTGCCAATCTCCTGGCCCCGGTTGGCTGGAAGATTTCTCCCGGACCGCGTTTTGAACTCTCCACTGAGGAACCTGACCGGTGACGTCTGGGTCCAGTCGCTCATACCGAAGCCCCCCACGAGCGGGACCCGTACAAGTCCCCTGTCCATTCTCCTCCCGCCCACCCCGGCCTGTGAACGCGTCCCTCCCGTGATACACTCACTCTTCTCCTCTCAGCCCTCACTCTTCTGATCCTGTCTCTTATACACATCTCCCAAGCACAGTGAGGTCAGTGAGGTCAGTGCCGGTCTCCCAGGCTGCGTCCTCGGCAAGTTTTCTCCCCGACCCTGTTTGGAACTCTCCAGTGAGGGACCTGATCCCTGGCCCAAACAGGATGGTTGCTTTGAGTCACTGGCCTGCCATCTTCTTGGTAGTCCACTCTGGATTAAAGTCCCTTCCTGACTTTGCAGTGAGCTGAGCAAGCTTGTACGCCATAACAGCTGATTACTTCCAGGTGCTTTTCACTGTAAATGTGTTGTCATGCCATAATCCTGATAGAGTGGATGAGTCGTTTTCTATGTGGTTTCCCTCCCTGCTCCGCTTTCATTTAGTATCTCATTGTAACAAATACGTTATTGTTGTTTTCCAGGGGATGGGCCATGTCGGACTCTATGTGACCCCCAGGGACTGCAGCACGCCAGGCTTCCCTGTCCTTCACCATCTCCCGGGGGCTTGCTCAAACTCATGTCCATTGAGTCAGTGATGCCATCCAACCATTTTGTCCACTGTCACCCCCTTCTTCTCTGTTTTACCCTCAATCCCAGGGTGTATTTTATTTCACTCTTCTACCGGGGAGGGAAATGTATCCTGCAAAGCAGTGTGGACACTACAATCTGACAGACTTGAGACCTGAACGAACGGACACTTTCTGAGGAACCCTGAGAACCTGGACAGCTGACTCTTCCTCTGTGTGCCACAGTTCCAAAATGCACAAAATGAGGGCGGTAATAGCATCTGCTTCTTGGGTGGTGTCCAGCAGCAATTACCCAGCAGGATCTTAGCTTGGCACTTGTCCCTGCATGTTATTATTGTAGGTGGCTCAGATGGTGACGAAGTCAGCCTGAAATGCAGGATACCTAGATTCAATCCCTGGGTTGGGAAGATCGTCTGGAGAAGGAAATGGCAACCCACTCCAATATTCTTACTTGGAGAATCCCATGGCCAGAGGAGCCAGGCAGGCTGCAGTCCAAGGGGTCCTAAAGAATCGGACACAACTGATCAATTTCCACTTCACGCAAACATTTTCAAGTCAAAACTCACTGTTATAATAAGGTTCTTTAAACATACAGGATTTCCGCTACGATCAGAAGCAAGACAAGGGAGACCACTCCGTCCACTATTATTCAATATATCAGCTTATATTATTTTATTGTAATTTTAAGTGCCAATGTGATTGGTCAAAGTTTTCACAAAAGGCCCTCTGAAGGGCTCAGATGCAGTTTGAACCAGCCAACTTACACGCGAAAGCGGAGGGGAAAATCTGCCGCTTTCTGTGGCAAAAAGCATCCTGTTCTTTTTTCAAGCGCGAAGGGCGGGGGAGAAACTGCCGAGCGATTATGCGGAGCAACACTGCCACCTGCAGGCCACAGAAACTAAAACGGACCAAGCCCGGAAGAAAACCCATAGTTTCTGCTGGGTTTTCGAGCAGAGGATTGGACAGCGCCGATGAGAAAGTCAAGGAGGACGCCCCTGAGAACATCCTGAGAGAAAGGAAGGGAACCTCTCGAAGAGGCTCGCCAAAACCACCCGTGCGCCGCGGGCTCCCTTCAAGCGACCCGCAGAACCATAGCAACACGGGCAGGAAGTTGGGGCGTCAGGGAAGATCCGGGGCTTGGTGGGCGGGGCTGCGCGCCGATTGGTTGGTTCTGGGCCGGCGCGCAGGAGCCCAGTGAGGCCCGTGCCAATCTCCTGGCCCCGGTTGGCTGGAAGATTTCTCCCGGACCGCGTTTTGAACTCTCCACTGAGGAACCTGACCGGTGACGTCTGGGTCCAGTCGCTCATACCGAAGCCCCCCACGAGCGGGACCCGTACAAGTCCCCTGTCCATTCTCCTCCCGCCCACCCCGGCCTGTGAACGCGTCCCTCCCGTGATACACTCACTCTTCTCCTCTCAGCCCTCACTCTTCTGATCCTGTCTCTTATACACATCTCCCAAGCACAGTGAGGTCAGTGAGGTCAGTGCCGGTCTCCCAGGCTGCGTCCTCGGCAAGTTTTCTCCCCGACCCTGTTTGGAACTCTCCAGTGAGGGACCTGATCCCTGGCCCAAACAGGATGGTTGCTTTGAGTCACTGGCCTGCCATCTTCTTGGTAGTCCACTCTGGATTAAAGTCCCTTCCTGACTTTGCAGTGAGCTGAGCAAGCTTGTACGCCATAACAGCTGATTACTTCCAGGTGCTTTTCACTGTAAATGTGTTGTCATGCCATAATCCTGATAGAGTGGATGAGTCGTTTTCTATGTGGTTTCCCTCCCTGCTCCGCTTTCATTTAGTATCTCATTGTAACAAATACGTTATTGTTGTTTTCCAGGGGATGGGCCATGTCGGACTCTATGTGACCCCCAGGGACTGCAGCACGCCAGGCTTCCCTGTCCTTCACCATCTCCCGGGGGCTTGCTCAAACTCATGTCCATTGAGTCAGTGATGCCATCCAACCATTTTGTCCACTGTCACCCCCTTCTTCTCTGTTTTACCCTCAATCCCAGGGTGTATTTTATTTCACTCTTCTACCGGGGAGGGAAATGTATCCTGCAAAGCAGTGTGGACACTACAATCTGACAGACTTGAGACCTGAACGAACGGACACTTTCTGAGGAACCCTGAGAACCTGGACAGCTGACTCTTCCTCTGTGTGCCACAGTTCCAAAATGCACAAAATGAGGGCGGTAATAGCATCTGCTTCTTGGGTGGTGTCCAGCAGCAATTACCCAGCAGGATCTTAGCTTGGCACTTGTCCCTGCATGTTATTATTGTAGGTGGCTCAGATGGTGACGAAGTCAGCCTGAAATGCAGGATACCTAGATTCAATCCCTGGGTTGGGAAGATCGTCTGGAGAAGGAAATGGCAACCCACTCCAATATTCTTACTTGGAGAATCCCATGGCCAGAGGAGCCAGGCAGGCTGCAGTCCAAGGGGTCCTAAAGAATCGGACACAACTGATCAATTTCCACTTCACGCAAACATTTTCAAGTCAAAACTCACTGTTATAATAAGGTTCTTTAAACATACAGGATTTCCGCTACGATCAGAAGCAAGACAAGGGAGACCACTCCGTCCACTATTATTCAATATATCAGCTTATATTATTTTATTGTAATTTTAAGTGCCAATGTGATTGGTCAAAGTTTTCACAAAAGGCCCTCTGAAGGGCTCAGATGCAGTTTGAACCAGCCAACTTACACGCGAAAGCGGAGGGGAAAATCTGCCGCTTTCTGTGGCAAAAAGCATCCTGTTCTTTTTTCAAGCGCGAAGGGCGGGGGAGAAACTGCCGAGCGATTATGCGGAGCAACACTGCCACCTGCAGGCCACAGAAACTAAAACGGACCAAGCCCGGAAGAAAACCCATAGTTTCTGCTGGGTTTTCGAGCAGAGGATTGGACAGCGCCGATGAGAAAGTCAAGGAGGACGCCCCTGAGAACATCCTGAGAGAAAGGAAGGGAACCTCTCGAAGAGGCTCGCCAAAACCACCCGTGCGCCGCGGGCTCCCTTCAAGCGACCCGCAGAACCATAGCAACACGGGCAGGAAGTTGGGGCGTCAGGGAAGATCCGGGGCTTGGTGGGCGGGGCTGCGCGCCGATTGGTTGGTTCTGGGCCGGCGCGCAGGAGCCCAGTGAGGCCCGTGCCAATCTCCTGGCCCCGGTTGGCTGGAAGATTTCTCCCGGACCGCGTTTTGAACTCTCCACTGAGGAACCTGACCGGTGACGTCTGGGTCCAGTCGCTCATACCGAAGCCCCCCACGAGCGGGACCCGTACAAGTCCCCTGTCCATTCTCCTCCCGCCCACCCCGGCCTGTGAACGCGTCCCTCCCGTGATACACTCACTCTTCTCCTCTCAGCCCTCACTCTTCTGATCCTGTCTCTTATACACATCTCCCAAGCACAGTGAGGTCAGTGAGGTCAGTGCCGGTCTCCCAGGCTGCGTCCTCGGCAAGTTTTCTCCCCGACCCTGTTTGGAACTCTCCAGTGAGGGACCTGATCCCTGGCCCAAACAGGATGGTTGCTTTGAGTCACTGGCCTGCCATCTTCTTGGTAGTCCACTCTGGATTAAAGTCCCTTCCTGACTTTGCAGTGAGCTGAGCAAGCTTGTACGCCATAACAGCTGATTACTTCCAGGTGCTTTTCACTGTAAATGTGTTGTCATGCCATAATCCTGATAGAGTGGATGAGTCGTTTTCTATGTGGTTTCCCTCCCTGCTCCGCTTTCATTTAGTATCTCATTGTAACAAATACGTTATTGTTGTTTTCCAGGGGATGGGCCATGTCGGACTCTATGTGACCCCCAGGGACTGCAGCACGCCAGGCTTCCCTGTCCTTCACCATCTCCCGGGGGCTTGCTCAAACTCATGTCCATTGAGTCAGTGATGCCATCCAACCATTTTGTCCACTGTCACCCCCTTCTTCTCTGTTTTACCCTCAATCCCAGGGTGTATTTTATTTCACTCTTCTACCGGGGAGGGAAATGTATCCTGCAAAGCAGTGTGGACACTACAATCTGACAGACTTGAGACCTGAACGAACGGACACTTTCTGAGGAACCCTGAGAACCTGGACAGCTGACTCTTCCTCTGTGTGCCACAGTTCCAAAATGCACAAAATGAGGGCGGTAATAGCATCTGCTTCTTGGGTGGTGTCCAGCAGCAATTACCCAGCAGGATCTTAGCTTGGCACTTGTCCCTGCATGTTATTATTGTAGGTGGCTCAGATGGTGACGAAGTCAGCCTGAAATGCAGGATACCTAGATTCAATCCCTGGGTTGGGAAGATCGTCTGGAGAAGGAAATGGCAACCCACTCCAATATTCTTACTTGGAGAATCCCATGGCCAGAGGAGCCAGGCAGGCTGCAGTCCAAGGGGTCCTAAAGAATCGGACACAACTGATCAATTTCCACTTCACGCAAACATTTTCAAGTCAAAACTCACTGTTATAATAAGGTTCTTTAAACATACAGGATTTCCGCTACGATCAGAAGCAAGACAAGGGAGACCACTCCGTCCACTATTATTCAATATATCAGCTTATATTATTTTATTGTAATTTTAAGTGCCAATGTGATTGGTCAAAGTTTTCACAAAAGGCCCTCTGAAGGGCTCAGATGCAGTTTGAACCAGCCAACTTACACGCGAAAGCGGAGGGGAAAATCTGCCGCTTTCTGTGGCAAAAAGCATCCTGTTCTTTTTTCAAGCGCGAAGGGCGGGGGAGAAACTGCCGAGCGATTATGCGGAGCAACACTGCCACCTGCAGGCCACAGAAACTAAAACGGACCAAGCCCGGAAGAAAACCCATAGTTTCTGCTGGGTTTTCGAGCAGAGGATTGGACAGCGCCGATGAGAAAGTCAAGGAGGACGCCCCTGAGAACATCCTGAGAGAAAGGAAGGGAACCTCTCGAAGAGGCTCGCCAAAACCACCCGTGCGCCGCGGGCTCCCTTCAAGCGACCCGCAGAACCATAGCAACACGGGCAGGAAGTTGGGGCGTCAGGGAAGATCCGGGGCTTGGTGGGCGGGGCTGCGCGCCGATTGGTTGGTTCTGGGCCGGCGCGCAGGAGCCCAGTGAGGCCCGTGCCAATCTCCTGGCCCCGGTTGGCTGGAAGATTTCTCCCGGACCGCGTTTTGAACTCTCCACTGAGGAACCTGACCGGTGACGTCTGGGTCCAGTCGCTCATACCGAAGCCCCCCACGAGCGGGACCCGTACAAGTCCCCTGTCCATTCTCCTCCCGCCCACCCCGGCCTGTGAACGCGTCCCTCCCGTGATACACTCACTCTTCTCCTCTCAGCCCTCACTCTTCTGATCCTGTCTCTTATACACATCTCCCAAGCACAGTGAGGTCAGTGAGGTCAGTGCCGGTCTCCCAGGCTGCGTCCTCGGCAAGTTTTCTCCCCGACCCTGTTTGGAACTCTCCAGTGAGGGACCTGATCCCTGGCCCAAACAGGATGGTTGCTTTGAGTCACTGGCCTGCCATCTTCTTGGTAGTCCACTCTGGATTAAAGTCCCTTCCTGACTTTGCAGTGAGCTGAGCAAGCTTGTACGCCATAACAGCTGATTACTTCCAGGTGCTTTTCACTGTAAATGTGTTGTCATGCCATAATCCTGATAGAGTGGATGAGTCGTTTTCTATGTGGTTTCCCTCCCTGCTCCGCTTTCATTTAGTATCTCATTGTAACAAATACGTTATTGTTGTTTTCCAGGGGATGGGCCATGTCGGACTCTATGTGACCCCCAGGGACTGCAGCACGCCAGGCTTCCCTGTCCTTCACCATCTCCCGGGGGCTTGCTCAAACTCATGTCCATTGAGTCAGTGATGCCATCCAACCATTTTGTCCACTGTCACCCCCTTCTTCTCTGTTTTACCCTCAATCCCAGGGTGTATTTTATTTCACTCTTCTACCGGGGAGGGAAATGTATCCTGCAAAGCAGTGTGGACACTACAATCTGACAGACTTGAGACCTGAACGAACGGACACTTTCTGAGGAACCCTGAGAACCTGGACAGCTGACTCTTCCTCTGTGTGCCACAGTTCCAAAATGCACAAAATGAGGGCGGTAATAGCATCTGCTTCTTGGGTGGTGTCCAGCAGCAATTACCCAGCAGGATCTTAGCTTGGCACTTGTCCCTGCATGTTATTATTGTAGGTGGCTCAGATGGTGACGAAGTCAGCCTGAAATGCAGGATACCTAGATTCAATCCCTGGGTTGGGAAGATCGTCTGGAGAAGGAAATGGCAACCCACTCCAATATTCTTACTTGGAGAATCCCATGGCCAGAGGAGCCAGGCAGGCTGCAGTCCAAGGGGTCCTAAAGAATCGGACACAACTGATCAATTTCCACTTCACGCAAACATTTTCAAGTCAAAACTCACTGTTATAATAAGGTTCTTTAAACATACAGGATTTCCGCTACGATCAGAAGCAAGACAAGGGAGACCACTCCGTCCACTATTATTCAATATATCAGCTTATATTATTTTATTGTAATTTTAAGTGCCAATGTGATTGGTCAAAGTTTTCACAAAAGGCCCTCTGAAGGGCTCAGATGCAGTTTGAACCAGCCAACTTACACGCGAAAGCGGAGGGGAAAATCTGCCGCTTTCTGTGGCAAAAAGCATCCTGTTCTTTTTTCAAGCGCGAAGGGCGGGGGAGAAACTGCCGAGCGATTATGCGGAGCAACACTGCCACCTGCAGGCCACAGAAACTAAAACGGACCAAGCCCGGAAGAAAACCCATAGTTTCTGCTGGGTTTTCGAGCAGAGGATTGGACAGCGCCGATGAGAAAGTCAAGGAGGACGCCCCTGAGAACATCCTGAGAGAAAGGAAGGGAACCTCTCGAAGAGGCTCGCCAAAACCACCCGTGCGCCGCGGGCTCCCTTCAAGCGACCCGCAGAACCATAGCAACACGGGCAGGAAGTTGGGGCGTCAGGGAAGATCCGGGGCTTGGTGGGCGGGGCTGCGCGCCGATTGGTTGGTTCTGGGCCGGCGCGCAGGAGCCCAGTGAGGCCCGTGCCAATCTCCTGGCCCCGGTTGGCTGGAAGATTTCTCCCGGACCGCGTTTTGAACTCTCCACTGAGGAACCTGACCGGTGACGTCTGGGTCCAGTCGCTCATACCGAAGCCCCCCACGAGCGGGACCCGTACAAGTCCCCTGTCCATTCTCCTCCCGCCCACCCCGGCCTGTGAACGCGTCCCTCCCGTGATACACTCACTCTTCTCCTCTCAGCCCTCACTCTTCTGATCCGTCCTCAGTGCCCACGAGGCTCACCCGAGACTCTGTCCTTAGCGATGTTCCCCCTCCGCCCCACCCGAGCATCCCTCTGCCCACGGTCCCGCCCCGGGCATCAGGAAAGACCGCGCCCCTCCTGGTGTCCTGTTTCCAGCATTCCTCCCTCTCATCACCCTCAACATGCTGTCCTGTCTTCCAGCTCCCTCGCTCTAGCGCTAGTGCACCGATGCCAGAACCTCCCGGAGACCCAGCTCACCGACCGCATATCCTGCCACATCATCCGCCAGGCCCTACAAACACACCTCTTGTGCGGCTTGCACCCTCCTGCCTACTCACTCCCTGCCTGTGTCTGAGCACCTGAGCATCGAGGAGAAAACTTTACAACTTTACAGAAGTGTTTTAACTGAAATCCATGGCCGGAGTAGACCGCTGTTCAGTTTCACGGTCACCTAACTACTGCACTCCTACACTACACACTGCTAACCTTCCTCCATGCTGATGACCACCAGCCCCTCCCGCCAATAACTTGTGGAGAATACGGAAGCAATCCCGTGGGATTTCTCGTTTCCCAGTCCCAATCTGCATGCTTCTGCCCTGGCACTCTGCTGCCTCTCTGCAAGCGTGCTCGTGACTGCACCCAGCCCCTCACTTCTGCCCGGGATCCCATGCCTTGGCACCTTCTCAGGGACTTTGCACCTGCAGTTATCACTCCTCTCTCCTGAACCAGCCCCAGCTCTCTCTACATCGCAGCAGTCCTCAGCAAAGGGGGAAACCCACCATCTTCCACCACCCTATTCTGCAGCTACTGGCATATTACTGGTTGCCCTTCAAAGCAAAACTGCTTCAAATTCTGCTGAGAGATTCTCTCCTCAGCCCCCTTCCATGGAGCTTTTGTCCCAGTCACTCCGTTGTAACTGGTCTTGTCAAGGCCATCATTAATATCCATACTTCCTGATCCCACAGACACTCCAGTGCTCATCTTAGCCAACATCTCAGGCACCTTTGGCATATTTGACTCTTGTGTTCTTTATCCCTCTGTGTGTGTGTGTGTGTGTGTGTGTGTGTGTGTGTGTGTGTGTGTGTGTGTGTTTTAATAGTTCAGGGGCGTGGGGCTTATGTGACACCCGAGTCTCCTAACTGTGCCCAACAAGGTACACATTCTACAGTATGCCCTTTTTGACCTGGATGTTGTATGGGAAGTCTTGGTCAAATGAAAGACAAGCCAAGGCAAGGAGCATCCCAGGTCACAGAGGGGAACGGCCCACAGAGGCAGTGGCAGGCAGAGGTGAGAGAGCTCAGACAGGGGAGGTGTGGCAAGAAATGAAGAGGAACACCAGGAATGGGAGGATTCCACCCCATTCACACTTGGGACTCACAGGGCCACACTGTACAATGATGCAACGGAGTCTTTGGGCAGAACCGTGTTAGCAGTTTAGGAATTTTGTTTTCTGGAGCTGATCATGGTTCCTGCTGCGGTGCAGGTTGATATCCAAGGGAGGGCTCTGCATCACCTGAGGGAGAAATGTGGAAAGGGACTGAGTCCAGAAGAAGCTTAAGCAGACAATGGGCTAGGGGACCTTGCAGCTGAGGCTGAGGAGTAAACACCCCTGCCCAGGGATGGGCTGGACGATGAGACCCAGATTCAGAGAGGTCTGCAGATGCCAGCAGAGTGGCTGAGGCTCAATCAGCCAGGGAGCACCGTGTCCACAGCAAGAGGAGGGAGACAAAAATGCAAGTTTCACCACCCCCACCCGTGGGTGGTGCAGGTCAGCATCACCAGCTGGATCCAGGAGAGGGAGTCATCTTTCCCTCAGGGACCACTGCAGCCACCGGTGAGGAACTAAGGTGTGCCATGTTATAGACCCCCGCCTCCCACATCACCGAGAGCCTTGTAAGTGACACATACCCCTGCTCCATCGCTGAAGGAAGTAGAGAACATTTTCACCAGAACAAACTGAGCATTTGTATGGGTGGGTATTCAGTTGGTTGCATGCAACCACACTTTCCAGCTTCGAAGTAAATTCATTGGGAGTTTTCCCTTTATTAACCAGTATGAAGGGTGAACACTAATGATGAAGATCAGATCAGCCAGGGAGAACAAACAGAGCAAAATGCCCGTGGAGTCTGAGTATACATTGAGACTGTGATCTGAGTATACATTGAGACTGTGATCTCCGAAACCTGCGCCGCCCCCCGCCTCCCCCGCTCCGGCCNTTAGACTCTTGTGTTCTTTATCTCTCCGTTTTTATATTTCAGGAGTATGGGGTTTATGTGACAACAGTGTCTCTGAACTGTACTCAACAAGGTACACATTCTTCACTATGCCCCCTTTTGACCTGGATATTGTATGTGAAGTCTTGTGGCAAATGAAAGACAAGCCAAAGAAAAGAGCATCCTAGTCACAGTGGGGAATGGCCCACGGAGGTAGTGGCAGACAGAGGTGAGAGAGCTCAGATGAGGGAGGTGTGATAAGAAATGAAGAGGAACACCAGGGAGAGGGAGATTCAACCCCATTCACACTTGGGCGTCTTTGGGCAGAAAGGTGGCTGCAGTTTAGGAATTTTGCTTTCTTGAGGTGATCTTGGTTCCTGCTGTGGTGCAGGTGAGAACAAATACACCAAAGTGTCCAGGATGACAGCAGCCCATCCTGACTTTCCCCCTACCTTTGAGTCTGTTACTTCTAAGTCTCCTTGTCTATCCATTTACTTTGATCCCCTCCTAAATCTTGATTTTGTTTTCCTCTGGTTTCCAACATATGCTCTGTGTTCTTCCATTCTATACATGATCTTGGGTGACCACTTCACCCCTCCCCCAGAGGTTTTACCCATCTGACTTGTTTTCATCAGTATCCCTCTGGATGCTGACGGCTTTTCCTATCACCAAGTCTACCTAGGACATCTCGACTGGGCCCCAGATCCCCCACAGGCCGAGACGTATGGGGCATCTGCACTCGGATGTCCCAGAAGCCCTGCAGGCCTGCTAGTAGCCCCAGGCCAACGTTTCCTGTCTCATGGATGGGCACTGCCATCCACCCAGTTCCTTAAACCACAATCCCGGGCATGCTGCTGGGTGTGATCTTCGCTGTGCCATGACTCCCCTGGAGCTGCTCTGGAAAAGGCTGATGCAAGATCCTCCTGTTGCCGCAGGTGGGGATCTGTTCCTCTCAGAGGCCCTGTTCCTTCAGACACCCTCTGAAGGTGTCCTGAGCACAGGCCACCACCCTCTTTTGGATTTCCGAGAGGACCCGGGCACTGTAATGCACCTGAGAGGTTGAAAGCCCTGTCTTTACCAATACAACGAGTCAGGACACAGCGGTGTAAAGCTTATCATTGGGAAACGTGCCAAAGAATATCCAGAAGAGATCCCTGAAGGAGAACATTTCTGGAGGCGGGTCCTCATGGGTGTGCACCAAACAAGGGCCTCCTTAACTGTATTTTCCCCAGTAACCATCCTGTTGCAATTTGGTCTTCATCTGAGCAGGGAGTTAATTTGATAACTCAGGAAACAGTTTAAAACGGCAACTGAGCACAGGCAGTGGATACGCTGACAGCCCATCCTTCTACATCAACATCAACAGCTACAGTTCTCAGCCATCTTTAATCTCCGAAGCACCATGCTGATCTGTCGCATGAAGTTATCTCCACAGTGTTTTAGAGATGTATTCAACTAACTAGGCCCAAGGGATCCTGACAAGAACTAAAAGGTACTGAGTTTCACTAACAACAGCAGGGTTTTGACTGTAACACTTTGGATTCAGGAACACACAGCAGAGCAAGCACGAGGTCAGTTTTCAAGCAAGTGTTAATTGGGGCAAGTCGTCCCTTTCCTCAGCCTAAGATATCTGTCGAGCGTAGCGGTCATGATGAAAAAGCCTGGTTTCCTCACAGAGAGGAGTCGCAAATTTTTGATTTTTGATTTCCTCCTGTAGGAATGGGTTCTGTTTTCACAGCTGCAACCTCGGCTTTCATAAGAGAACATTTTCAGATAATGCTCAGGCCAGGGCCACATTCCAGATCTACCACTTCAGACTCTCTGGGGCTGTCCTGCCAGCATCGGCTCTTCTAGAGCCTCTCCAGGGGGGATCTGATGCACAGTTTAGGCTGAGAAGCACGATCGCATGACCCTTCACCCGTCCTGGTTTTATGTAGAATCCTGAACTGAAGAGCCATGTTTGCTACTAATGAGATTTTAAAAAATTGTAATTACGTGCCTTCCCTTCTGAGAGGTATTTTTGACATATTTATTCATAGCCATATTTAGAACAATTTCAATGCTTCAGTGGTGTGTTATGCCCCCAAGTCCCCTTTTGTTACCAGACACTCAGGCAGATGGAGGGGAGGGAACGCACCTCAGTCCTGGCAGCAGAAGGAAGATGGATGGAGTTCCACTGTCTTGGTTGCTGCTCTGCTGAGCATCCCTCATGGGGTGCTGAGCTCAGGCAGGGGGCCTCACACTAGGCTACAGCTATTCCTGTGACCAGAGGTTGGAGGTAAGGGCTGAGATCCATTACAAGGGAAATGGAAGCTGGGTCGATGTGATTTGAGAAGTATGGAGAAACAGCTAAGTAGAATTTCAGATGCAGGGTGGGTTCTGGGAGCCTGTCCAGAGCCACTGACTTGTGGTCACACAACGGGCGCCTGTGCATAAACACAGAGACACACCAGACGTGTGCTCACTGGGGATCCTGTCCTGACGTGCACAGCGACTGTCTCTGGAGGGAGCATCCAGCACACGTGGAGGAGGCCGGGCCCAGAACGTGGAAGGAGCAGGGGCACTCCTCGTTGTTACAAAATCAATGGCCTCTCTTTTCCCACATGTTTCTCCTGGACATCTGCATTGCCTTACTAAACTGTTTTACTGAGGTAGAATCACATACCACAAATCACACCCATTCGATGCATGCAGTGCAGTGTCTTTTAGTAATTTCACACAGTGGTGCAACCACCACCACCACAGTGCAGTCGTGGAACACTGCCAGTGCCACAAAAAGGGTCCGTGTACCCATCAGTAGTCAATCCCCAACAGGACCTGCAGGCCCAGGCATCCTCTCATCTAATTTTCGTCTCTGTAGATGTGCCCTTTCTGGGCATTTCATATCAACAGACTCCTACAGGAAGTGGCCTTTTGTGTCTGGGTTCGTTCACTTAGCATAATGCTTTGGAGGCTCACCCATGTGGCAGCAGAAAGCAGAAGCTCATCACTTTTCATCCATCTGTCTTTTACTGTATGGGTAGAGAATACGTTGTTTACCACTCTCCAGCTGACAGACTTTTAGGCTGCTTCATTATTTGGAGATTACAAACAGTGCTGCTGCGTGAAAGACATGTAAGGACAAGTATTTGTGTGGACCTAGGTTTCATTTCTCATTTCTCCACGATTTCATTTCTTGTTTTGCATGGTGCACAGGCTAGACCCTTCCGTCAGTGTGGAATAGAGGTGGTTGAAGCAAACCTCCTGTCCTTGGTCTGGATCTCAGGAGGAAAGCACTAACTGAAACACTCCTAGATGTGATGTGATGAGAGCTGGATATTTCTCACGGATGTTGTTCAGCACAATGACGACGATCCCTTCTATCCTCAATTGGCTGACCGTGTTCATTGATGTAGTTATTTACTTAATTATTACGAATGGGTCTTGAATTGTGTCAAATGCTTTTTCTTTGTCTGTCAAGATGACAGGTTTTTTCTGCCCTTCGTTATACACTGTTTCCAGTAACTGAAGCTGAGTGTTAGTCCGGTACTGTAATCCTGGGATAAATCTTGCACAGCCCTTTGCAAATCCTGGGATAAATCTTGCACAGCCCTTGCAAATGTTTCTCAATTTGGTTTGCTGATACTGTGTTGAGGCTGTATGCATTGGTATTCATGATAGATATGGGGCTGTAGCTTTCTGGTGATGTCAAGTGTGGCTTTGGTAGTGGGGTAATGTTGTTCTTATAGGATGAGTTAGGAAATGTTCCCTCCTCACTCCTGTCTTTCCAGAAGAATCTGCCAAGGGAGTCTTTAGGGTTTTCTATGTAGAGGATCATGTCATCTGCAAACAGTGAGAGTTTTACTTCTTCTTTTCCAATTTGGATTCCTTTTATTTCTTTTTCTGCTCTGATTGCTGTTGCCAAAACTTCCAGAACTATGTTGAATAGTAGCGGTGGAAGTGGGCGCCCTTGTCTTGTTCCTGACTTTAGGGGAAATGCTTTCAATTTTTCACCACTGAGGATAAAGTTTGCTGTGGGTTTGTCATATATAGCTTTTATTATGTTGAGGTATGTTCCTTCTATTCCTGCTTTCTGGAGAGTTTGGATCGTAAATGGATGTGGAATTTTGTCAAAGGCTTTCTCTGCATCTACTGAGATAATCATATGCCTTTTATTTTTCAGTTTATTAATGTGGTGAATTACATTGATTGATTCGTGGATATTGAAGAATCCCTGCATCCCTGGGGTAAAGCCCACTTGGTCATGGTGTATGATCTTTTAAATGTGTTGCTGGATTCTGATTGCTAGAATTTTGTTAAGGGTTTTTGCATCTATGTTCATCAGTGATATTGGCCTGTAGTTTTCTTTTTTTGTGACATCTTTGTCAGGTTTTGGTATTCGGGTGATGGTGGCCTCATAGAATGAGTTTGCAAGTTTGCCTTCCTCTGCAGTTTTCTGGAAGAGTTTGAGTAGGATAGGTGTTAGCTCTTCTCTAAATTTTTGGTAGAATTCAGCTGTGAAGCCGTCTGGACCTGGGCTTTTGTTTGCTGGAAGATTTCTGATTACAGTTTCAATTTCCGTGCTTGTGACGGGTCTGTTAAGGTTTTCTATTTCTTCCTGGTTCAGTTTTGGAAAGTTGTACTTTTCTAAGAATTTGTCCATTTCTTCCACGTTGTCCATTTTATTGGCATATAGTTGCTGATACTAGTCTCTTAGGATCCTTTGTATTTCTGTGTTGTCTGTTGTGCTCTCTCCATTTTCATTTCTTATTTTATTGAGTTGATTTTTCTCCCTTTGTTTCTTGGCTAATGATGTGTCAATTTTATTTATCCTTTCAATGAACCAGCTTTTGGCTTTGTTGATTTTTGCTATGGTCTCTTTTGTTTCTTTTGCATTTATTTCTGCAGGAGGCCCAGGACTTCCCTTTGTGGAAGGTCTTTAAATGAATGGTTCAAGATCATCTTCCTACAGGTACATTCATAGTTGTCATTTGACCACTGCATTTAAGCCAACTCCCACCCAGTATTGTCTGGCTTGTTGGTTCCTATGGCTCGATCTCTGGGCTAGAATTTGATGTGCTGGACAGCTCTGCACATCACAGGATTCTGGCTCCTCTTCTGTTACTGGGGAGATTATGCTGTCTCACAAGTGACCCCTAGATCAGCAACACCCAATTGGCAGGTTGGGGATACAGACCTTGAGGTTGTGAAAGGGTAGCACTGCTGATACCCTCATTTACACCACTCATCCATCCTCCAGGTGCCCTCGTGCAGGCTGTTGTTAATTCTGCAGTTGGCACTGACACATATAGTACCCAGAGTACCCTTTCCCCTCCCCCACCATGTCCACTTCACCCTACCCTGATCCTTGTCACTCTTCTTGTCTCCTAGTAATGCAGCCTAACAAGGGATCAGTGATGCACTCACCACCACATCTAAGGCTGTCAGATCTCCTCTGTGCTTAATGAGTCAACTCTCAAGGGCAGGGACTAGTCAGGCAATTTCTCCTCACCTCCCCATCTCAACAGCCAGCTTGGCACAGCATGGGGGGATGTAACACATACAGTGAAAACCTTCATGATTGGCTATTTGAGAGACTGTGGTTGGCGGGATTGACCTGGGTTGGCTGCTGGAGTGAGCCCATCGCATCCCATCCAGGGGAATTTGTGCCAGGTGGGGATGACTATCCTTGCCCCAGTGCATTGTGGGTAGCATCCATGATGTATTTTATCCAGACTTGGTGTGTCCACCAGCAGTGGACAGACAATGAAGTCACCAGGTCTTTTCTCTTCACCTCAGCCTTTACGGAGGGTACAGTTGGGGATGCTCTGTCAGAAATAAACCTGCACTCATATGCCTGATTACTCTATGATAAAGGAGCTAAGAACATACATTAGGCAAAATGCTGTCTCTTCAATAAATGGTTATGGGAAAACTGGACCCCTTTCTTACACAACATTCAAAAATAAACAACAACAACAAAAGAGTTAAGATTAAATTGTTACACCTTAAACCATAAAACTCCTAGAAGATGACATAGCCTGTATGCTCTTTGACATAGCTCTTAGCAATAGTTTTTTTGACTTGTCTCCTCAGGCAAGAGCAAAAAAAGCAAAAATAAACAAATGGGAGTTCATCAAACTAAAAAGCTTTTACACAGCAGGAGAAATCATCAAGAAAACAAAAAGGCAACCTTTGAGTGGGAGAGGTTATAAGCAATTGATACATATCCAAAAAAAGGTAGCTATACAAGATAGCTAAAGGACTCATAGAATGTATTATGAAAAATACCCTAAACTTGATTGAAAAATGGGGCTAAGCACTGAATAGACATTTCTCCAAAGAAGAGATACAGATGGCCAACAGACATATGAAAACATGCTCAACATCTCATCCTCAGGGATAAGAAAATCAAGAGCACAGTGAAGTACTTCCTCACACTTGTCAAGTAGCCATTATCAAAAAGAAAACAAGTAAGAAATGTTGGTGAGGATTTAGAGAAAAGGAAACCCTCATGCCATGTTGGGGGGAATGTACACTGGTGCAGCCACCATGGGGAAAATAAGCATTTCCTCAAAAACTGAAAACTAGAACTATGATATGATCCAGCAATTCCACTTCTTGGTGTTTTTCTGAAGAATAGAAGAAACATTAGTCACAAAAGATATATGTGCTCCTCTGTTCATTGCAGCGTTATTTACAATAGCCAACATATGGAAGGAACCTCAGTGCCCATGGATAGGTAAGTCAAAAAGGAAGAAATGGTACCCCCCCC
>SJYW01028873.1:5236-16062 GCA_006410735.1 Raphicerus campestris | reverse complement strand
GTGGTCAAAGATGTTGCAGCCGTGGGTGTTGAGGATGGCAATGGCCTGAGCAAAGTGGTGCCTCTGTGGGGAGAGGTGTAGTAGGGGCCCAGCTGGGGTGGGGGTGCTCCTCCTCACTGACCCCAAGGGAGGAAGCAAGCCCAGCCCAGCCCTGGCCCCCAAACTGAGCAGAGCAGGCAGAGCTGGGGAGTCGGGGCTGGGGGGCCAGTTCCCTTTCTGGGGTCTGTTTCGACCCTCCCTGTGACCCTGGGCAAGTCCCTGCCATGTCTGAGCCTCAGATTCCTCAGCTGTCAGTCAGACGGACACGACAAGGTGAGCTCTGAGGGCCTCTCAAGCTGGAATAATTCTGAAATGATCCCTTGGAGTCTTCGACAGTAATTCATGCAAGAAACATTTGTGTGCTGACAGGGAAGGGCAGTGATGAGGCGAGGGCAAGACCCCTGTCTTCTGACGCTGAAGGGCTGTCACTCAGAGGAGGAGCCGACTCAGCCCAGGGCGTGGAGGGCAGGAGCCAGGCTGCCACCAGGCCTCCCAGGAGGAAGCGAGCCCCTCATCTCTAGGGGTGTGCAAGCAGGAGCAGTTCCAGAGTGGTGTCATTGGGTGGGGCAAGGCGACCTTGAAAGTTTGGTTCCCCCTCGTGCCAAGCCCTGTGCCAGATGCAGGGAACTCAGAGATGTCTCCAATTTTGTTTCTGCCTCCAGGAGCTCCCACTGGGGGTGGGCAGACACAATTCAAACAGTCTCAGGCAAAGCTGAGCGTGACGGGACAAGGAGCCCATGCCAGGCTGGGAGCGGAGGGGGTTTCACAGGGTGTCCTTANGGAGCTCCCACTGGGGGTGGGCAGACACAATTCAAACAGTCTCAGGCAAAGCTGAGCGTGACGGGACAAGGAGCCCATGCCAGGCTGGGAGCGGAGGGGGTTTCACAGGGTGTCCTTAGACATGCAAAGAGAAACAGGCTAACTACAAGGCCTCCCTGGGCAAACCTGGGCTCGGGCAGAACCTGCAACCTGACTGGTACCCCCAGCCGCACAGGTACCCTTCCAAGCTCATCGGGAACAAGAGTCAGACGTGCCCTGGGGGCGCTGCAGCTCTTCCAGTCTGGGTGGAAAGCAGGGCTTGGCATAGGGAGGAGCTGAGCCACAGTCTAGCTTCGTATTAATAAGTCATTGGCCTTACGGGGACAATGGGGATGGGGATACTGGGCAGAACGGTGGTACCTCCATGACAGAGCCTTCCGAGCTGTAGAGCGCGGCCAGCACAGATTTCTGGAAAAACCAAAGAAAACTCTATCACTGCTGACATCCAGAGCCATATTAGGCTCAGAACAGCCCAGCTCTTCCCACCACCTCAGCACTCCCTCATCTCCCATAGCCTGGGAGAGCCTCCTCCTGTCTCTCAACTGGCTCCTGGTCTCAAGAGCTCCCACCACCCCTCAGGCGGGAGGGGTGAGGCTCCCAGACACCCCGGGGAGGGTGCCCACTGTGAGGACGGCAGGGTCTCACCGAGGCCACCTGGAAGGAGTTGTTTGTGCCTCTGTGGTCCAGGTCATGACACATGCAGGATATAAACAAGGCAAAGATCTCCATGTCCCTGGTTGGGAGGAGACAGAGGACACGGCAGTGAGCCACAGCTCCCTCCTCCACAGGAGGGCCGGCTGGAGGAGATGGCCACAAGAAGGGGAACTGCTCCGTGGTCAGTGATGGAGCTCTTGACTGCACATGTCTGGGAATCACCTGCACAGGGGCTCAGGAACCTGGGTCCCCTTCTTGGAAAGAGGCCTTGTACCTTTTGCACTGGGCTGCTAAGAGGATCCTGAGAGGCAATACATGGAAAGTCTGCCACACAGAAGGTGTGGTTCTGTCCCCAGGAAGGGGACCCCAGCAGCTGCCAGATGGGGCCAAGGGCAGCCACTCACTCGAGGTAGTTGGTGAGCTCCAGGTTCTTGTAGAGCAAGTAGCAGAAGTGGGAGACAGAAAAGGCGTGCATCCAGTTGTGGTAGGGGGGATCCCGGTAGCCCTTCTTCACCATCAAACAGAACCTGGGGGTGGGGAGAGGGCAGCACATGGGCCTCAGGCTCTCCTCCTCCAGCAAGCCCTCCAGGCTCTGTCCTGCCCCATTCCTTCCCTTTTCTCAAGGTTCCCAGTGTCTGTGAATTTCCTCTCACTGGTGGATCCTCCCACCGTTACAAGTCTGGGCCTCCCCTAGACATCCTCAGAGGTCCTTCTCAGGCACAGGGAGCAATGGATGTGAGAGGAGAGGAAAAAAAGGGAGGCAGAGACAGGGCTGCCAGTACACGGAGTGGAGGGCTGGGGGTACACACCGGGCCAGTGTCGGGCAGTCAATTTTGTAGTTATTGATGAAATTCATGTCCTGCAGCATGCTCAGGATGGCCTGGATAGAGCGAAGGAGGGATCAGAGAGACTGTCAGTTTCAAGATGCACCCCACTCCTCTTGGGAGTGGCCCCACTCCCCCACTTGGCCCTTCTTGAAGCCTCCAAAATGTTGAAGTCTTAGAACTTTTAGATCTAAACTTGAGAACCAAAATATGGTACAGCCAAGCATTCTTGGAGCCATGGAACCAAGTTCACATAAAGTCTTAGAAAAACAGGGAGGGAGGTGCCAATCCTGAGGCCATCGTTGGTTCCAGTCCAGCCCCTGGGCAGGCCCCATGGCCCATGCTGGCAGACCACATGCCCCCTCCATCTCTTGATGACTGTCTTGCCAGGACTTTCCTATGCACATCTAACTCCGATCTCTGGCTGTCCATCCTCCACAGTCAAGCGGGGCGNCACAGAGCCAGGCAGTGTGTACAGCCTGTGCCTTCCCAAGGAGTGGCACTTACCGCAATCTTCCTCGTGGTCTTCCAGCCCTTGGTCTGGTCGGAGAGGTCACAGGAGGTCATAAGGAGGCAGAGAAGGAGGCTGTGGTGCTGCTTGTTGGTTCGATCATAGCCCACTGTTGGGGAGAGAACAGGGTCAAGCAGAGGGACCCAGCATCCTGGGTCTCTGAGGGCAAGGCCCCAGGGCCCATCCCAAAGTGGTGCAGGGAATTCAGCACCCTGGATGGGAGCCAGGGATGCAGAGCTGGGTCTGCCTGGTGGGCTGATGTTGGAAGGGATGGGTCTGAACCCTGGGGATGCCCTCCAGGCGAGTCCCCCGCTTGGTGGTCCCTCCCCGATATCGCGACACCCAGGCTAGAGGCAGGCACCTTCGGCCATCTTTTGGAGGTCCTTGAAGATGCGGAGGTGGTGGGCCAGATCTGTGGCCAAGATGATGTCCCGCATCAAATCCAGCATGCGCTGATAATCCTGGGTGGGGGTGGAGGTACAGGGTCAAGGCCCAGACACCCCTCCCCCTACTCCCCTAAACCTCAGGAACCTCCACTCCTCGGGTCTACATCTCCCATCTCAGGCCAGCTCCCAGCTCCCACTCCCTGGCCCCCACCCCCAGCCCCATCACCTTCCGGGAGAAGTGGTCAAAGATGTTGCAGCCGTGGGTGTTGAGGATGGCAATGGCCTGAGCAAAGTGGTGCCTCTGTGGGGAGAGGTGTAGTAGGGGCCCAGCTGGGGTGGGGGTGCTCCTCCTCACTGACCCCAAGGGAGGAAGCAAGCCCAGCCCAGCCCTGGCCCCCAAACTGAGCAGAGCAGGCAGAGCTGGGGAGTCGGGGCTGGGGGGCCAGTTCCCTTTCTGGGGTCTGTTTCCACCCTCCCTGTGACCCTGGGCAAGTCCCTGCCATGTCTGAGCCTCAGATTCCTCAGCTGTCAGTCAGACGGACATGACAAGGTGAGCTCTGAGGGCCTCTCAAGCTGGAATAATTCTGAAATGATCCCTTGGAGTCTTCGACAGTAATTCATGCAAGAAACATTTGTGTGCTGACAGGGAAGGGCAGTGATGAGGCGAGGGCAAGACCCCTGTCTTCTGACGCTGAAGGGCTGTCACTCAGAGGAGGAGCCGACTCAGCCCAGGGTGTGGAGGGCAGGAGCCAGGCTGCCACCAGGCCTCCCAGGAGGAAGCGAGCCCCTCGTCTCTAGGGGTGTGCAAGCAGGAGCAGTTCCAGAGTGGTGTCATTGGGTGGGGCAAGGCGACCTTGAAAGTTTGGTTCCCCCTCGTGCCAAGCCCTGTGCCAGATGCAGGGAACTCAGAGATGTCTCCAATTTTGTTTCTGCCTCCAGGAGCTCCCACTGGGGGTGGGCAGACACAATTCAAACAGTCTCAGGCAAAGCTGAGCGTGACGGGACAAGGAGCCCATGCCAGGCTGGGAGCGGAGGGGGTTTCACAGGGTGTCCTTAGACATGCAAAGAGAAACAGGCTAACTACAAGGCCTCCCTGGGCAAACCTGGGCTCGGGCAGAACCTGCAACCTGACTGGCACCCCCAGCCGCACAGGTACCCTTCCAAGCTCATCGGGAACAAGAGTCAGACGTGCCCTGGGGGCGCTGCAGCTCTTCCAGTCTGGGTGGAAAGCAGGGCTTGGCATAGGGAGGAGCTGAGCCACAGTCTAGCTTCGTATTAATAAGTCATTGGCCTTACGGGGACAATGGGGATGGGGATACTGGGCAGAATGGTGGTACCTCCATGACAGAGCCTTCCGAGCTGTAGAGCGCGGCCAGCACAGATTTCTGGAAAAACCAAAGAAAACTCTATCACTGCTGACATCCAGAGCCATATTAGGCTCAGAACAGCCCAGCTCTTCCCACCACCTCAGCACTCCCTCATCTCCCATAGCCTGGGAGAGCCTCCTCCTGTCTCTCAACTGGCTCCTGGTCTCAAGAGCTCCCACCACCCCTCAGGCGGGAGGGGTGAGGCTCCCAGACACCCCAGGGAGGGTGCCCACTGTGAGGACGGCAGGGTCTCACCGAGGCCACCTGGAAGGAGTTGTTTGTGCCTCTGTGGTCCAGGTCATGACACATGCAGGATATAAACAAGGCAAAGATCTCCATGTCCCTGGTTGGGAGGAGACAGAGGACACGGCAGTGAGCCACAGCTCCCTCCTCCACAGGAGGGCCGGCTGGAGGAGATGGCCACAAGAAGGGGAACTGCTCCGTGGTCAGTGATGGAGCTCTTGACTGCACATGTCTGGGAATCACCTGCACAGGGGCTCAGGAACCTGGGTCCCCTTCTTGGAAAGAGGCCTTGTACCTTTTGCACTGGGCTGCTAAGAGGATCCTGAGAGGCAATACATGGAAAGTCTGCCACAGAAGGTGTGGTTCTGTCCCCAGGAAGGGGACCCCAGCAGCTGCCAGATGGGGCCAAGGGCAGCCACTCACTCGAGGTAGTTGGTGAGCTCCAGGTTCTTGTAGAGCAAGTAGCAGAAGTGGGAGACAGAAAAGGCGTGCATCCAGTTGTGGTAGGGGGGATCCCGGTAGCCCTTCTTCACCATCAAACAGAACCTGGGGGTGGGGAGAGGGCAGCACATGGGCCTCAGGCTCTCCTCCTCCAGCAAGCCCTCCAGGCTCTGTCCTGCCCCATTCCTTCCCTTTTCTCAAGGTTCCCAGTGTCTGTGAATTTCCTCTCACTGGTGGATCCTCCCACCGTTACAAGTCTGGGCCTCCCCTAGACATCCTCAGAGGTCCTTCCCAGGCACAGGGAGCAATGGATGTGAGAGGAGAGGACAAAAAGGGAGGCAGAGACAGGGCTGCCAGTACACGGAGTAGAGGGCTGGGGGTACACACCGGGCCAGTGTCGGGCAGTCAATTTTGTAGTTATTGATGAAATTCATGTCCTGCAGCATGCTCAGGATGGCCTGGATAGAGCGAAGGAGGGATCAGAGAGACTGTCAGTTTCAAGATGCACCCCACTCCTCTTGGGAGTGGCCCCACTCCCCCACTTGGCCCTTCTTGAAGCCTCCAAAATGTTGAAGTCTTAGAACTTTTAGATCTAAACTTGAGAACCAAAAAATGGTACAGCCAAGCATTCTTGGAGCCATGAACTTAGAAACAGGAGATCTAAGAACTCTTGGAACCAAGTTCACATAAAGTCTTAGAAAAACAGGGAGGGAGGTGCCAATCCTGAGGCCATCGTTGGTTCCAGTCCAGCCCCTGGGCAGGCCCCATGGCCCATGCTGGCAGACCACATGCCCCCTCCATCTCTTGATGACTGTCTTGCCAGGACTTTCCTATGCACATCTAACTCCGATCTCTGGCTGTCCATCCTCCACAGTCAAGCGGGGAGAGCCAGCTCACCATGGAAGTGTCATCCTCGGGCAGAGAGCGAGGAGTGTATGTGAAACTGGCAAAGTTGGAGTCAATGGCAGCCACAGGCTGTATCCCATCATGGAGAAGTTTGGTGTACTCGTCATCAGAGACCTGGAGGGGACCAGCCAGGGCATTAGAAGACAGCCTCTCCCCCATCCAATGTCTTCAACCTCAAATGCCCACGGTGGTGGGGACTTCCCACTCGAATGCACCCCAGTTGGGTCTTCCATGGGTTGTCACTGGGCAGGAGAACACCATCCTCCCCTCGCCATCCTGCAGCCAACCTACTGTGCCTCCTTGCCTGGGCCCACCCTCATCTGTAACCGCCTCTCCTTGTTAAAGACAGAGAACACCTCTTCTTGACACCATGGTGGCCTTCCACAGACAATAACTCAAAGATTCCTTCTTTGGGGAGGACCATTCCAGAGCCAATCCTTCTTGCTATAGTTTTGACCCCAGCCACAAAGTCTGGGGCCTTTTGGTTTGGACACAGAGGAGAGGAAATGTTCAAATGAACAATGACCATCACATACTCTGAACTAAAGCTCCAGACAGCTTGTTTTTGCATAGGGTCTGGGGATGGGACCAGGACCACTGTTCCTAAGGGAGCTGCGGGAGGACCCTGAGTGGGCTTCCCAGCTGTCAGCAGTTCTCAGGTTGGGAATTATCCCTGGACATGGGGAACACCTGGCGGAACCATGCTCTCCGCTGGGCTGAGTCTTGCTGCCAGCTTTGGGGCTGAACCAGAAATTGCTTTGCAGAGAGGCTGCCCCGAAGGAGAGCAGGACAGCAAAAGGCCAGGCACTGCTCTTACCTTCAAGAGAGGGTGATCAGAAAGCCCAGCCTGATCCTGGGCACCAGAGGATTCATGGAGCTAGGGGAGGAACAGGGGGACTACAGGGGACCCTGGGGCCCTGAGAAAGAGGGTAGAAGCTCTGTGCAGGGCTCACCTTCATGTGGTACATCATCATCTCATTGGCCAGGTGGCTGCGATACTGCGCCTCATTCACTTTCTTGTATAGGAGAGACTTGTAGGGGAGAGAGGGAAAGATAGGGCTCAAGCAAGGTGGCTGTGAAATACCCAGGACTGGGACAAAGGGATCAGATAGAACCTCCCCCAACTCCTGTCCCATGCTGGGCCCAGTCTGAGCCTTCAAGCTCCAGCCCAGAGTAGCGAGCCCTCTCCAACTTTCATCCAGACCTGTCCTCGCTCCTCCTCCCCAGGGCCTCTTAGCACTTGATCTAGCACTTTGCATGCTCTCCTGAGCCTGCCCCAGCTTCAGTGATGGAGCCTGAGGCCCTTAATGGAGAAAGAGAAGCATGGAGGGGGCACAGCNCTCCTCCTCCCCAGGGCCTCTTAGCACTTGATCTAGCACTTTGCATGCTCTCCTGAGCCTGCCCCAGCTTCAGTGATGGAGCCTGAGGCCCTTAATGGAGAAAGAAAAGCATGGAGGGGGCACAGCAGGTTGGATTCCCGGGTCAGAGCTGCCAGCTGTGGACAATGAGACCCAACATATCCCCACAAGAAGCTAAACAGGGGCTCGAGTTGAGGTTGCTTTCGGAAAAGGAGGAAATAAAACAGGTCTCCCATAGTCCTAGGAGGCTAACTGGGCAGGACTGGAAATAGTCTCCCCAATTTTCTGATGGGAAACTGAGGCCAGAAGTGACCAGTAGGTACTGAAGACTGCACAGCAACCCAGCAGCAGGGCTCTGAGCCCCAGGGGCTGGCACAAGCCCATCTGGACAGAGTAAGGAGAGCCACTGTGGAGAGGAGAACAGAGGGTCCTGCATGGGCCTGCCCCTGTCCCGCTCACATGGGCAATGCTGATGCCACAGTAGATGGAGAAGGCTGTAGCCAGGTCTTCATCAAACTTGCTGAACCATGGTCCGTTGATCTTGTTCACCAGCTCGGCCACACCAATGACCTCTGGGGACCAAAGAGGAGCTAGGATGAGCCAGTGAACGTGTCCGACAATCCATCCTTCNAAACTTGCTGAACCATGGTCCATTGATCTTGTTCACCAGCTCGGCCACACCAATGACCTCTGGGGACCAAAGAGGAGCTAGGATGAGCCAGTGAACGTGTCCGACGATCCATCCTTCCAGGGTATCCTCAAGGGACATCACAGGCTTGGGAAACCCCATCCCTTCGGCCCCGGGATGCTAGGGTGGTAGAGACGGCTTGTGGACCTTCTGCTCGGCTCCACCCCATCCTCTCAGGCCCCGCCCCGGCCCTCTTTCGGAGCCACCACAACCCGCACCCTGGTTCTCGTTCTTGATGGGGAAGCAGAGGATGTTGCGCGTCCGGAAGCCAGTGCTGTCGTCCACGCCTCGGTAGAAAAGCGGATGTGCGTAAGCATCTGGGATGTTCAGGATCTGGCCGGTGGTCGCCACATGACCCGCGATGCCCTGGTCAGCCGGGATGCGGATCTCATAGCTCTGCCAGGGTAGGAATGGAGTTGAGAGGAGGGTTAGTGGCCGGTCACAGAGCAGACGATCAAACGTAGGGCCTGCTCCCCCGAGAACTCCCAGCCCCCAGGACCACGGCCACACCCTCCCTCCACGCAGCCCTGCCTCACCTCATCTTCCACCACACCCCCATCGAACACCTTGGCCACCAGCTCGTTCTGATCCAGCAGGAACACAGAGCAGCTGTGGAGAGATGGCGTTGGTCCACAGGGCCCTGACACCCCTTTGTGCTGCTACTGCTGCTGCTAAATCGCTTTAGTTGTGTCCGACTCTGTGCGACCCCATAGATGGCAGCCCACCATGCTCCGCAGTCCCTGGGATTCTCCAGGCAAGAACACTGGAGTGGGTTGCCATTTCCTTCTCCTCTGTGACCACCTCTCAAATCTCAGGACTTGAGGTGAAGCCTAGATTTCTGAGGCCTGGAGGGAGTGACCTATAGTGAGACTCTCCTCGGGGCTGGCTGACTCCAGTTCAGATGGATAATTTTTTTTTTTGCTAGCACCTACCATTTACCAGACACTGTATTAACAGCTGAGGACCCACAGCCTGCAAAGCAAGCAGCGTGCCTGCTGTCATTGGATGTTACAATCTAGTGAGGGACACAAGCATGAAATAAAAAATCACGCAAGACGTGGGTCCCGCAAGAAGGCAATGGAGGGGACGTCCCTGGTGGTTCAGGTTAAGACAACATGCTTCCAATGTAGGGAGCGTGGGTTCAGTCCCTGCTTGGGCAACTAAGATCCCACATGCTGTGCAAGCCAAATAAATTACGACGACAACAGAGGGGGGAAAAAAGAGGGGAGAAAAAGAGAGGTGATGACCGAGGGCCAGGGCCTCTCTCTCTCCCCCGACTCCTGGGTGGATTCACTCACATCTCAGCATTGCTGAGGTTCCTGGCCTCTGTGATGATCTCCTGGAGCAGCACAGAAACATCATCTGCAGGAGGGAGAAGCATGGGGGACTGTGGTGAGACAGGCTGGAGTGCTGATAAGCCTGCCTCCTCCTCTGCTGGGGCCACTCACCACCCAGTGGCTTGGGCCAGCTTCCGCCTCAAACTGGGGGGGCTTCTGGGGAGTGGGCTCTAATCCTCCTCTGCCCAAAATGTTTTCCTCCTCACACTATTGCTTCTCAAAGCCAGAGTCTTCTCAAAGTCTCCCTCTTCTGACTTCAGATTTACCCAGGTTTACCTCAAAACACCAGTCCCCCGACTCCCACCCCACCGCCAGGCATGGAGGAGGGCAGTGCACTCACCCAGGTGAGTGAAGAGGTTCTTCGCCACTTGAAGAAGAGCCTGGAACGGAGAAAAAGGAGATCACAGGGACTTAGGTTGCAGGGGTTCACCCTCTCCAGCCCCCTGCCTCCGTCAGCCTGAGGGTCTTCTCATTCTTTCCCTAGGGCTTGTGGGACAGGCCAGAAACTGGGAGAGTCTAACTGTATCATTTGGCTCTAAGGGAAGGAGTGGGAGTTCTAGCCCCAGGGAGGGTGAGCAGGAAACCTGAGTGTCACATGTGCGGTCCCCTCGGACTCTAGCCATCCGGACATTGTTGTGATGCCCAGTCTGAACACTAGAGGGCGGTCGCATACTGGGCCTGCAGCCAGAGGTGCCATCCCCTCTTTCAGAGACTTTCCAGGGGCCTAGGTAGTCTCCCCACCACTGGCCCCCAAACCCATGGGCTTTTCCCTTGCGGATGACTCTCTGGGGCTGAGAGCTGGGGGAATTGGCCCCCAAGAGCGGTCAGGGCAGCCCACGCACCTGGCACTCACACTTGAGCTTCTGCTCCTTCTGGAAGGCCAGGGTGCTGCTGAGCACCGTGCTGGTGTAGTGGAAGCAGTGCTGGATCACGCGCTCGTCCTGGTCTGTGAACCTGCCGGGCGGGGTGGCGGGGGTCACCGCAGAGGGCAGGCCACAGACTGCTCTCCCCACTCCGCCTCACCTCTGTCCCTCCAGGAAGCCCACCCAGAAACCCACCAGCTCACCTCACCCTCCTCTGCTGGGGCCACTCACCACCCAGTGGCTTGGGCCAGCTTCCGCCTCAAACTGGGGGGGCTTCTGGGGAGTGGGCTCTAATCCTCCTCTGCCCAAAATGTTTTCCTCCTCACACTATTGCTTCTCAAAGCCAGAGTCTTCTCAAAGTCTCCCTCTTCTGACTTCAGATTTACCCAG
>SJYW01028872.1:56536-69338 GCA_006410735.1 Raphicerus campestris | reverse complement strand
GATGGAACCATAGAACTATGGCCTTTTTTGCCTGGCTGTCTCACGTAGCGTAATGCTCTCCGAGGCTCGTCCACCTTGAGCGTGTGGCAGAGCTTCGTGTGGTGTTGGGCCTGAGGGGTACGCCGCTGATGCACAGACCGCAGTTTTGTTCGTCTGTTCATTCATGCTCTCCATGGTTTGACTCCTGGGCCACTTGCTCTTCGGCTATTTAGAATAGTGCTGCCATGAACATGTGGATTTATCTGAGTACCTTTTTTTTCAGTTCTTTTGAGTGTATACCTAGGAGTGGAATTGGTACATCAATTTTATATTTAAATTTTAAAGAAACTGCCAGACTTTTCCATAGCAGCTGATGCGTTTATATTTTTACCAACAAGGTTCTAGTTTCTCCACATCCTTGCTGACATTTGTTTTCCTTTCTTTGGATTATAGTCATCCTTGTGGGTGTGAAGTGGTATCTCATTGTGGTTTTGATTTGCGATTCCCTAATGACTAACAGTGTTGAACATCTTCTCATATGCTTTTTGGTTATTTATAAATCTTTGGGGAACTGTCTATTCAGATTCTTTGCCCAGTTTTTAATTGGGCTGTTAAATTTCGCTGTCAGGTTGTGAGAGCTGTTTATTTATTGTGGGTACTAGGAGTTATGTTGAGTCTGTAGACCCACTTGGGGAGAACGGCTGTTCTAGCGATGCTGAGTGCTCTGGTCCGTGGGTGTGGGGCATCTCTCCCGTCTGTTCAGGTCTCCTTTAGTTTTTCAGCTGTGTCAATTTCAAGTAGTTAACTTGTGTTTGTTAATGGAGTTGGAAGGATATTACTGAGGCAGGGAGGAGAGTGGAAGTGATGTTTTTCATGCATTCTTGAAAGAGGCAGCCAGTGATGTTAATGAATCTTATTTGGAATTCAGGAATGAAAGTTTGGTGCCACAATGAAACTTAAACACATTTTATAGTGCATAAGTTCAAACCTAATAGAGATATAGTTTTAAAAAGTGTTCTAGCTCCTGATACAGCGCCTGTACTATCTTTTGATTCTTTTTCTGTGAGAACCTTATATTCATAGATTTTTAGCTGGATATTGGTGCCAGAGTTTTGTTACCGCTCTTGAGGTAAGAACTATAATTATGTTGTCAAAATAATATTTAGAGTATTATTTTCAGAAAATAATTGCAGTGGTGTGACGAATATCTTATGCTCATCAAATTTTATGTAAACATAGGCATGAGTTATTTTAATTGAGTTATTGGTGTTGTTTTTGGCCTTTGTTCTTCCCTAATCTATAAAAATAATGTTGGGCTTTTTGAGGGGCTTTGTAACATTTGCAATATTTACATAAAGATCAGTTGATAAGCTGTTTGGTAAAAGTAAACTGTCATTTGTACTTGCCTTGAGTTTTCTTTTCTTGTTTCTAGGGTGTCTTTAAACCTTTTCCTTCCCAGAATTGTGTTCTGATTCAGAGAGCTAATTTTTAGTTGCCTGATGAGTTGTTGGGTTCATTGGCTTTCAGACTAACTTATATTGTTGGCTCTTTTTATGTGTGTTAAAATTTTACAAGGATTTCAATGTTAATATTCCGAAATATTCAGAAGAAATGTTAATGTAGTTTTAAACTATGACAAGATTAAAATGAAGATTTTTTTATTATGAACATTTTATAAAATTTTATTACAGAGTAATTTTTTAAAATAACATAAAATTTTTAAAAGACCTTAATATATATCTCTGGATTTATCATCAAAACAATTTTTCATCTGATTCGAAAGAGGACTGGCAAAAAAAAAAAATCGGAGAAACAGGATTTACTCCCTAGCTCATCCCTCTGTCCAGTAATTTCTCCTTATTTAATTTCTGTAAGAATTTATCTTTTTGTCCAAATCTGAAAAACAGTGCATGCCAGCACCCTTTTTCCATCCCGTGGCAGGTCATGAGCCAGGCAGGCACTCTTCTTGGAGGACTTATAGAGTAATTTTTAACAGCTCAAAAAAGAAGAAAAACAGTTGTCGTCGCCTGTGCAGGCCAGCGTCAGACACCGTCTGCGGGCCGTCTTCAGTGTGCGCGGGGTGTGGGCGTGTGCTTGCAGGCTTGCACCCTGCTCTATGTTAGGTTGGTCGCTAACTTAATTCAGTCTTGAGGGTCTTGCTTCAGCACTTTGTCTGCATAGATTTCTTATCTCTGTTTGGGTTTCTGGCCACAGTTTCGCAGCTCTTGTTTGAGTGGCCGGTTGTCGCATGACTCTAAGTGACCAGCACGGACTGCCCACACGCCTCAGCTTTCTCCATCTTCACAGCTGCTCTGCCTCTGGGTGCTGGAGCAGCAGCGACGGGCTTTGAAGGGAAGCCTGGGTTTCAGGAGCCTGNTCTGGCCACAGTTTCGCAGCTCTTGTTTGAGTGGCCGGTTGTCGCATGACTCTAAGTGACCAGCACGGACTGCCCACACGCCTCAGCTTTCTCCATCTTCACAGCTGCTCTGCCTCTGGGTGCTGGAGCAGCAGCGACGGGCTTTGAAGGGAAGCCTGGGTTTCAGGAGCCTGCGGACAGAGCCCCGCGTGCCCAGCAGAGCAGGGGTCTAGGAGGCCTGCAACTCCTCTGCCCCTGAAAATGTCCCCTGGTCGCTGCCTGGCAGGATTTCCTTTAAGGGAGCAGGGCCTTGGTCTCATCCCAGCTTCTCCTGTGGCTCCTTCCCCACAAGCTGGTCCCAGTCCCTGGGAAGAGCTGCAGCATGTTCTTACCCGTCCTGCTCCTGCCACTTGCGGGCGTGGGGGCCCCGGGCTGGGGTCCCACCCTTTGGAGCTCTGGTGACTGCACAGGGGGATGATGTTGCCCCCGAGTCTGTGGGAGTGTTGTGGGATTGAGTGCGATGATGCAGACAGAACGCGGGTGTCTGCTCTTGGGAAACAGCGTGTGCCTGTCAGCACTGTCGCCTCTGGCCTCCCACCTAGGCTCTCGAGGCTGTGTTCATGCCTGTGCTCCTTCCTCAGGAGTGTCCCGCTCTGGTTTCACTCAGGGTCTCGACCCTCCACTCTGCCTGTATGGGCCGCCTGGCCCCAAGGGAACCACTTTTGAGAACAGGCGCTGACCCTGCAGCGTGGGTGCCGGGCGGGCGGAGCTGGGGCCTGTGAGGCACTGGGCTGTAGTCTCAGGTATGAGCTGAGGCGGGGCTGGGGCAGAGGTGGGCGTGCAGGCGTCCACGGCGGTGTCTGTGACTGCAGACTGCGCACCAGGATCAGGTGCCCGTGGGAAGTGGCTGGCTGGCTGCCCTCCTCGGTGTGCGTTCCGGGGTGGCAGCAGGTATGGACCAGGGCCCTGGGTTGTTGCTGACCTGGGCCATGTGCCTGACACTGTGCCTCCGTGTCTTCTCCCGTAAAATGGAGATGGTGATACCTGCCATATGGTGGAAGTGACGAAAAATAAGAACCTGTGTAAAATAAAGCGCTGAGAACGGTGAGAGTTGCATTAGTGATTGTCCAGTACTAGGCGCTGCTCTGGTTCCGAGGCTGTCATTACGCAGCTTTGAGCTTAGCTATCTGTGCCGTTCGGTGTTGCTGGGGTAAGCGCTGTCCACAAACTCATGTCTCCTCCGTGTTCTGTGAGGTTCAGCCAGCAGAGGGTCTCGTGGGTGAGCGGAGGCAGCAGGAAGGAGAGCGACTGCTCCCCCACTTGTGTCTCCCTTGAATGGCCCCCTTTCCAGCTCCCTTCCTCCAGGAGCCTTTTGGTTTTCCCTCTGAGACACCTGTCAGCCAGCCTGGCCCTTGCTGAGGCCCCCCCGCTCAGGGAGGTCTGGCCCCCCTGTGCGGAGCCCCCAGGCTCCTGGGTGCTCAGAGCCTCACCCCCTCCCCTCGGGCCTCCAGTTTTAAGGGTAGTGAGTGGTGGTTTTCTGTAGCCTTAACCTCCGTGTTACCTCAGTCTTGCCTTTTTAGTTTAACTAATGGCCACATATTAAATTTTCTTTGTTAAAGGATAGTTTGGCTTCTTTGTCTGATGACACGGTCCTGGCGGGTTGAGCTGTGTGTGTTTTCCAAGGCTGTGCCTGACAACACCTTTTCTTGCTCCCCTTTCCCTTCCTCCCTGCTGCCCGGGCCCCTCTCACCATCTCTGCACCAGCTGGGGTGCAACCAGGAGACGGAAACCACACTGCAATTTGAATAGGGAAAACTTAAAGGAAAGAATTACTAACTATAACAAGGGCTTGAAATAACAAGGGATTGACTACTAAGAAGTAAGGAGAATGCCAAAGAACACAGGAATTGCACACAGGAGGAACGGCCAGGGCCCCAGGGCTGAGATGAGTGTCTCAGGAAGAGGCTCCCCGCTCCCCACTGAGGTCTGAGATCCAGGCCTCCTTGTGGAGGGTGCGGTGGTGCTGAAGTTGCTGAGGGCTGATGTTGGTGGAACCTGCTAGACACCCACCCTCTGGGGTACAGGGGGACGTCATCCACAGGCTGCTTCCAGAACATGGAACTGGCTTCAAAGCATCCTGAAGAAGCTCCTGCTGCTGGACACTGCTGGTTGTCCTGCTATGCGAGAGCGCGTCGCTAGAGAAGCTGTTCCTGCAGGAGATGAGCCCAGAGAAGTAGGAGAAGCCTGGCCAGAGGAGGACCCCAAAACCAGAGGGGAACCTCCCTTCCCCACAGGGCGGGCCAGGCCCGCTGATGGAGAAGGTGTCTGAAGATCTGCCTTTATGTCTGCAGAGCAGGGCAAGAAGCTAAGAGGCAGCAGTTGGTAGCTGGTTCTCAGGCAAAAATAATTCAAATGTGCTTTGTTCACTGGTGTAAAGGACTTCAGAAAACCTTTAGTTCCTAGTGCACTGCGTTCTCATGAACGCTTTGTTATTTTCTAACTGAAATCTCTGCCAGTCTGGTGTGTGTAGTACAATCTTGTGGTTTTCCCATGGGCTCGAGTGCCTTTTCTTGTATACATATGTGTATGTAGACACATGGACTTCCGGGTGGCTCAGCGGTAAAGAATCTGCCTACCAAGCAGGAGATAGGGATTTGATGATCCCCTGGAGAAGGCAATGGCAGCCCACTCCAATATTCTTGCCTGGGCAATCCCATGGACAGAGGAGCCTGGCGGGCTGCGGTCCATGGGCTTGTAAAGAGTTGGACACGACTTAGCGCCTAAACAGCAATAACATGTATACACATATATGTTCTGTGGATTTGGACAGATGTGTAGCACATGTGTCCATCATTGTAACATCATACAGAGAAGTTTCACTGCCCTAAAGACCCTCTCTTCTCTGCCTGTTCACGCCCCCTCCAGGCCCCTGACCCCTGGCGGCCACTTGTCTTCTCACTGTCTCCATAGTTTCGCTTTTTCCGGAATGTTGTAGAGTTGGACTCACGCAGTTTGTAGCCTTTTCAGATTGGCTTTTCATTTGGTGTTTAATGTTCCTTTTCATTAAACACCTTGGTCGCTCATTTCTTTCTAGTGCTAAATAATACTCCATTGTCTGGATGGACCTTGGTTTGTTTATCCATTCGCCTACTGAAGGGACCTCTTGGCTGCTTCCAGGTGTTGGCAGTTAGGAGTAAAGCTGCTGTAAACACTCATGTGCAGGGTTTTGTACGGACATAAATTTTCATTTACTTTGGGTAAATACCACGGAGTGCGATTGCTGAGTTGTGTGCTAAGAGTTTGTTTGGGTTTGTAAGCAGCCACCAGACTGGCTCACGAAGTGGCTGCGTGAGCCTCATCCCCACCCACAGTGAACCAGACTTCCCCCGCTCCACGTCCTCGCCTGCACTCGACAGCATGCTGGGTTTTGTCCAGAATTCTGCAGTTTTATTTGTTGAAATAGTCTAAATATGTCAACTAGGTTGTTATTAAATCTTACTCAAATCTTCTAAATATGCTGATTGTTTTGTCTGCTTGTTTTATAATTTACTGGGAAAAATATATTGTTATTGCTGAATTTAACAGAATTTTTCTCTTTGCTNTTTTCCCTCTGAGACACCTGTCAGCCAGCCTGGCCCTTGCTGAGGCCCCCCCGCTCAGGGAGGTCTGGCCCCCCTGTGCGGAGCCCCCAGGCTCCTGGGTGCTCAGAGCCTCACCCCCTCCCCTTGGGCCTCCAGTTTTAAGGGTAGTGAGTGGTGGTTTTCTGTAGCCTTAACCTCCGTGTTACCTCAGTCTTGCCTTTTTAGTTTAACTAATGGCCACATATTAAATTTTCTTTGTTAAAGGATAGTTTGGCTTCTTTGTCTGATGACACGGTCCTGGCGGGTTGAGCTGTGTGTGTTTTCCAAGGCTGTGCCTGACAACACCTTTTCTTGCTCCCCTTTCCCTTCCTCCCTGCTGCCCGGGCCCCTCTCACCATCTCTGCACCAGCTGGGGTGCAACCAGGAGACGGAAACCACACTGCAATTTGAATAGGGAAAACTTAAAGGAAAGAATTACTAACTATAACAAGGGCTTGAAATAACAAGGGATTGACTACTAAGAAGTAAGGAGAATGCCAAAGAACACAGGAATTGCACACAGGAGGAACGGCCAGGGCCCCAGGGCTGAGATGAGTGTCTCAGGAAGAGGCTCCCCGCTCCCCACTGAGGTCTGAGATCCAGGCCTCCTTGTGGAGGGTGCGGTGGTGCTGAAGTTGCTGAGGGCTGATGTTGGTGGAACCTGCTAGACACCCACCCTCTGGGGTACAGGGGGACGTCATCCACAGGCTGCTTCCAGAACATGGAACTGGCTTCAAAGCATCCTGAAGAAGCTCCTGCTGCTGGACACTGCTGGTTGTCCTGCTATGCGAGAGCGCGTCGCTAGAGAAGCTGTTCCTGCAGGAGATGAGCCCAGAGAAGTAGGAGAAGCCTGGCCAGAGGAGGACCCCAAAACCAGAGGGGAACCTCCCTTCCCCACAGGGCGGGCCAGGCCCGCTGATGGAGAAGGTGTCTGAAGATCTGCCTTTATGTCTGCAGAGCAGGGCAAGAAGCTAAGAGGCAGCAGTTGGTAGCTGGTTCTCAGGCAAAAATAATTCAAATGTGCTTTGTTCACTGGTGTAAAGGACTTCAGAAAACCTTTAGTTCCTAGTGCACTGCGTTCTCATGAACGCTTTGTTATTTTCTAACTGAAATCTCTGCCAGTCTGGTGTGTGTAGTACAATCTTGTGGTTTTCCCATGGGCTCGAGTGCCTTTTCTTGTATACATATGTGTATGTAGACACATGGACTTCCGGGTGGCTCAGCGGTAAAGAATCTGCCTACCAAGCAGGAGATAGGGATTTGATGATCCCCTGGAGAAGGCAATGGCAGCCCACTCCAATATTCTTGCCTGGGCAATCCCATGGACAGAGGAGCCTGGCGGGCTGCGGTCCATGGGCTTGTAAAGAGTTGGACACGACTTAGCGCCTAAACAGCAATAACATGTATACACATATATGTTCTGTGGATTTGGACAGATGTGTAGCACATGTGTCCATCATTGTAACATCATACAGAGAAGTTTCACTGCCCTAAAGACCCTCTCTTCTCTGCCTGTTCACGCCCCCTCCAGGCCCCTGACCCCTGGCGGCCACTTGTCTTCTCACTGTCTCCATAGTTTCGCTTTTTCCGGAATGTTGTAGAGTTGGACTCACGCAGTTTGTAGCCTTTTCAGATTGGCTTTTCATTTGGTGTTTAATGTTCCTTTTCATTAAACACCTTGGTCGCTCATTTCTTTCTAGTGCTAAATAATACTCCATTGTCTGGATGGACCTTGGTTTGTTTATCCATTTGCCTACTGAAGGGACCTCTTGGCTGCTTCCAGGTGTTGGCAGTTAGGAGTAAAGCTGCTGTAAACACTCATGTGCAGGGTTTTGTACGGACATAAATTTTCATTTACTTTGGGTAAATACCACGGAGTGCGATTGCTGAGTTGTGTGCTAAGAGTTTGTTTGGGTTTGTAAGCAGCCACCAGACTGGCTCACGAAGTGGCTGCGTGAGCCTCATCCCCACCCACAGTGAACCAGAGTTCCCCCGCTCCACGTCCTCGCCTGCACTCGACAGCGTGCTGGGTTTTGTCCAGAATTCTGCAGTTTTATTTGTTGAAATAGTCTAAATATGTCAACTAGGTTGTTATTAAATCTTACTCAAATCTTCTAAATATGCTGATTGTTTTGTCTGCTTGTTTTATAATTTTCTGGGAAAAATATATTGTTATTGCTGAATTTAACAGAATTTTTCTCTTTGCTCTATACTTTTGTCCATTTTTCTTTTATATATATTTGAAACCATATTATTAGATGATTCTAATTTAAAATTATGCCTTTCTAATAAATTAATTCTGAAATGACTTTTTAGAAAACCTTCCAGTAATGCTTTTTGCCTTAAAGTTCATTATGTCTGATTTTAAGTGGTGTGTGACTGCCATTGTAGGCTAGTATTTGCCTTATATATCTTTTCACCATTCTTTAGCCACCAGTACTTCTGTGGCTTTGTATTTTACATGTATGTTTTAAATGCAGTCTCAGGATAACTGTTTCAATTAGAACACATATTCCAGTGATATTTAATGTGATTACAGGTAAATTTGTGCCTACAGTTACAGTCTTTTTTAAAAGTTAATTAATTTTGTATAAGAATATTGTTTTGGTGAGGGCTTTCCTGGTGGCTCAGCGGTAAAGAAGCCACCTGCCAATGAAGGAGACTACGATTTGATCCTTGAGTCAGGAAGATCCCCTGGAGAAGGAGTGGCCACCTACTCCAGTGTTCCTGCCTGGGAAGTCCCGTGGACAGGGGAGCCTGGCGGGCTATATGGTCTGTGGGGTCGCAGAGTCAGTCGTGACTTCGGGACTAAACAGCAGCAGCATGCGCTGTTTTGGTAAGGTACTTTAATATTTACGTCATGCCCAAAGTTCCACTGTGGTGAGAGACTTTCATAGTTGAGAGAAACTAACAGAAACTTCTTGTTGAATAACATGAGCAGTATTTCTTTTCAGGATATATTTTAGTGAGTTCAGACTCTTTTCGTCACAAATCTGTTTTGCTCTTGTCACCCCTCAGCATTTCGCTGTGGCCTGCAGTTTCTAGGCAACATCGCCTCCCGGAATGAAGACTCCCAGTCTATTGTTTGGACGCATGCATTCCCAGAGCTCTTCTTGTGAGTATATTGATAAGAATTTTTCTGACTTCTGAGAAGGTTGTAGTTACATCACTCCCCTCATGTGAAGTTCCAAAACAGGAAGAGCTAACCTTGCTAATAGAACTCAGGGCAGCAGTTGCTCTTGGCGGGTGGTGGTGGCTGCGTAACTGCTGGGAGAAGGCATGAGGGCGTCTCCTGGGTCGAATCTCAGTATCTTGGTCCGGGTGGTGGACACGTAGGTGTGTGCATCTCTAGGAATTTATTGGGCTGTACACTTAAGATTTGTGCCCTTCACTGTGTGTCAGTTTTTACTTTATGTGAATAAAAGTTTTGGTTAAGTAAATGCTGTGAAGGACACTTTTTAATAAGGAAAGACTTTAAAAGAAAAAACTATAGAGCAGTGAAGTATGGGTGATGAGTTAATCACATGTCTGTTAACTGAGGCTCTCTGTGCTCAGCACAGTGCTGTGCGTCGTGGTAGATATGGACCAGTGTAAGGTGTTGCAAAGTCGGTGTGTTTGTCTCCACTGGTTCCTGGTATTGTTTCTGGTGATTTACTGCTTTGCATTGATCAGCTGTGTTAGCGCATAGGAGACGGAGCCTTGAGATGGAAGGTGGCCGGGTGATGGCCGCGGGAAAGGCCTGTCCAGGAGCAGGAGGCCTGCCTCTGATCCGGGGTCCGCTCCAACCAGGGGGTGTCTTTGGTGGTGGCCACAGTGTAAGCACCAGAGCAGCTCTTGTTCAGATGCCCTGAGCTGGTGTTTACTGTGTATTTCCCATTGTATATNCCTCTGATCCGGGGTCCGCTCCAACCAGGGGGTGTCTTTGGTGGTGGCCACAGTGTAAGCACCAGAGCAGCTCTTGTTCAGATGCCCTGAGCTGGTGTTTACTGTGTATTTCCCATCCTATAGAATGTCCCTGTGCGTCCCTGGTGGCTCAGTGGTAAAGAATCCGCCTGCAATGCAGGAGACATGGATTTGATCCCTGGGTGGGGAAGATCCCCTCGAGAAGGAAATGGCAACCCACTCCAGTGTTCTTGCTTGGAGAATCCAGTGGACAGAGGGCAGGCTCCATAACTTAGTGACTAAATAGCGACATCAGCGTACCTGCAGGACAAGCGGCACTGTCCCTGTTTGGACAAACGGCGGAGCTGATGCTAATCACTGATCACTGGTGCAGCTGCAGTGGGAGCCTTGTACTGTCCTCGGGATCCAAGCCTACACTTTTTAAATACCAGCTGCCCAGACTCTGTGTCGTGATTGTGTAGGTTTTCTGGGCTCATCTGTACAGAGTTAGGATGAGGTAAATGCCCATGTTATCTCTAGCTCACTGTGTTGGTAACTGGTTCTCAAACTCCTGTCGATAACTAGAGTTGCAGGCAAAAAATCTTTATGGTTAGTAATAATTGAGCTTAGGCTGAAAGGAGGAATTGGTGGAATTCAAGCTATAGCAATAAACACCGCTCACTTTTGAGAATTTGTTCCTTTAAAACTGTCTTGAGCACCTCATATCTGCCAAGTTCTGAACTAGCTGATTGGAGGAAGGGTAACTTAGGTGTATCCACTACTCCCTGAAGCCCATGCTGGAGGCGTGTCATTGTGTAAGAAGGGATGTGACTCAGGGGAGGCCAGGTGTCATAGGAACACAGGAGAGGTCCTGAACAGGGCAGCCGGCGTTTCCCTGGTGGTTTTACATTTGTTTCAGACCTGGTGCTCACAGAAGCCAGGGAGGTCTTGCTATCTTGTTCCATTTTTGTGTCAAAAAACACACTGAAAGAAGTTATGTGCCTTCACTCTTTATACGTTTGTGAGACGGACACAACCAGGTTTGAGCTCAGCTTTGGCAGGTGTTGGCTTTGTGCCCTTGGGCAAGTAAAGTCAACACATTCTTCATCTGTAAAAAAGGGTAATAACTCCTCCAGAAGAGTATTATGAGGTTTAAATGAAAAGAAGCCCTGCCATAGTGCATGACTGTAATAGAATTGACAGTTGATAATATAGTGACCTTTTCAGGTCACACAGCTGATAAATGGAGGAACCAGGAGTTCTTCTGAGGCTTCTGACTCCCAAGTTCTCCATATATCCTCTTTCCCTGGCACATTCTGTCCCTCAAACTGTTTAAAGAAATGCCTAGAGTCTGGGAAGTATCTTTTTTGGCCTTTTAATTTTTCTTTCTGATAAGAATGAGCGTTTCAGTGCTTTATAAATGTAATGACTTTATTTTTTTTCTTTAAGCAGATGTTATTTGCTTTTTGCTTCTGAGTCAGCTGCAGCTTTCGTATCGGGTACTTTGTTTTGTGACTAATTTTGTATTTGCTATTTTTGCCAGAAATAATGTTTCAAAGTTGTGATTCTTTGTTAAAGCCTTAGAAATGTCAGTGTATACTGAATTTGTTAGTTGGATTATTGTCATTTATGAGTTGTCATATTTTATCATTGGGCTAACACCCTGATTTCTTTATTTGGAAGATCTTGCCTAAATCATCCAGACAGAAAAATTGTTGCCTACTCGTCAATGATTTTGTTCACATCCCTCAATCCTGAAAGAATGAAGGAGCTGGAAGAAAACCTCAATATTGCGATTGATGTCGTCGAAGCTCACCAGAAGCAGCCTGAGTCGGAATGGCCGTAAGTGTCTTGTTAGACGTGCGGCTGCTTAAGAACATGCTGATGTCACTTTCCTGGTAAAGGTTCTGAGTAAAAGCTTGAATTGCAACAATTGAACAATAAGTTAAAGTTTAACATAGTTGAAAAAACAAGAAAAGCCTTGGGAATGGATCCCATTTCAATCTAGCCCTTTTTGTTTGTAAAGTAAATATGTCTTTCTCTGATGCCCTTTCTACTTGGACTTCTGCTTTGGATGGAGTGTATTTTTGATCCTCTCCCAAGGTAATTTGTTCTATTTTTCTATAAAGTTGGAGTCTGTCTTACAGGCTGTAAAATGTCTTTGTGGCATTTTATGTTTCAGATTAGTGGGACCCCACCTCCCTCATAAAAGATTACCACAAAAATTTTGCATTTACAGAAATAGTAATTCTATGAAATAATTTAATCACAAATTTGAATTTTGTCACTTAGACTATGTTAACCATGATTGGCTCTCTTCTGGTTATGAAGGTCTTTATCTTTATTTCTTCCCTGGAGCAGATATTGGGTCAGAAAGTCAGTGCGATGAGATCTGAGTGAAAGTTAAGAATTTGCTTGTGACTTTGTGCAGTACCCTAGAACAGAGAGTAATATTATATTTAGATAAACAGGCCCAGCAGCTAACGTAAAAACTTAACAGGTAATTGACAACTATTTAAATGACCACTTTTGACTTGTAAGGAAAAAACCTATGTCCCACTGGCATTCCATCTTCGTTGCTTTGTGTGTATAATATTTGCAGCTAGGATTATGACATTCAATGTAAGCTAATGTAGCCAAGAATTCCAGTTGTCTATATGGATATCCAGACGGAATACTTTTTTCTGCCTGTATTTGTATTGATAAATTATGAGTGACAATTAAATCCTTTAAATAGTTCTACAGTGAAAATGGGGCTCAGTGGTAAAAGAATCTGCCTGTGATTCAGGAGACATGGGTTTGATGCCTGGGTCGGGAAGATTCCCTAGAGGAGGAAATGGCAACTCACTCCAGTGTTGTTGCCTGGAGAATTCCATGGACAGAGGAGCCTGGTGGGCTGCACCCCGTGGGGTCACAGTATCAGACATGACTTAGTGACTTAACAACAGCGAGAGCACACTGCTGT
>SJYW01028872.1:31631-56257 GCA_006410735.1 Raphicerus campestris | reverse complement strand
TTAGATGAAGTCTGCTGTTTCTGAAATCCGTGATGTGTGTCTGTCTGTTACACCAAAGACATTTTCCTCTGATTACCTATCTGTGCACGTGTCTTTCTTCGCTGTTAGAGTCTGGAATTGGGGCTGGGACCTAGCCCCTTACACACAGTATTTGGAACATTGTATTTCTGAATGAAAGTTCTTGAGGGAAGGTGTTTTGAGCTCCATGTAGGTGGTTTATGAATGAACTTCCGGGTCACAGCTTTGTGTACCTGGCTTGATAGGCTGGACTTCTGTTGTCGCACTTAAATGACCTACCTAAGTTGATGTGAAAATTGAGAATCTTGAATATTCATTATTGTTAGAAATATTTTACATCAGTGTGGTTCAGTTATGTGAAAGGTTATGGGAGAAATAGACTATGTGTTTTGGTTGTGTTTTTATGTGAAGTGATGCCATGTTATGGTAGTTAATATGTTTCATTTGACTATCATACTTAAAGGTACACTTTTATCATGTTATTTACTAAGAAGTAATTAAACTGTTTGTCAATATAGTTAATGCTTTACTGTCATGCTTAGTACTAACCTTGGTTATGAGCAGTATATTCCTTAGTTCTTAAGTCTTCAGACACCCTCTGGTAAATACGATTCAGAGTTAATTAATAGTACTACTCCATCTTCTTAGTTGTCACAGTAGTATTTTGAAGAAGTATGCTTATAATCTTTGCCTTAGGGCTTCCCCAAGTTGATCTCTGAGTTTCGATGAGTGCATTGCTTGACAGTGAGGATGTTTTCGTGGTAACTTGAGAGTGCTTCAGGAATAGACATTCAAGCCAGTATTCATGGCTGTTGGTGGCATGTGTTTCAGTAAAAAGGAGGACATGTCTATTTCTCTGGTTAATCTTAACACTACACTTTTGACTAAAACAATTTAATGTGTTTTGTTATACCCGAGCTTGTAGCTAAATTTCATTTTTATCATTTAAACTATAGTGAACTTTTTCCTTTCGTAACTTAGATATTAGTAAAAAGTATGGTAGGCCCTTTCCTTAAATTGAATAAATTTGAATCACTGTGATAAATTTTTTAGAAGTAAAATTGGAGAAAAATATTTTGAGGGTTTTTTTTTTTTTTTTCTTTTCACTGCTAATGGAAAAATAGTATGTGACCCTCTTAAAACATTTGAAGATTAATTGAAGCTAATGAAAAATTCAACAGGCGTACTTTATGTATAAACTATGTCTATAAAGTAGATGAGGCCTTGTCTGTTTCACTATGTTTCTAGTAACCAGACCCTTTCCTCGTTTTCTCTTAGGTTCTTGATTATTACAGACCATTTTCTGAAGAGCCCGGAATTGGTTAAAGCCATGTATGCCAAAATGAGCAATCAAGAAAGGTAACCCCCAAAACCAGTGTGGTTTTGAGAATTTGGTATTCCATATAGAGTATCCTGTACACATGACTGAAAAACTGTGTGGTTTCTTAGTTGGCACAAAATCTCTAAATACATGTTTCTGTGTCGGTAATGGTTTTAAATTGGTTGGTTAACATTACAGCTCAGCCACAACAGCAGCGATTTACCGAGCGTTGCAGAATTCAGGTTGACGCCATTACCCAGCAAAGCTGTATCGAAAAGCGTTGAGAACAAAGTGCCAGACTTGCCCTTCGAGTTCATAGAAGTAATTCCTGCATCTGCGTGCCAGAGCTCTGTGGGTGGACGTGCTCGTTTGTCCCCACCCCTGTTGTCGAGGTTCGGGGTCCATTCTGTAGATGTGCGGCTCTCCAGCGTGTGCTTTACAACCAAAGAAAATCAATGCATGTCTTTGGCCTTTGCTGCCGTGCAGTGGGAGGGGCTGTGCCCGCGGAGCCCGGAGCCCGTGGCACCTCGGGCCTGCGCCCGTTGTCTGGGTGCCCTCGGCCAGGTCTCTCGCCTTGCTCTCAGTTTCCCTGGCCTGTAAAATCAGAGGAGCAAGTAAAATGATCTAGGGCTCTGTCCATCCCCAAAGTGTATGTTTTTCCTAACCTGATTGGAAACGTTGCCTTAGGAGAGTAAAACTTACTCAGAAATCACAGATCTGATGATCAAAAACCTTAAAAAATGTTAATCTTTTGATTATAGTCAAAATTTTTATAATTGCTGTGGTTTTGAAATTCTTTCAGTGCATTTGGGTTCCAGCAGTTAAGCTTTATGCACGTCTTTGTAGTCTCGTTAAGTAGTGTTTTTTTGTTCTTTAATATCTTTAACAAAAAGGGGGAAAGTTCCTGCTTTAAAAATTCATTTAAATGCCATATTTATAAATCCAGTGCCCCCCCCACCACATATGCATACTTTTCCTGTAGAAAAATAATTAAGTATGTGAAGAACAGGGCTATGAATTAGTACATTGCTCTGCAGAGAGGAACGTCTGACAACAAGAACCACAATTTTATTGTATTTCAATATCAAAGCTTGTTTTTCACATATTCCTATCAAATGATCTTGTGTTAACTAATACATTTCCTAACCCAATGAAGATGACGGACAAACGTTTCCCATTTTTATTACAGAAACTGTAGCCACTGCTTTGCAACGTCATACAGATTTCTTGCTCAGGCGTCACCTCCCCTGCCCCATTATTTTTCCTGCACAGGGGAAGTGCCTCTGTTGCTCACACACTTGCTGGCTGGTGTGGCAGCAGTGGATTGCCAGTGTGAGGCCAGCATGGCGGCTTTTTATTCTGTGCTGTCCGTGTTTCCTAACCAGTGCTTGGCANTTATTTGAAAGAAAAAAAAAAAAAAACCATGAAACCCTCTTACATCGCTTCATAGTCTTAGAATTCAAACTTCCAGGCATGTTGGAACCTGAGGTCCCCGTTAGCATCAACAGTGGTGTTGAATCATGAGGTCAGAAAGTGTGTTATTTCCCATTATTTGATAGAGATAAGGGTGGAGGAGCAGAGTTCTGATATGTATCACATCTGATTCTCTGGTCTTGCTGGTGTGAAACGCCCTTCGCAGTGGCACAATGCTTTTGCTAAGAATTTGCTGCATGAGGATCTTTCCATTCCCATCACGCTTTCCCTGTGGAGTTTAGCTATAGCTGTTTCTGTTATGAGGTTGATAAAAGTATGCCTTCATAAAATCCCTTTGACTATAACCTTGAAGAAGTTTCTAACTGTCTGGAGCTCAGCTTTGCAGATTAGCGTGCTTCTCCTGTCTACAGAATCCAGCCCACAGCGGTATTTGGTACTTGAGTGACTCTCTCAGGCTCTCAGAGGAGCAGAGGTGTGCCAGACCCATTGTCTCACCTGCCCTCCCCGCTGATAGAGGAGGGGACTGTGCATATTGAAGCAGGGAAGGGGGTAGGCAGTTGAGGACTAGGCCCATGTAATTCTTTGGGGCTTTGAGTCACAGGCTGATACTGACACTTCTGCACTCCCGCCTGGGCACTAGGCCCTTGGTTTAGTCACTTCCCACTTCTCCGACTCCATCTTTATCTGTAAAACTGGGTTATGAATATTTATGCTACCTGCCTCATAGGGATTTGGGACAGATGAACGAGATAACATTGGCAATGCATTTGAGGTCTTTTTAAAAGGGGGTCAATATGCTTCACACAGTCTATGGATCATGCTCATGGCATTCTTGCAGCAAGGATACGGGAGTGCTTGGCCATTCCTGTGCAGCAGTCCATGGGGTCGCAGAGTCATACATGACTTAATGACTGGGCAACAGCAACATGGGTCATGCAGGATTAAAATCATTCAACTTTTAGACATTTTTTCCAAATGTAGTACCATTATGCTAAAAATGAGACAGCTTCTAAGAGGACTGCGAGATGGGGCAGGAAGTATTATTGACCTACCTGGTTCTGGTTGTCTGGGTTTTCCATGCTGTGGGATTATATAATGGTCGATTATGTGATGGTGGAAGTGTCTGGACCCCTCTAAGCCTGTTCCCAACTGAGATGTTAACAAATACAAAGCCAGCTCTTCCTCTTTTTTCAGATCTCAGCAAAGGCACAGGGTCCTGCTCTCTCTGCAGTCCAAGTCGAAAGCCCACCCACCTATTTCTTTAGACTTGAGTGTCACCTGCTTTGCCCACTGTGAAATCCACGTTGAAAGGATCTAGTCTTTTTGCCAGGTGGCTCAATGGTAAAAGAACCTGCCTGCCCGTGCAGGAGACATGGATTCGATCCCTGGGTCGGGAAGATCCCCTGAAGGAGGAAATGGCAACCCACTCCAGTATTCTTGCCTGGAGAATCCCATGGACAGAGGAGCCTGGCGGGCTACAGCCTATGGGGTTGCAAGAGTCAGATATGACAGAGCAGCATGGCAGCAGCCTCTTTGCAGCTTCTCTAACACTTTCTAGGCGTGCCTGTGTGCGTGCTAAGTCACTTCAGTTGTATCCGCTCTTTGTGACTCTATGGACTAGAGCCTGCCAAGTTCCCCTGTCCATAGGATTCTCCAGACAAGAATACTGGAGTGGGTTGTCATGCCCTCCTCCTGAGGACCTTCCCAACCAGGGACTGAACCCACAGCTCATGTCTCCTGTGTCAGCAGGCACGTTCTTTACCACTAGCACCACCTGAAAAGCCCCTTTTTAAAGAGTACTAGATCTTATTGTTCTAAACCTGTTTCCAGTACTAAGCTGTGTCTCCCAGAGGACAGGAACCATAAAACCATACCAGCCCCAGAGCATGCTGAAGACGAGGCAGGTTTTCTTTCAGCCATGTGACTGGCTATTCAACAATATTCTCACTTTCTTTAATATCTTGACCCCTTGCAGGCACAGTCAGACCTGCTACTGGCTTTTTGAGCTACAAAACCTGAAATTGGAATGGATTTGAGACTTTTTTGGCAACTTCAGTGGGAAATGAAATCCATGTATTATCTTTCCCAAAGACGTATGCATGGTAAAGAAATTTCCAACAGCACTTAGATAGATTATACTTTCTGGATTAAAGAAACACCTATTCAGCTTTTCAAATTGTAGTTTACAAGTAGTCATCTACTTGGATTAAAGTTAACTTTTCCCTTTGAATTCCCTATCTGTGTAGTAGGCACACAGCTATTGCTTAAGGAAATCTTTAAATTGCCTTAAATTTTGGGATGCCAAACTCTCCTACTTGATGAGTAATTATGCTCCATGAGATCTTTTCCATTAATGCCTATATTATGTGAATGGAGGGAACTTATACCTAGGAAGGGCTTCCCAAGTGGCTCAGTGGTAAAGAATCTGCCTGTCAATACAGGAGACCCAGGTTTCATCCCTGGGTCTGGAAGATCCCTGGAGGAGAAAAATGGCTATCCACCCCAGTATGCTTGCCCGAGGAATCCCATGGACAGGAGATCCTGGCAGGTTAGAGCCCATGGGGTGGCAAAAGAGTTGGACACGACTGAATGATTAAGCAATAGCAAATACTTCGGAAGTGACTCAGATCCGTTTAGAGACACCTGTAAGATCTGCGCCATACTTTGATGGATATTCTGTTAGGGGAAGGAACAGAGGTAGCTGCCTCTGTACCCAATTCATTTACAAATCAGATTGGGAAACAGAAAGGAGTAAAGTGGTTTATAACCACTTTATAACCTGAACTCTCTTCTCAGAGGTTTCACAGTAGTTGTTAAACAGGGTATCTCGGGTTCCGAGCTCCTTCTGCATTTAACGCAGCTCCAGTTTGTGACGACAGTGATTTCTAAGTCTCTCCTAATTCTGATATGAAATATAGGTCACGTATTAACCTTTTCTTTTTTCCCTCAAGAAAACCTCAGCAATTTGAGTTTTGAAGCAGGTTATCTGCCAGTTTAAAATTTTTTTGTGTGTGTGAAAAGCTATGGTTTTGGAACAGAATAATTTCTGCACTAGAAAGGTCAGCTTTCATTGGGTGGGTATAGAAGTTATACTACAAATGATCCTTCCTATGGATTTATGTTCACCATTTTTTTTTTCATCCAGGTCTGTGTCCTGAGATGACACAGTTCTTACAGTGTTCTACATATTTGACTTTAAAAAATAAAATCCCCTCATGCTTGTCGAAGATGGTCAGTGGTCTGTCAGGAGGTGAGGGCGTCTCCTGAATTCTCTTCTCCCCAACCTCTCTGAGTCTGGGAGATTCCATGGACTCTCCGCAGAGGAATAGTTTTTAAATTAATTAATTATGTGCTGAAGTATAGTTGACTTGCTATATGTATATATCTATATATAATATATGCAATATACATATATATACAATATACATATATATATGCTTTTTCAGATTCTTTCCCTTATAGGTGATTACAGAATATTGAGTATAGTTCCCTGTGCTATACAGCAGGTCCTTGTGGTTATTTTCTATATGGCAGCGTGTATATATTAATGCTTTGTCTCTGCTTCACAGCGTGAGTTATTTTTGAACGTACAAAGTGATTCTAAAGTTTTGAGTGCTACAAAACTTAGAAATCCAGGCAACACTGGTGCAGACTCATCAAGTCACAAATAAGCTTCCGGATCCCAGGGTATCCATTGCAATTAAGAAAGTCCTTGGAGCATTAGTTGGGGTGGAATGGGAAAAGGTTTTTTTTTTTTGTCATTAGAGGCAGTGTCGCCTGGTGGTCTGAGCAGAGAAGTGGGAGTCAGGAACCCAGAGATCTAACAGAGGCTCCAGGAGGCCCCGCTGAGCGGCTCCAGGCGAATTTCTCATCCTCTAGAGGACGGGCTCACCTACTTTGAATCTCCCATCTGAAGAGCTCCTTACCCAGGGCCTAGAGATACTCAGCAGGAGGCCTGATTCCTTGTCTGCAAAATGAGAATATTAATACTTGCCTAAGTAACAGATTAACCAATTAGTGGTTATTAAGTGTTCTGCTGATAGAAAAAACAGCAGGAGAAGAAAGGTGAAAACAAAATCGGAACCATATTTTTATGATTAGATGGGTTTGACTTAGCTTGGGATTTTTCTCCTGCTTATGAAAGTGAGTGGCCACTGGTGTGAAGAGAAGGTGTAGAGGGACTAACCCCAAACCATATGACCTTCAGTGAGAAGGCAGCAGAGGAAGGCTTATCTTGCAAGCCTGCATGAAGCTCTGAGTAGAGAAGGAGGGACCACATTCTGTCTTTGAATCAGATTTGCACGGCAGAACATAATACAAATAACTGAGCATTCTCAGCTGTAACGCTTCTATTTTAATATCTTCCAGAAAAGAGTATTTATTGTTTTTGGAAATTTCCGTATCTGTTTGCTACAATGATTAAGTTGCTCTGTGTGTGTGTATGGGGGAGACAGAGAGAAATACACAAAAATGAAGAAGAGAAATCAATAGGAAAATACTGAAAACCTGGGGTCTACAGGAATTATATAAATTGTCGAGAATTTCTCTATCCAATTTTTCCTTCTGTTGAAAGTCATTGTCCATGAGAAGGGGCAAAGCTGTTCCTGTGTTTCTCATTGTGCATAGAGAAAATATTAAAGAAAATATTGAAAACAACTGGCCTAAAGGAAATATTAAAATTATCCCATTTTTTACAAATAGAAAAAAGTCCCATTTTCATTTCCCAAGTTTAGAAAACTTTACATTTTGTGCACAACACTTGCATGAAAAGATGTAGTGAGTTCTTGGGGGCACAACTGCTTATAAGACATAATTGAAAATATACATAAAAATGAAGTAGTAACAGCAGTATTTATGACTTTGCATAAAATATTGCTAAAAATGTCAAGTACAGGATTGTCTTTTATTTTTGGTTCTCATATTCAAACTTAATAGTTGCTGCTTCTATTGATTAAAAAAAAATAAGTTCCTGATACTATCTTGCTATTTCTTTTTCCTAAGAATAATTCGTTATTGTGATAAACTGCAGAGGGAGAGACTGTATTGTATTTAAAACTTGGACCCCATTTTGAAAAACAAATTATGAAAAAGCAGAATGTAAAAGCAAAGAAGAATTCAGTTATCAGGCTACTATTACAAGTTCACTTATAAGACATTCTCTTAACATACTATACCATGAAAAGTCTTAAATAGAAATATTTAGTAATCATTTAAATAAAAGTTCAATATTCAGAGATTTCTCTCCTTTTGAAAATTACTTGACAAAATTATTATTTCCATATGTATCTATCAAAATAAATGATTTTATTTGCTAGTAATAATTAGGTCAGTGCACCTTGCTATGATGTGGTTTGCTTTTCACAAAACTAAGCAAGATGGTTCTCACTTTAGGCTTACATTAGTATTTATATATATAATTGGTAACCTGTAAGGGGAACAATAGCTTTGTTTTTTTAAAATTAGCACATNTCACCATTTTTTTTTTCATCCAGGTCTGTGTCCTGAGATGACACAGTTCTTACAGTGTTCTACATATTTGACTTTAAAAAATAAAATCCCCTCATGCTTGTCGAAGATGGTCAGTGGTCTGTCAGGAGGTGAGGGCGTCTCCTGAATTCTCTTCTCCCCAACCTCTCTGAGTCTGGGAGATTCCATGGACTCTCCGCAGAGGAATAGTTTTTAAATTAATTAATTATGTGCTGAAGTATAGTTGACTTGCTATATGTATATATCTATATATAATATATGCAATATACATATATATACAATATACATATATATATGCTTTTTCAGATTCTTTCCCTTATAGGTGATTACAGAATATTGAGTATAGTTCCCTGTGCTATACAGCAGGTCCTTGTGGTTATTTTCTATATGGCAGCGTGTATATATTAATGCTTTGTCTCTGCTTCACAGCGTGAGTTATTTTTGAACGTACAAAGTGATTCTAAAGTTTTGAGTGCTACAAAACTTAGAAATCCAGGCAACACTGGTGCAGACTCATCAAGTCACAAATAAGCTTCCGGATCCCAGGGTATCCATTGCAATTAAGAAAGTCCTTGGAGCATTAGTTGGGGTGGAATGGGAAAAGGTTTTTTTTTTTTGTCATTAGAGGCAGTGTCGCCTGGTGGTCTGAGCAGAGAAGTGGGAGTCAGGAACCCAGAGATCTAACAGAGGCTCCAGGAGGCCCCGCTGAGCGGCTCCAGGCGAATTTCTCATCCTCCAGAGGACGGGCTCACCTACTTTGAATCTCCCATCTGAAGAGCTCCTTACCCAGGGCCTAGAGATACTCAGCAGGAGGCCTGATTCCTTGTCTGCAAAATGAGAATATTAATACTTGCCTAAGTAACAGATTAACCAATTAGTGGTTATTAAGTGTTCTGCTGATAGAAAAAACAGCAGGAGAAGAAAGGTGAAAACAAAATCGGAACCATATTTTTATGATTAGATGGGTTTGACTTAGCTCGGGATTTTTCTCCTGCTTATGGAAGTGAGTGGCCACTGGTGTGAAGAGAAGGTGTAGAGGGACTAACCCCAAACCATATGACCTTCAGTGAGAAGGCAGCAGAGGAAGGCTTATCTTGCAAGCCTGCATGAAGCTCTGAGTAGAGAAGGAGGGACCACATTCTGTCTTTGAATCAGATTTGCACGGCAGAACATAATACAAATAACTGAGCATTCTCAGCTGTAACGCTTCTATTTTAATATCTTCCAGAAAAGAGTATTTATTGTTTTTGGAAATTTCCGTATCTGTTTGCTACAATGATTAAGTTGCTCTGTGTGTGTGTATGGGGGAGACAGAGAGAAATACACAAAAATGAAGAAGAGAAATCAATAGGGAAATACTGAAAACCTGGGGTCTACAGGAATTATATAAATTGTCGAGAATTTCTCTATCCAATTTTTCCTTCTGTTGAAAGTCATTGTCCATGAGAAGGGGCAAAGCTGTTCCTGTGTTTCTCATTGTGCATAGAGAAAATATTAAAGAAAATATTGAAAACAACTGGCCTAAAGGAAATATTAAAATTATCCCATTTTTTACAAATAGAAAAAAGTCCCATTTTCATTTCCCAAGTTTAGAAAACTTTACATTTTGTGCACAACACTTGCATGAAAAGATGTAGTGAGTTCTTGGGGGCACAACTGCTTATAAGACATAATTGAAAATATACATAAAAATGAAGTAGTAACAGCAGTATTTATGACTTTGCATAAAATATTGCTAAAAATGTCAAGTACAGGATTGTCTTTTATTTTTGGTTCTCATATTCAAACTTAATAGTTGCTGCTTCTATTGATTAAAAAAAAATAAGTTCCTGATACTATCTTGCTATTTCTTTTTCCTAAGAATAATTCGTTATTGTGATAAACTGCAGAGGGAGAGACTGTATTGTATTTAAAACTTGGACCCCATTTTGAAAAACAAATTATGAAAAAGCAGAATGTAAAAGCAAAGAAGAATTCAGTTATCAGGCTACTATTACAAGTTCACTTATAAGACATTCTCTTAACATACTACCATGAAAAGTCTTAAATAGAAATATTTAGTAATCATTTAAATAAAAGTTCAATATTCAGAGATTTCTCTCCTTTTGAAAATTACTTGACAAAATTATTATTTCCATATGTATCTATCAAAATAAATGATTTTATTTGCTAGTAATAATTAGGTCAGTGCACCTTGCTATGATGTGGTTTGCTTTTCACAAAACTAAGCAAGATGGTTCTCACTTTAGGCTTACATTAGTATTTATATATATAATTGGTAACCTGTAAGGGGAACAATAGCTTTGTTTTTTTAAAATTAGCACATGATAATTTTAAAATAAATGCAACAGATTTCAGACACATTTTCAGAAAATATAGCTAATACTTCTAAAAAGGTATTATTTGTCCTATTTTTATGGGTCAAAAATATAAATGCTAATGACTAAACTAATTTTGGTAAAACTCTGTTTGATTTCTTTAGAAAATCCTAAAGAACTACTTTGATTTTACTTATTAAGGTGTGACTTTTAAAAACATTTTAGAGTTACTACAGGCCTTTTCTAAAATAACTTCACTTGTCCAATCTTATAAATAATACATTTCTCTATATTTCATTTGTGCTCATAATTTGAGACNGAAGCTGTCTCTTATACACATCTAGATGTGTATAAGAGACAGACTTTGATTTTACTTATTAAGGTGTGACTTTTAAAAACATTTTAGAGTTACTACAGGCCTTTTCTAAAATAACTTCACTTGTCCAATCTTATAAATAATACATTTCTCTATATTTCATTTGTGCTCATAATTTGAGACAATTATTCTTTGGTAGTATCTATTTTTTATAGACTACATTTTTTATTTGCGTATAAAAAAAGAATAATCACACACATATTTTAAAAAATATTTACTTATAGAATAATTTTCAGCATTTTAGATTTCCTTTGACTCTCCAAGTAATTAAACTTATGAAAGTTGAAAAAACGATTTTTCTATTATTTCATTTGTCTATCAGGAACAATGCATATATGCATGATATATTGGAGGAGAAAATTTTTTTGGAACTCTAAGTCATAGGAAATGTTTTAAAAGGTTTATTAAGTGTAAAAAAGCAGTTTCAAAAATAAGCCTTGACATACTAACTAAAGCATATGCTTAAATATTTAATATAAACATTATAGAGGTGAAAAATTTTTATTGCACAGTCAATAAAGAATGAATCTTTTAACTTGGGCAAAATACGTTCACTTTCACTCATCTATTTTTTTCTTTATTGTATTGGAATTTAGAAACTTAAAACGTAACCTAAATTTGAAGAAAATATTTTTATGCTTTTTATTTATTAATCATAAGTTGCTATAAATTTGGAACAGTTTTGAGTTTTTTGCATTATAAATATATTTGCTTTTAATTTTTTTCCAGTTGTATTAAGGAATAATTGACAAACATCACTGTATAATCTTAACATAAAACACTCTGGCTTGATTTACATGTATTATGAAGTGATAAACATAATAGTTTCAACATTCATCATCTCATACAAATACAATAAAATGAAGCTAACAAAATTTTCCTTGTGATGAGAACTCTTAAGATCGACTCTCTTTACAGCTTTCTTATCTATCATTCAGCAGCGCTAACTATAGTTTTATATTTTATCCCTAGTCTTTATTTACGTTATAACTGGAAGTTTCTACCTTTTGTTTGAAACATATTTTAAACCCGTGCCTCCAACAGTCAATGCTTGAGCTGAGCATTTCAGAATATGACAATACAACTAATCGGTGATTTTTATCTTGATTCCATTTGACAAGGCTGCCTAACACTGATTTCTTAAAAAGTCAAAGATAACTCACTCATGAAAAAAATCCACAAAACCTTAAACGTAATTATTTTTACTTGTATTTATGTACAGAAATATCATGAAAATATTTTGCTACATTTTGTAATTGTGTCAATGTTATATCTACAAATGAATGATTTCTTTTAAGAATCCATAGATATAGAAGTATTAGATTTTCCTTTTCAGCTTATGGAACAGATTCTTCTATAATGGCCTGAAACAATTATTGAAGGATAATATGATTAAGCAAAGTAAAAATCAGTTGTCAGTTATTTTTACAAATTTGTATCCTATAAATTAGTATAACCCATCTGTATTTAATAAAACATTGAGATAAAATCATGCACGTTTATTTCATGTGCAGAATCATATATAGCATGCTGAATGACACACACAAGGCATGAAACAGTAACACTGGCTTATTTTCTGAAGCAATCTTGACACTAATGCTAAATTACAACTCAGAAACATCTAGCATTTTTACCTTTATGAGAAAAGGCTTTTTACATATTTAACATAATTCCAGGGAAAATAAACTGGAATTATGCATAAAGATACATGCAGTGTAACCAAAGGGCATTCATGTTCCCCTGCAGAACACTTACGGGGGTTCTATTGCTATTTTGTGTCATTTTCTAAAGGATATAAAATACAGTCAGTAAACAAACTAGACTTTGGATTTAAGGTGACAGCTGCTACTTCAGAAGCAATATTCAGATATTTAATCTTAAGAACATTGCATGTTCTTTATTTTTACGACCAAGTAAAGTATGCTTTCGCAAAAATGAAAGGACGTGTGCTTTGAGTTATACTCTTCACAGGGGTGGTGATCCACATCACCACCACTACCGACACCCCATCTTCACTCAGTCCTGGAAGAGAAATCCGACTGTCAGCCCTTGTTTAACTGTGTGAGGAAATTAACATCCATGCTCTACTTTTTCAAAATGCAAACTTCTTTTCTCTTAAATGACGTTGATTCGATCTATTATTGACTCTGAGTGGCATGTTGCTTCTAATTCTGTTCTTCTGTTGCTATTGTTTCTATTTTTTTTCTCGTTCTAGTTTTGAAATCTACAATTGTAACCTAATGTTAAGACTCTTTACCTGTAGTTCAGGTACAGCTATCTGAATTTTGTTGGAGAAAATTTCCTCTCACGGTGGAGCCATAAAGAGTTTGCCTGGCCCACCAATATTGCTAGTGAGTTAGTGCTATGCACACATACGTCCTGTGTTCAGCTTAGCAAATTGAAACCAAATTTGTCTGAACGTTGTATCTACTGTATTATTCCTCTTCCTCAGCCCCCTTTCCATCTTTATAATGACCATACACTACAGGTTGATCAGCATGTGTTTTTGGGAGCTGAGTACAACCCCTTCCACCAGTCAGATGGCAAATAAAGTCAACTCTATTCTTCTAAGTAGATACTTCAGGGTATATTCACCCTTATTAGTAGTCAGTNTATAAATATATTTGCTTTTAATTTTTTTCCAGTTGTATTAAGGAATAATTGACAAACATCACTGTATAATCTTAACATAAAACACTCTGGCTTGATTTACATGTATTATGAAGTGATAAACATAATAGTTTCAACATTCATCATCTCATACAAATACAATAAAATGAAGCTAACAAAATTTTCCTTGTGATGAGAACTCTTAAGATCGACTCTCTTTACAGCTTTCTTATCTATCATTCAGCAGCGCTAACTATAGTTTTATATTTTATCCCTAGTCTTTATTTACGTTATAACTGGAAGTTTCTACCTTTTGTTTGAAACATATTTTAAACCCGTGCCTCCAACAGTCAATGCTTGAGCTGAGCATTTCAGAACATGACAATACAACTAATCGGTGATTTTTATCTTGATTCCATTTGACAAGGCTGCCTAACACTGATTTCTTAAAAAGTCAAAGATAACTCACTCATGAAAAAAATCCACAAAACCTTAAACGTAATTATTTTTACTTGTATTTATGTACAGAAATATCATGAAAATATTTTGCTACATTTTGTAATTGTGTCAATGTTATATCTACAAATGAATGATTTCTTTTAAGAATCCATAGATATAGAAGTATTAGATTTTCCTTTTCAGCTTATGGAACAGATTCTTCTATAATGGCCTGAAACAATTATTGAAGGATAATATGATTAAGCAAAGTAAAAATCAGTTGTCAGTTATTTTGACAAATTTGTATCCTATAAATTAGTATAACCCATCTGTATTTAATAAAACATTGAGATAAAATCATGCACGTTTATTTCATGTGCAGAATCATATATAGCATGCTGAATGACACACACAAGGCATGAAACAGTAACACTGGCTTATTTTCTGAAGCAATCTTGACACTAATGCTAAATTACAACTCAGAAACATCTAGCATTTTTACCTTTATGAGAAAAGGCTTTTTACATATTTAACATAATTCCAGGGAAAATAAACTGGAATTATGCATAAAGATACATGCAGTGTAACCAAAGGGCATTCATGTTCCCCTGCAGAACACTTACGGGGGTTCTATTGCTATTTTGTGTCATTTTCTAAAGGATATAAAATACAGTCAGTAAACAAACTAGACTTTGGATTTAAGGTGACAGCTGCTACTTCAGAAGCAATATTCAGATATTTAATCTTAAGAACATTGCATGTTCTTTATTTTTACGACCAAGTAAAGTATGCTTTCGCAAAAATGAAAGGACGTGTGCTTTGAGTTATACTCTTCACAGGGGTGGTGATCCACATCACCACCACTACCGACACCCCATCTTCACTCAGTCCTGGAAGAGAAATCCGACTGTCAGCCCTTGTTTAACTGTTTGAGGAAATTAACATCCACGCTCTACTTTTTCAAAATGCAAACTTCTTTTCTCTTAAATGACGTTGATTCGATCTATTATTGACTCTGAGTGGCATGTTGCTTCTAATTCTGTTCTTCTGTTGCTATTGTTTCTATTTTTTTTCTCGTTCTAGTTTTGAAATCTACAATTGTAACCTAATGTTAAGACTCTTTACCTGTAGTTCAGGTACAGCTATCTGAATTTTGTTGGAGAAAATTTCCTCTCACGGTGGAGCCATAAAGAGTTCGCCTGGCCCACCAATATTGCTAGTGAGTTAGTGCTATGCACACATACGTCCTGTGTTCAGCTTAGCAAATTGAAACCAAATCTGTCTGAACGTTGTATCTACTGTATTATTCCTCTTCCTCAGCCCCCTTTCCATCTTTATAATGACCATACACTACAGGTTGATCAGCATGTGTTTTTGGGAGCTGAGTACAACCCCGTCCACCAGTCAGATGGCAAATAAAGTCAACTCTATTCTTCTAAGTAGATACTTCAGGGTATATTCACCCTTATTAGTAGTCAGTTCGCTATCTCTTTCTTCAGGCCTGTTTATCACAATTTCTAAGAAATCTAGGGGCTTCTTTATACCAGAGAAGGCCAGTCCTGCTTCAAGCACAAGACGCAAGGAACTCACATGTGCTGTCTCTCCACAGCCACGGGTGTTTCTATCGACCACCAGCTCCGTACATCTACACGGCCTGAACTCTCCTTGTCTTTCTCTGCAGAATTCTTTGCTGGTCACACTGCCTGGCGATGCCCAAACTTACTCTCTATTCATTCACAATCACACATGTATAACACTGCGCTCGTGGGGGCCTGAGCAGCTAGTCAAGTTCATGGTGGCTTTGGCTTCAGTCACATAATGTGCCAGATCTAGTCCACCCGCCCCACCAAAAAAAATTGATTGTTAAGTGTGTTTGCCATTTTTAAAATTGCTTTTATGAATGGGTAACATTTGGAGTTTTTCGGGGCATTTTCATGGATAGTCTTTATTATTTCTTAAGGCTAGATTCTGACAGTGGAATTACCAGGCCAAAGAATCTGAGAATTTAACAGGATATATATTTATGAACATATTTCTTATGCACATAAATACGGTATATAATCTCCAAATTGCCCTCCATAAAAAGCAGGCCAATAGAAAGCCACCACTGCAGTGGATAGGAAGTTTGCCCAACATTTTGATAATCTTTCTGGCTATAGCTACACAAACTGTGCTCTCTGTAACTTAGAGAGATAGTGATATGTTTGAACTGTGAGACCACATGGACAGCATAGTTTACTGTGACTTTCTGCCTTTGAAAAATGCTGTACGACTAGTTTTTTTTTTTTTCCCCCAAAGCACAGCACATTTAAAAGCAAGCTCGCCATGAGATCTCAGCTGTTTGCAATATTTATTTTCTAGCAATGTTTCTTCCCAGTAATCAATGAAACTCATAAAATAAGCATGATCATAATATTATTAGCTTATTTTTCTAGCACAAATCATTTGAAATGTGATCTTAAACAGATACAGTAATTGGAAAGTGAATAGTCTTACACAACAATTAACTAAGAAGTGACAATAGATAACTTTCTTTACTGACTATAATTAAGGATATATTTTTATTCCCTCCTTTCCAAACCTATCAGGGCAAAGTATTATTTATTAATCTGATGTCTATTCACATAGACATGCAGATCATTTTCTACAAGTACATTTTTGATATACTATGGTGGCAGTTGTGATGAGGATGAGGGGAATAGTTTAAAGTTTAGAAGCAAGTTTAAAAGACCAACAGAACACAGAAGGCTGCATGCTCTTGGTCCATGCCCTCTGCATCAGGATACAGAAACCCTTCCAGGTAATTAGTCCAGATGATAACTGGGGAAGTTCCTCAAATCTTGAGCAAATAAAACCATGCCTGGTGCCATGACACTCCTTGCCCACACCCTATGGACATTTTAGGAATCCCTGTTAATTAAGACATAGTACTGAGTTTAAAAAGATCCAATAATTTATGTCCTAGAGGATGAAGTAATGATTGAAGTTCTTACTCTTGAATCAAACTCTCAATAACAAAGAAAGATTGTGAATAGCAGAAAACTTAGGAGAAAGGGAACTTGTCATTTTGAAACTTCTTATTTGGGTGACTGCCACCCCACTTGGTATGAGGAATGTGTATTTCAGAAATTCCAAGAACTGCTGGCATTATCCATCATAACGAGGATTTAAAGGGAAGCTATCGCAAAATGATGGACCAAGCTCAGATGGTGACTCTGAGTTGAACTTTCAGAGAGTCTTGATAAGAAAGAAGGTGAAATAAATGCTGGTGTGGCACAGCATGTTTCCCAATAAATTTAGATTTTAGAAAAAGTGGACTGGGAAGAGCAAAGAAAGGGATATAGTGAAGAATTTAAAAAGAGAGAGATGGTTAAGAATGACAGGAAGAGAATTCTTTGGTGATCCAGTGGTTAGGATTTGGCTGTGGCACTGCTGGGACTTGGGTTCAATTCCTGGTCCGGGAGCTAAGATCCCACAAGTCTCATAGCAGCCCCGGCTCCCCTGCTCAGTAGTGGATCTAATAAAAAGAAGAATGATAGGGAAGTGATGCTGGAGAACAAGTTTAGGGAACAGTGGGTGGGGAGCTCTCAGAAAACCAGACAAGAGAGACTCAGCAAGAAAAAAAATGAAGGTGTCCCGATTTCCTCAACATTATTTAGCTGTAGACGTCAAAGATCTAATCTATTTCTGCTTAATCGCAAAAGGCTTTTTATTTACCCCACATGAGTGGGAATTACAATGGATGTTCTCTTCTGTATCCAGGGACATGCATTCAGTTTGCCAGTGTTGACATAGAGGGGGTCCCTGCCTTTCTCATCAGGGTGGCCTTCAGTTCAAAAGGCCATAAGTTCTGGGGGAAACAGTCCTTGAGCAGAATTCTTGGAAATGTTACATAAGTTCAAGATGTAGGGAAGACAGATGAAGTCAGTGAAATTGATGATTATTATAAACAGCCCAGAAATAAACCCAAACTGTGTGTGACAAGTGAAACGGGATGTTGGCATGGCCGCTAGTTGTGCTCAAAGATAATTAGTCTTGTGTTTACAGAAAGCTTCTCCGGGGACAATGAGTTCCTGCCCAAAGGAATGTTGTCCGTGTTTCCCCCTGATATTTTTGTCTTCTCTCCATTTCATCACACAACAATTATTAAAGGCAAAAACAAACAAACAAACCAACCCAGCCTTGCACTTTATTTGGACCATTTTGGTTTCTGTAGGATTAAGATAATTCACTTTTCTATGACCCTGGTGTTACTAAATATTATACAAATGCTTATTTGTTTATATTTTTTGTGCATTATAAAATTATTGTCAAAGTCAGAGACAAATGGGACCAAATCAAACCTAAATTGAAGGCTCCTGTTAAAATGTGGAATTAAATTAACAAAAATGGCATTTCCAAGCTGTTTTTTTCCCCACTCAGGGAAAAAACTGGGGGAGAAAAATCACAGCTTTCGTTCCCTCTCCCTAAACGTTTCTTTGAAACGTGGTAAATTAACATGTGCCATCTTGTCACCGCTTTTCAGGTGTTTGGTGATATCGGTGGTTTAACGATTATCCCCGGTGAACTGGTCACAGCTATTCAGAAGCATCTAAGTGAAATAGACAGTACAGTGGGAGACTCCCCGGATATTAAATCAAGAGAAATGAAAAAAAATTCTTTGGAATGAAAAAGGTATTTACCTGTGGTTAAATATTTGCTCACTGCTTTCGCCAGTGCCTCAACTAAGTGTGTCCCTGTTGTTTGCTTAAAGCTCCGTAGTGGTGCCTGAGTCAATACGAGAAGACTACGTTCAGCTTCCTTTCCAATCTACCGCCTGATAATATGCACTTTACTGAAAGTCAGTAATCGGTGTTGGGAACAAAAGCTCGACTTCATGATCATCCTGAACGTGTTTTCAGAGAGCACAGAACCCTGACAATCTCCGTCAGCTTAGAAAGAGCTACTTGGCTACTGTAGAGTTTGAAGGGGGATAGAGAATATCATATTCCACGCTGTTCTATGGAAGTGTGTTCTTTTACAGAGGGAATAAGTGAGATGGCTAGAAGAGGATATAGTGAAAGTGAAAGTGAAATCCCTCAGTCATGTCCGACTCTTTGTGACCCGTGGACTCTAGCCCACCAAGCTCCTCCGTCCATGGGATTCTCCAGGCAAGAATACTGGAGTGGGTTGCCATTTCTTTCTCCAAGAAGAGGATATAACCAAGTTTAAATAAATCCCCTTTGTCCTCCACTTAGCATAAAATTTTCACTTTTTTTTCCCTAGAAGAATCTTCAAGGGGGGAAAAAAAGAGGAAAAATTACATAACAATAAAAAAAAAGAAAAACAAACCAAGCCATTTAAATGAGTTGTTTTGCAGAGCCTGTATCCTGTATTCTGAGATAGCAGCAAACAACCCCAAACTGGCTGCTTCAGATGTTGGCTCCTTACTTGCCCCCTCTAAGGTCTTCCCAGCTCTTTCTAAGCGGGTCCAAGTAGCAAAGCCCTCTTGCCAGTTCTTTATATTATTCCTTCTCCTCTTCACCCCCTTGCTTTTCTCTTTTCAGCTGGAGGTTTGGAATAAGATTTAGGATCACAGATGGACAATGAACTATCAGAGAGTGGATGGGTTATAGAAAATCCTGCGTCTTTAAAAATCTTTTATCCTTTCTGTAGAGCAATAATGCAGATGACACCTAGGTCCTCTGCTCTCTCTCTGCTTTTGTTTTATTGGTTGGAGTGTAGTTCTTCACAAAGTCGCGCTAGTTTCTACTGTGCAACGAAGTGAATCAGCTGTATATGTGTGTGTGTGTGTGTGGGTGTGTGTGGCCCCTCCCTCTTGGACCTCTCTCCCATGACCCTCCCCCATCTCCCCCCTCTAGGTCCCCACAGAGCACTGAACTGAGTTCCTGGTGCCACACAGCAAGTCTCCATAAGCTGTCTGTTTTACACATGGTAGTGTATATATGTAAATCCCCATCTCCCAATTCATCCCACTCCCCTCTTCCCCCGACCTGTGTCCACGTACCTGCTCTCGGCATCTGTGTCTCTATTCCTGCCCTGCAAATAGGTTCATCTGTACTATTTCTCTTGATTCCACATACATGTGTTAATACACAATATTAATTTTTCTCCTTCTGACTTCATTTTGGATTAATGGACTCTAGGTCCACCCACATCTCTGCAAATGACCCAGTTTTGTTCCTTTTCATGGCTGAGTGATGTTTCATTGTCTATATGTACCACATTTTCTTTATACAGTTAACTGTCAGTGGGCATTTGGGTTGCTTCCACGTTCTAGCTTTTGTAAATAGTGCTGCCTTTTTCAGGAAGAGTAAGCAGGTGTTTTGAGAGTCACCTCTCTCAAACAGAAAACAGAGTAAATTAGAGATGTCAAGTTTCATACCTATAATTGGGGAACATGAACACATCTGATCCTGGTGATTTTTCAACCCCATCTTTGATGTCTAGCTATGAGCATATCCTCAATCTTACATAAGGCATTTGCATTAAGGATTATACTAGATGTTCCCTCTATTGGCAGAAATTAGCATATGCACATACTGACTATATTTTTCCTCCTATTATTGAAGGCAGATCAACATATAATAATGCCTCTTTCAATGTGAATATCAGTGTCTGATTTCTTGACTTCCTTACCTCCGCTCCTGCTTGTAGCTGTGGTCACCAGCTACTTACTTCCACTTTTACTTCGTAGCTTTCTATGCTAATGATATGCTTTATTTTCCCCACTAGAGCATGAATTACCAGTGTGGAGAATTTTCCAAATGTATCTTCCTATTAACAGAACTTAGGACAATTCTTGGCCCTATGCAGGGCCCCAGTAAATATTTGCTCTTGGGAAGATAGTGTGAAGGAGAAATGGAGGGGGGGGGATTAGGGCCAGATCTTTAGTATGTTATCATTTATACTGTAAGTAAGAAGACCCCCCGGGCCCGAAAGAGTGTGGCCAGGTATAGTAAGTTCTGTGATGGACCTGTATCACTACAAAATATACTGAGAAGAAATAAACATATACATGTAAGCAGATTTCTGCATCTTCAACTGTATTTCATTCAATTATTAGGACAAGTAGATAAAACAGATGTAGTTGAACAAGTGATAAGGTAATTTTTTTTTTCCTGAACCATCATTTGCTTAACTGAATTAATAAAAGTACCTGTGGCACTGTGGGAAAGAATCCGCTTGCCAATGCAAGAGACTAAAGAGACTTGGGTTTGATCCCTGAGTCAGGAAGATCCCCTGGAATAGGAAGTGGCAACCCATTCCAGTATTCTTGCCTGGAAAATTCCACGAACAGAGGAGTCTGGTGGGCTACACTCCGTGGGTTGCAAAGAGTTGGACATGACCGAGCGTGCATATGTTCATTTTATAGGCCTGTCACTTCCTTTTGGCTGCACTCCATGGCATGCAGGGTCTTAGTTCCTGGACCTAGGATTGAACCCGTGACGCCCTGCAGTGGAAGCATGGAGTCCTAACCACTGGACCATCAGGGAATTCCAATCGCTTTTATTATTTATATTTTTTCTCATTAAAATGTTAGCGCTCTGCTTTAATTAGTGGTACCCTCCGAAGTCCTCAGCACGGTTCTTTGAACTACTAAGTGCGCAGTCAGTTTTCACTGGATGAAAGTGAAAACTGATAAGCCAAGTTTCACTTCACTTTATATTGAAGTGTTGTACAACACTGAATTGGATGAACATTGCAGAGATCAGCNTTGAACTACTAAGTGCGCAGTCAATTTTCACTGGATGAAAGTGAAAACTGATAAGCCAAGTTTCACTTCACTTTATATTGAAGTGTTGTACAACACTGAATTGAATGAACATTGCAGAGATCAGCACTCAACTGATAACTTTTCTTTTCTTGTGTTTCCTTTAGGAATCGGTGGTCTCAATGAAAGGATCGGTGTAAATAAGAAAAATAATCTTTTCTTGCTCCTGAAGGATGCTCGTGGCCACAGTGTATGTCCTAATCCAAAAAGTCTAATACAACATTACTGTAAAGCCGAAGTTATTCAGTATTTTAAAGTCAAGTGTTCTGTTGTTTGAGTTGTTTGATAATTATTTTCCTTGCATTGAACTGATCTTACTGAGCATAAAGTGTTATATAATAGCTTCAACATGAGTTAATGTAGCACTTTCATTAGCATTTTGTGTGTATGTGTGGTGAGTAGAGATTAACTACCATGGTTTATCAAGGATTCTTCCTTGTTGAACAGGCCCACTCTAATGTTCATGGGCTCATGCTATAACTTAGTTCAACACTGAAGTAAGATNTTAGCATTTTGTGTGTATGTGTGGTGAGTAGAGATTAACTACCATGGTTTATCAAGGATTCTTCCTTGTTGAACAGGCCCACTCTAATGTTCATGGGCTCATGCTATAACTTAGTTCAACACTGAAGCAAGATTTGGGTACTTGTCTTATCTCTGAAGTGAATACCCCATTTGCATTGGAATTGAAACAACCTATTTAATTTAGATTTTTTTTGGATGTACACACATGGTTAGTTTCTTAGTAGAAAAATAAGTAAAGGGGAAAAAAGGACCTTTTTATTCTTCTAATCAATTCCTCTCATTCCTATGGCTTTTTATGAATTCCAAACATGGATAAAGAGAGAAAGGAGTGGCCTTTGTTAATAGATGCTCTATAAGAACAAGAGTTCTAACGTGAGTGTCTTTGGTATAATGTTCTCTTTGCAGTGTACACATATTTATACACTATGCAAAGTGTTACTTCAAATTCAAGATAGGTTTCTAGGGGACTATATATCTATCAATTCAGCTATTTTTCTTGGTAAATTGAGGACAATTACAGTGCTAATAATTATTTTTCAAGAATCTCCTAGTAAAATAAGCTTTGCTTTATCTATAAACTCGTGCATATTTCTTCCAATTATTTCATTGATAACTTTTCTAACATTGCAGTTACTCACCAACTTCTGTCATTCACATTGATATTTTCCCTCACATAGAGCTAATACACAATATAGACTATAGTTATAATTGAAAACAGTAAATAAAAAATACTTTTAATAGATCATTTTTGCCAGTACCCATTGTGTTCTTATTGCTCAAATAGATTATCCACTTGAAATTAAATTCTATTAAGGAATAAAAATATAAATAAGAAGGAATTAAACATTTAAATGCTTGCTGTGAATTTAAAAGTGAGATCTGTTCAGTTTTCCTTATATTAAGCTCAGTGACAAGAGATAGATTACACTAAGTGTCAGTTAAGCAAGTAGATGAAAAATGAGTGATTTTCATCCTTCAGTTAAATATGGTGCTAAGTGGTATATGCTAGCATTAAAAGCAAATTACTTATCACTTCAACAATCACAGCATGAGAGCATTCTATTGAAAGCTGCATTTCCAGTCTTTCTTGGTCCTCAGTTTTATTAAATAAATCAACTGATAATGGTTGGATAAGCAGAGGAAAAAGCCTGGATGGCATTATGACATTTCCATTTTATAAGCGCCTATTCGAAATATCGCTAAAATGGTCTTTTTTAGTCACCAAGAATTCACAGTCACAACCTCATACAAACCCACACACACACACCCACACCTGTCCCCGCACCTCACATACACTATATAATCACTCTAAACTCTAGTCTTGTCCGACTCTTTGTGATCCCATGGACTATACCGTCCACGGCATTCTCCAGGCCAGAATCCTGGAGTCGGTAGCCTTTCCCGTCTCCAGAGGATCTTCCCAACCCAGGGATGGAACCCAGGTCTCCCNGATAACATGAACAATGCAACATATCAGGATAATTTTCACAGGAGGATGTTAGTGTTTTATAATGTCAGCTTAGAATATGTTTTCCTGTGCTCATGGCACACTAATAAAAATACATTATATAATCGGATTACTCTGCAAAAAAGAAAAATAACTACTAAACCATACAAAACAGAAGTTGTATAATATACATTCAGATAATAATACAGACATTTTTAAATTATGCAAGTTTATATTAAAAGGATATATGCTGAGGAAATTTTTAAGTTACTTGTGGGCCAAAGAGAAAATAAAAATTGCAACCCTAAGTTATTAAGAAGTTAATGATAATGACACAATTAGAACATTATTTATGAAAATGTATCAGATATGGCCAAGGCTATTTTCATAAAGAAATACTTTTAACATTTAAACAAATTGAGAAGCTAGAAAAAAATATGAAAAATGATAGATTTTCCAAAGATGAAAGCAGGAACATTAATATTAATTTTTTTGAGGGACAAAGAAAGTTGTAGTCTTCTGTTAAGATTGGGGAAAAGAAAAAGAGAAAAATTGCAAACATACAATATTAGGAATCAGAGAAGTGTGATCTAACCACAGATAAAAAAGAGGTTAAAATAAAAACTTTAAGAGAAAGCCTAAAGGAGACACAAGCAAAGGATAAGAATTTGATATTTGGTTAGGAGCTTATGTCTGGATAAATATACATATGATGATATCTATCTATCTATAGACACACATTGTGTGCCAGGTATTTTAGCAGATATATGTATAAAATCATCTATGTCTATGTATAGCTACGTACTGTTAAGTGTCTGGTACACAACTAGTGTTGAATATTTATCCAATGATTAAACTGAGTCATTAAGTGACCAATT
>SJYW01028872.1:0-24420 GCA_006410735.1 Raphicerus campestris | reverse complement strand
ATATATATATATATATATATATATATATAGCAGTGTATATATATAAATATATATTTATTTATTTATATATGTATATTTATAAATATATAATTTTAGCAATTTTGTGTATTATACCTTTCCATAGTTAATACACTTTATAAAGAAAAAAATGAAGGGTACAATTTGACAAAAATAGAAGATTCTTTACTGGTGCAGTTTTGAGCCATGTAGTTCTAAAAGAATGAGGATTCAGAGGTCACAGTAGCCTTCTTCAAACTGCTCAAATCATATCAAATAGATAAGACAGAATCCATGTCCATTTCTATTCCTTAACTGAGAAATCTGATGCCTTTAGGAAACTGGCTCTACTCAGAGACTTGCAGGATGCACAGATCCCTGGTTTCTTGACTGTACCTAGGCCTTATTCCAAGGTGTCAGCATTGGGTTTAAATCAAGGTGGATTTCAGGGACTCGGGCATGGAAAATGTCATAGACCATGAAAGAGGAAAAATACTTCTGTTTCCTACACATGCACATTAATGATATCATTAAAAGTTTGCTAGGTCATGTCTCATGAGAATTTGGTAAATATTATGCTGGGGGAGCTCCACAACTGAAATGTGGACTACAGTAAATGACCCATGAGTTTCTTTCCAACCTTTGGCTTCCCTTAATCTAACATTTCGTTTTGGAACACATAGATAACATTGCTCCCTCATGAGGGGATTCATTTAGCACCTACATCATTGCGAGGAGTTAGTGTGATTGATTCTGCTGACCTGAAGAAGGAAAATCCTGTAGAATGGCTTGGAAGGCCGTGACCACTGAAGCATGGTGTGTAACAATATTAAAGGGATTGTAAAGGAGGTGTGACTGGTCCCTAGACCAGGAGACTACCTGGAAATCTATACACATCTGAAAATCATTTGAGTCCTTTTCTTTCTCAACAGACCTCCTTCAAATGAGGTAAAGGATGCCAATTTATGGCCAGTGAACAGAAAAAGACTTGATTCCAGCGTCTCAGCCTGGGTTTTTTCCCCAGTTGTGTGCATAGAGCTTTAAAATGGAAACCATCATTTTCATGATGCTAAAAGAAAACATCTTATCTTTTAGTAAAAAGACTGGGTATACTGACAGCTAGTCACTGCCCATCTTATGTCACAGTTTCCATTTGTGTTAATGTTGTTTTCTTTGAAGAAAAGTGCTTTTTAAGATAAAAATTATTCCAGATCTACTTCTGGTGTACAATAATTAGAGGTATTGAAGAGGTTTAATCTTTATTATATTAACTTTATTTAATTAACCTTGTCTAAAACTGGTTGGACCCCTCTGTAATTACTCCGCAGAGAGACATGCATTAATACAATGACTGTGCTAATTTCGGTAGTTAAACTCACATTCATTGTAAACCACATACTACACTCCAAGAATTGCACTATGGAATTACAAATACATGTAAGACAAGATTTCTATTTTTAACTATTGATGGAATCTGTTTGAGGAGTCAAGATATATGAACAAAAATACATGTTAATATATATGCTGAAGAGTATAAACTATAGCAGCTATTTATAAATTCTAATGGTTGTTGATTGATGAGTGAGGAATAGATAGAAATGTTTTCTGTGAGGCTAATCCCATGGATGTATCAAAACAGAAAGTCTAAGGCAATTATGTAAATTCAACATTATATAAGAAGATGTTAAGATCAAGCAAATAAGGTAGCATTTCTTTCGTCTTTCTGCTCTCTGTCCTTAACTCAAAGGTTCAAGTTAAAATTAGTTTTGAACAGGCTGATATTTACTGAATAACTGGTGCGGTGTTAATCATTGGTTCAAGTAAGCAGACGTTGAATTGAATATGGCTCCTCTTGCAATTTTGATCTTCAGTTTACTTTGTAGGTAGAAATTCAGATAAATCTACTCCCTGCAGGTAGCAGAGGAGCTAGCCTGTTCTCAGCGATGGGGCCAGGGGCCACTGCAGAGCCACGGCCAACAGTGCTGGAGCCCTCGGCCTCGGGGCCTCGGGAGGGAAAAGCCCTCAGATCCGTGTGTCACACAGTCCTTCCCACTGTTTGCATGAGTCTCATCGCCATGCAGGATATCCTGTGAATGTGTACTGAAAATTACGTCTGAAGTTCATCTGGAAACTTCCCTGAAGGGCTATCCCCCAGAGGATACTACTGTTGAAATACATATGCCAAAGTGTGCTTAGAATGCTTATTAAGGAAACATTTCCCACCTATTGACATGAATGTGGGGAAGCATGTGCCTCCGTGACTATCACTTCGTACCACAGTGCTTTTTCTTTTCCCTAATTCCTTTCCATTCCTTTTTGTTTGTTTGTTTTGATCCAAGCTCCCTTTGGTGGTGAAGGGAGGAAGGTCCAAGAGGGAGGGGATACACATTTTGCTTGGTTGCACAGCAGGAGCAAACGCAACATGTAAAGCAACCACGCCGCTGTCAGTCACTCAGTCACGTCTGACTCTTTGTGACCCAGTGGACTGTCGCCCGCCAGGCTCCTCCATCCCTGGGATTCTCCAGGCAAGAATACTGGAGTGGGTTGCCATTTCCTTCTCCAGGGGAGCTTCCCAACCCAGGGACTGAAATCCTGTCTCCTGCATTGCCAGGCAAGAGACCTGCCTTTACCACTGAGATACCTGGTAAGCCCCCTCAGAAACCAACTATATTCCAATTATAATATGTTAGAAATCTAAATGATTTCCCTCAGTAACTTAGAATGTATATACCTGACTGTAAAATTTAAAATATATATATCTCTCAGACTGTAACAAGAGAAGAGAATTCTCCAAACGGTCATATTTATTCAATTAAACTATTTCACTGAGATTTGACAATTTGATGGCTGTTTTGATATATCATATCACTATTAGTTCACCTGACTTTTGAATATATGTGACACTGTATATACTTTTTCTTCTAGTCAGGGACATATAAATACATTTTTTGATTAATTGATATTCATCAGTTTAATACCTATGAAGGTCTAAATCACTGACTGAAGTCCTCTGCTGGACTGAAAGTGACATTACCCAGAGGAGATAGATGTGTTGTATGCACATGAGAAACAAGTATATTTGTTAAAAAGCTTACTCTTTATTCGGAAAGGAGATTTATTTATTATTTGATGTGCACCGTATTAAAAGTCTTTACTGAATTTGCTGCACTATTACTTCTGTTGTTTATGTTCTGGTTTTCTGGTCACCAAGCATATGGGATCTTGGCTCCCCAACCAGGAAACGATCAGCGCCCAACTGCACTGGAAGGCGAGGGCCCAGCCACGGGAAGGCCAAGGAGGCCCCAAGCACAAGTTTTGATTCAAGCTTTTATTTAGACGGTATATTTTTATTACAAATATATTTTTTAACTTAATACTTAAAACAACACTTTTGTTTGATACTTGAAACACTAAATAAAATCCATTGACTAGGAAATAGAATGCAAACCTTAAAGAGTTTTTGAACATTTAGGGTAAAAATGGGTAGCATTTCATGAATGGTTAAGTACTTCTAAAATGAAAAAGAAAAAAAAGTTCTTAAGCTTGGCCTAGCCAAAAAGAAAATGAATCATATTATCATATTGAAATTTAAGAGGTATTACAAATTTCTAAAGGCTCCTTGAGCTTGGCTATTCGAAATGTTAATGGTGGAGGATTTGGGTATTTATTTTCCATGGTGTGACTTTAGTAAGGAAGCTTTCAGAAGCAGGTTCCAGGTGATGGTTGAGTCTAATTCTCTCAGATTTATAGCCCCACAAGTACTAACTCAACCATGGCAGATCTTAGTACTCTACCTGCCCTCAGAAACTTAATTCCTCCTCAAACAAGTCACCTGATTAAACATTTCAAATGTTCTGTGATCAAAACTCTTTGGCATCTGTCATGATTAACGACCCATCTTTCTTACCAAATGGTGATTTCAAACAACTTCTCAAAATAATTCTTTCTGAATTAAAGACAAAGTCTACCAACTGCAGTGCTGCAGCAATTTCTTTAATATATTTTGCAAAATAGTTTCTGTGATGACTAAAGTGAATGTCTGCTAAGGACTTAATTTACATTTTAGGGGTCATTTTAATGATTCCACTATTAATCACTAGAGCTCCCTTCCCAAAAACTAGCTAAACCCTTCTGAGACTTTCATTACCTCTTCATTGATTTTTGTGTCTGTATTGGGGAAGGCAGTGGCACCCCACTCCAGTGCTCTTGCCTAGAAAATCCCATGGACAGAGGAGCCTGGTGAGCTGCAGTCCATGGGGTTGCGAAGAGTTGGACACGACTGAGCGACTTCACTTTCACTTTTCACTTTCATGCATTGGAGAAGGAAATGGCAACCCACTCCAGTGTCCTTGCCTGGAGAGTCCCAGGGACGGGGGAGCCTGGTGGGCTGCCGCCTATGGGATCACAGAGTCAGACATGACGGAAGCGACTCAGCAACAGCAGCAGTAGAAAAGAATGAACCAAGTGAATTGGGCTCAACAGTGGTGCAGCTAACATTTAGAATCACACATACTTTGGTTTTCAGGTTTTTAAACACTGGGATGGATGGGGCTCCTTCTTCATACATCAAACAATAATCCCAATCAGTTTAAAGTTGTGATCTGTATACCTTTTTCTTTAAACACATATGCTAACTACTTGAACGCGTTTTAGGTAAACTGAATGCTTGACAGGTAAAAAATCATTTTAGGGTTCCTTTAGAAATTGGCATAGAGTCCAAAATGCCTAAGTTGTCTTTCCACAGCATGCCACGAAAATGATAATTTAACTTTTAAAGCATGAAAACCACACATTATTCATGGATTTTCAACTGAGTGGAGTGGAGTGTTAGCATGTGTAACTCCCATGTGGCACAAGGGTCAAATGTATAATTATTGGCACCATGAGCAAAAACAAGCAACTAAAAATACAGATAAATCTGAAAGGCAAAAATCCTTTATAATATAAGTAATTGCAACAATGGACAAGATTCTGACTTCTGTCAAAATTTGAAGAGGTAAAATAAAAAACAAAGTAAGGGAATTTTCTCAAAAATTATAGAAAAAAGAAAAATAAAAAATGAATCAATTAAAAATAAGAAACATGAAGGACAAGGTGGGAAAACCAGTATAAGAATCCTGAAAATTGCAGAAACAAAGGGCGGAGTGGATAGAAGAGAATAAATAAATTTTTTTTAAAAGCCCAGTAATTTAGGAAAAAAAAATCTTTCTGGGCTGGCTGCATCTCCCACTTGCATACTTTAAGGTCTCATATAATAATCAGTATAACAGGGATCAAGACCTAGTGATATCCTGGAAAAAATCTCAAATTTTGAGCAACAAAATGTCTACATGCAAANTTTTTTTTTAAAAGCCCAGTAATTTAGGAAAAAAAATCTTTCTGGGCTGGCTGCATCTCCCACTTGCATACTTTAAGGTCTCATATAATAATCAATATAACAGAGATCAAGACCTAGTGATATCCTGGAAAAAATCTCAAATTTTGAGCAACAAAATGTCTACATGCAAACAAGAAGAAAAACCAGAATGCCAAAGATAAAAGAAAATCCAAGGTGGCCTAAGGCTTTTCCTCTATAACATTAAACATGACAGTGGAATAGATCTTTATAGTTCTGTGAGAAAGCCTTAGACCTGGAGATTTCTATATCTGAAGTCGAGTCATGTCTGTGTAAAGGTGACAGAAAGCCATTCTTTTATATGCAGTAGTACATTTTGCCCCAAAATAATTACTCAAGGAAGTGAAAGATTGATCACATTATAGTACATCGAATGAGAAAGCTACTACATCCAATAATTTATGGCAAATGTTGGATGTACTAAAATATATCAAATAAAAATAAATGATGCACAGGTCAGTATAACTCCTAGCTTTGAAAGTGCATAATACAAATAACAAGTTAGTAATAGTTGAATCTAAAATAAGAGATTATAGTGATGAAACTGAAAAGTAGATAGTGATGGAAGGTCTTGAGCAAATATGGAAAGTTTAGACCTAAGTATTTACCTCTTCTATCTGTAGTAATCCCACTAAGTAAAAGTAAAGAAATATTTAAAGATAAAAATACACAAATAAATAAGAGAATAAATATTAATAACACAACTTGGTAAACTAGAAAAAAATGTTGGAGTGACAGTTTATCAATCATGAGAAAGATAAGTTTAATCCATATGTAAGAGAAGCCCAGAATTAGTTTGATTCATGTTACAAATCGAAGAGTTGACTCATTGGAAAAGACTCTGATGCTGGGAGGGAGTGAGGGCAGGAGGAGAAGGGGACGACAGAGGGTGAGATGGCTGGATGGCATCACTGACTCGATGGACGTGAGTCTGAGTGAACTCCGGGAGTTGATGATGGACAGGGAGGCCTGGTGTGCTGCGATTCATGGGGTCACAAGGAGTTGACACGACTGAGCGACTGAACTGAACTGAACTGATGTTACACATCACATGATTACTAGGAAACTGAGATAGATTTGAAAGTAAAACCTAAAAATCTTTATAAAAAGCACTTATAGCATCTGTGTAACAATACATTTTCTCTACCCAGAGTGCCAACCATTTGGTCTCTGAGGTAAGTGAACCCGAACCAGAAATTGGATTTTGAGGACACCAGGCAAACCAAGTGTGGGCAGTATCATTTATCAGAAGGTAAACAAAGGAAACAATATTGAATGCTGAAACGCTTGAGATTGCTTCTCATATTTAACTCTGAGAACACTACCAGTTCTCCATATTCATTATACTGTTGGATCTGGATTAATTACACAGGCAGGAGGAAGATTTAAGACCTGCTTCCTAATTACAGAACTGACTTACAGATGTACTGATATATTTCAACTCATCTTCAAAAATCCTAGGTCTGTTAGGATCCAATCAATTCTTGTCTTTAACTCAGTTCAGTCGCTCAGTCGCACCTGACTTTCTATGACCCCATGGACAGCAATACGCCAGGCTTCCCCGTCCATCACCAACTCCCAGAGCTTGCTCAAATTCATGTCCATCGAGTTGGTGATGCACTCCAACCATCTTATCCTCTGTCAGGCCCTTCTCCTCCTGCCTTCAATCTTTCCCAGCATCAGTGCCTTTTTTAATGAGACATTTCTTTGTATCAGATGGTCAAAGTATTGGGGCTTCGGCTTCAGCATCAGTCCTTCCAATGAATATTCAGGACTGATTTCCTTTAGGATGGACTGGTTGGATCTCCTTGCAGTTCAAGGCACACTCGAGTCTTTTCCAACATCACAGTTGAAAAGCATCAGTTCTCTGGCGCTCAACTTTCTTTTTCGTTTGTATGTTTGTTTTGATTGTCTTATTAAAGACATAATGATCTTTCTATCAATTTAAGAAATAAGAGACTGTAACTTGTTTGCATTTCTCCCATGAGGAAGAACTGGGGAGTGACATAAAGGAACTGGGAATTGTGGGAGAAAAGTAATTATTCCTTTCAGAAGTAGAAAATAATAAATAGATTTAATGGTAGATTGAGCAGACAGAATTCCCCAATTTTTGAAAGTTGATTTCAAAATTCTCAGATTAAGAACAAGTTAAATCTTGTTACAGAAATCCTGAAAGAGATGAAATTAAAAATGAAGACGATCTTTTAAAATATATAATATTTCTACAGTTTGGATTATATCCAATGACCTAGAGTAGTAGAGACTGATAAATCAATCTAAGTACATGTGAAAAGAGTTGATGAGCTTAGATGTTGAGACATTTATAGACTATATAGAGACACAACACCATAAAGCAAGGATTCGTCAAGCAAGAGAATGATGCAAGCTTCTGAGAGCTAAGTCAATGTTATTAAAGCCCAGAAAAAGTAAACACTCATAAATAATGTCAAAATTGGAAAAAAAAATTATTTAAAATCTATGCTTGGAGAAAGAACATGAGGAAGAAAAGGACGGGGATTCTGTCTGGGAAGTACAAGCAAAATTGATAGGTAACAGTACGCTGGAATGAAAATAAAGCATATTCAGAGACTAAAGATAGTCAAACTTAACCAATATGGCAGGGAAAATAAACTTGAAAAATCCTTTCTAATATACTTCATTTCCAAAGATTGATCATCTTATTAGCTTCTTCTAGATGATTTCTCTATAAAGCTGATTCTGAATAAAACTGATTGTGTGTGTGAAACGCACAACTTAGGAAATTCAGACACATTTACAAAATAAAAATATCTTTCTTTTCCCAAGTTTTGGAATTGAGTAGCAATATTTTATTTAACTCACAGAGGTAAATAGAATTCTTAGAGTTAGCTAACATCAAGGAATACAGGTACTGTATATGTAGACATATAGAGAAAACAGGCACGTGAGTACATATTAACACAAGTTAGAATACGTTAGGTCAGAAGTAAGTGTGGTTTCTATGTAAAAGATTAGGAGAGGCAATTTATTGGGGGCAGACAGAAAGAGAGCCATGGGATTTCCAAGCCCAGACGGAGGGGTGTGGGAAAAGGTGTCAGGCTTCTCTGAACCATCCAGGAAGTCTTTGTGAGGCAGACAACTTAAGGGATGTTAAAATGTCTACAGATGTGTAAACCTAGTCATTTCAAGCATATATTTATCCCTGAAATTGAACCCATGTGTGTCAAGTCACTGACTATAGATTTCAAAGGGAAACAAGACTGAACATTTCTGTTCCAAGCAGGTTTTTTTTTTGGTAGTAGCAGCTGCATTGACTTTAAGATAAGGGCTTCTTTATCCAGGCAGATGCAACAGTCATCAGAAGCTAATTTGCTGGGATATTCACATATGCAAATCATGTCACAATGCTGAAATGCAACCACGTAATGACTGGAAAATGTTATACTCATAAATCATACCACCGCGATCATCAAAATTTCCACTCAGCCAGGACAAATTCAACAGCATTTATGTCTTTCCAGCTTTTAGCCCATAAAAACTCTATGTTTTTGGAGAGTGTGTTACACTGGTGATCTTAAAACTCCCAAGTCTGGTATAATGAGTCCTCAAGTGCATTATAACTTACCAGTAATTACATTTCAACATATCTGCTTTCAGCAGCTAGTGTTTTATTCATAAACATTTAAACACTGAATTAGGCATAAAATAAAAATGTTGGCAACAACCCGGCTTAATTTCATTAACTATTAGGTAAACTTAGTATTTCTTCTTCAAATAATCCTTGGTTTTGAATGCTAAAGATGTAATGAACTTCATGGTTCATAGCATCTGACATTGCTTAATTAATGGGTGCATTTATAGTACATAGGCCTTGGTAATTGATTTATATGCATGATTTGCACATACAGCTGTTAGTTCCTGTAGGAAAGTCATAATTCAAATGAGTGCATATTTTGCAGATATGGGAAAAAGAAAAAAATTTGAACTTGACAAGTTCCCCCAAAACATGATAGCAAATTAATAGCTCAGAAACACACCTACAGGATGAAGACTTATAGTCTGAAATTTTAACAATGTGTGCATTTCAAAATATCGAGAAAATGCTTTTGTTCCTTTGAAGTATTTAGTTCGCAAGGAACAAGAATTCATTTGTATACTCTTCCATTCAAATCTATTCATTGGATGGAAAATGGAGTTAGATTATCTATTGACTATGTTAATAAATTCACTGACTTCATTGAAATGTATCAAAGACTTAACAGATGCTCATCTACCTACATAATAACTGGTCCTTTCATTGGTATGTAGGTCAAATGACCGGATAAGCATTTAAATATGTGGTTCTCTAGATAGGAAAGGTCTATGTTACTTACAACATTTGAGATTTACATAACATCTTTTTTAGAAGCAATGATAGAGTACCATTTGCATTCTTTTGTTTGTTTGTTTTAATTTTTTGACTGCATCATGCAGCAAACGGGATCTTAGTTCTAGACCAGGGATTGAACCACTGATCTTAGTTCTAGACCATTGGAAGTGCAGAGTCTTAACCACTGAGCTGCCAGGGAAGTCCTGCTATTTGCATTCTTTTAGCTAGTTTTCTAGCAATAGCAATAATTTACAAGCAAGCGGCCCTTTTAAGTGAGGGAGTGATTATAGTAAACAGGGAGAAACAAATAGGTCTAAGGAGTAAAAGTGACTGCTCCCTTAAACAAGGAACAGTCTGTGAGATACTGGGTATATAGTCTGCACTCCTTCCATTGCACCCAGGGACCTATACTATCAGGAAAAAACTATGATTTCTCTCTNACCACTGAGCTGCCAGGGAAGTCCTGCTATTTGCATTCTTTTAGCTAGTTTTCTAGCAATAGCAATAATTTACAAGCAAGCAGCCCTTTTAAGTGAGGGAGTGGTTATAGTAAACAGGGAGAAACAAATAGGTCTAAGGAGTAAAAGTGACTGCTCCCTTAAACAAGGAACGGTCTGTGAGATACTGGGTATATAGTCTGCACTCCTTCCATTGCACCCAGGGACCTATACTATCAGGAAGAAACTATGATTTCTCTCTATTCAGGGTCTTAGGTTAAGTCTTCTTCAAATGTAATATGTATTTTATGGGCAGGCATGGGAATGCCTGTTTTTCTTTTCACCTTTGTCCAACAGATAATTCTGGAAGGTGTAAGTTGCCAAATAAGGGGTCAGAATTGAAGACTGAGCTTGAGCAAACTCCAGGAGATAGTGAAGGACAGTAGAGCCTGGTGTGCTGCAATCCACGGCGTCTGAAAGAGTCAGACATGACTTAGCGACTAAATAGCAACAACTCAAGACTAACTGAGCTCTGGTGGCAAAAGTCTTCTGCAGCAGTTACAAAGGCTGAGGCGGAGAAACAATGGCTTCTGGACTGCACATTACCCCACGGGAGGAGCATCATTCCCCAGATCCGGTGGCGTTCTGTGTTGTGGCCCCACTCTGCACCCCAGTCTTTTCACTGACTGTGCTATTTGCCAGAGTCATTTAGCAACTTTGCCCGTATTATTGATGACGACTAACCCTTTCCCTTTTGTTAGCTGCTGGTGGTATTTCAGTGAGGCCTTCAGGAAACACTTGCAAACATTACCAGTTGGTTTTTTTTTTTTTTTTTAAAGGCAGCTATCAAAGTGCTTTATTGTACATTAAAACATTCACAGCCCAGGCAGCTTGATGGTTTTCACCAGGCTGGCCCATTTCCTGGCGCTCCAAGGCAACGCTCAGCTTCTCACTTTCTAGCCTCATGCCCTGCGTCTGCTCTTCTAATACCTTCATTCATCAGAAGACCGGCAGTTGTAAATTGTTCCAAAGCCCTTCCCACACATGTGTGTGCACAGGCTTCTGCGCGTGCGCACTCAGGCAGACACAGAACTACACACACGTGAGGCACGGCTTGTACCTTCACTAGTACCATATGTACTGGACAGAGAACAGCTGTGAAGAGCGAGTCTATCTGATTTGCTCATTTGTTGATGCCCGCTTAAATATTTCAGTGGTTGCTTAATTCTTTCACCGCTCTTTGAAGATCTGGAAAGCAAAATAAGTATACAGTCTTCCTGGTGGAGAATTAATTGGTTCACTCTAGCCAGACATGCCATTTGAGAGAATGCATGTTCCCATCTGAGGGCTGCAATGATTTATAGCCTATGGAGGAATCACTTCCCATCACTGGGGTCAACATGATGAAAGGTATTAATAGAAGTGAACTGAGTTCCTTGGCTTCTTCTGATAGGGTAGTTAGCCTTCAAGATGTTGGCATTTGGGGACGATCCTTATTCACACACCCTGCCCCATGTTGTTTTTCATTTCCAGACTCTTGCATTGCCAGGGCTGGAGATGGTTAAATAATAAGTGAAATCCACCCCTGTCTGCTGTGAAGGAAACTCTAGGCTACAACTTACTATTGAAGTTTTGCTTGGCTCACGTTTTTGAGAATTGTAATTCATTCCAAGATCTTTTTTTCTTGCTGTTCTTAATAACTATGATTATGTAGTCAAATCAAGAGACCAGAAAGATGACTTGGGTGAGATGTTAGTACACGTAATTAATATTATATCAGGGTCCCGGAGTCTAGTGAATGATAATTATTTATGTAATCCTTACAGATACAAGGTTAATCCTGATACATCCGCTAGGGTCATCACTTGGTACTTTGGGAAATGATGGATCACAATAACAACTACTCTTCATATGTATAGCACTCCCATTTAAGAACTGCTTTCCGAAGTATTATCACANACATCCGCTAGGGTCATCACTTGGTACTTTGGGAAATGATGGATCACAATAACAACTACTCTTCATATGTATAGCACTCCCATTTAAGAACTGCTTCCCGAAGTATTATCACATTTGAGTCTCAAAATAATCCTTTGGCCTAAGTAGTGATGTATCATAGCATTATCTGTTCTCTGTAATAGTCAGATGGTGATGGTTTAGTTGCTACTTCATGTCCAACTCTTGCAACCCCATGGACTGTAGCCCTCCAGTCTCCTCTGTCCATGAGATTTTCCAGGCAAGACTATGGGAGTGGGCTGCTATTTCCTTCTCCAGAGGATCTTCCCAACCCAGAGACTGAACCAGGGTCTCCTGCATTGCAGGCAGATTCTTTACTGAATGAGTCACTGGGCCTGAAAAAGCTAAAATAAGTGGAGCTAGTCCATGCAATTAAATGTTTAAATTTCAAATGTATAACATTTCTCTTATGCCTAACTACTATCTGTTGTCACCCCTGGATCTAAAATTTTAATTATAATAAATGCTTCTGGTGACTCGGACAGTAAAGAATCCACCTGCAATGCGGGAGAGCTGGGTTCGATCCCTGGGTAGGGAAGACCCCTGGAGAAGGAAATGGAGAGAAGAGCCTGGTGGGCTACAGTCCATGGCGTCTCAAAGAGTCAGACAAGACTGAGCGATGTCCATGGCATTTTACATATTTATAAATCTTAATCCTTAACCTCTTAGACCTCAAAAATAAAATTTAGTTCATCCTGTAGTGTGAGATGAAAGCTTTGCCATTGCTCCATGTCCCATGATTACAAACACATACATGAGAAATGATAGACTCTGCAGTAGAGCAGATCCGTGATCGCACACAAGCATTTGAAAAGGTTACCCATCCAGTCCTGTGATTATCCTTTCTTCCTTTTTCTCTTCCCTCGTTCCCTTTCTTTCTCTCCCTCCCTTCGCTCCTTTTTCCCTCCCGCTTTCCTTCTTTTCATTTAAGAACCTTAATTGAACACTTCAGCTATGTCCCACTGTTGATAATTAAGTAAATACATACCTCCCAGGTTGTTTTAAGTCCTACGATGAAAAAATAAAGTGAGATGAGAGCCCAGAGGGGACCCTTCCTGTCCAGCTCTGCCCCTTATTTTCATCTCACAACGTCTACTCTCCAGCTCAGACAGCCTCCTTCCTTGCAAGTTTACACATCATTTGGGGTCCATATGCCTGTCTTTTTATTTTCCCTGTCTACTTTCATACTTATTGTTAACATTTATTGAGTATTTAGAACATGATTATGCTCCAGTTGTTTTGTAAGTCATAACCTGGCCAGCTCAGCTTGACTGTGAAATTGTTGAGAGGAGGGACCATTACTATTATATTTTTCAGTCCTTTGCTTAGAAGCTAACACATATAAAAGCTCAATAAATTCTTATAAAATGATACATTAATATATTTTATAAGAACATGAAGAGAAATCTTATGGAAAATGTACATATAGTCTTTAATTCAGCCCTGATGTACTAGAAGCTGTGCAGAAGAAAATGAGCATATTTTTTCCATTTTGAAACTAAGATCTCTAAGTGATCTACATTTTATTTTTGGCCCACAGCATGGCATGTGAGATCTTTGTTCCCTGGCCAGGGGTCGAGTCTGCGCCCTCTGAGGTGGAAGTGCAGAGTCTTCACCACTGAGTGGCCAAGGAAGTCCCTCAGTGATCTCTATTTTTATATAACCTGAAGCGGGGTTTCTCCACCCTTCTTGAGTCATGGACTATGGCAGTCTGATGAAAGCCATGAGTTCATTCTCCGAACAACATTTTTAAATGCATAAAATAAAATACCTAACATTACAAAAGGAGACTAATTATGCTAAAGATATGGAAATTTGAAGGATTTTGTTATAATGCGCACACTTGCTCACTAATTTATTAAATAACAAGATCAAGAGGTGAACCACCACAATGTCAAAAGCATGAGAACATAAATCATATTCCAGGATATCTGTAACAATGTGATTGATATAAATGTACTTGTGATTTTTACTGGTGCAAAAATCAAAAGTAGCGCTAATACTACCACGGTTTGGGGCAATCTTAAACCTGAAAGGAAATGTTGAAAATTTTTGTTGCATATTCGTGAAAATAAAGAAGTACTTAATCTCATCCGAGTTCACAGACTGTTTGGATTCTCTTGAGGGATTCTGGGGTCAGGTATGTGTGGGACTGTCAATCCCAAATGAAGAATCCAGATCTATGGTCTTCTGTGATAGTCTTTAGAGTTCAAATTTGAAAACAGCTCACTTCTTAGGAATCATAAGTGAGTGAAGTGAAGTCGCTCAGTCGTGTCCGACTCTTTGTGACCCTGTGGACTGTAGTCCACCAGGCTCCTCTGTCCATGGGATTCTCCAGGCAAGAATACTGGAGTGGGTTGCCATTTCCTTCTCCAGGGTTAGGAATCATAAGTCCACTTTAATCCATAGCATAAGATGCATAAACGCAAATCACTGAGAACATTCTGACATACTGAAGAAAAACAAAATTAATCATGGAAATGTGTACTGAAATGAAGCACAGCAGGTAGACAGAGACGCTGTGTGGATTTCAAATGATACCACACTTCAGCACACGCTGCCTTTCTCTTTCTGTTGCAAAGAGGTCTTATTGGGAACAATTAAATATGCTAATGAGAACTAGAACTGAGAATTTAGAGAATATTTAGCTTTTTGCTATTTTATAAAATCTTTCTAAGTTTTGGTTTAACAATAAGACCCACACTGAATTTAGATCCAGAGTTTTCAGTGTAGAAAGAGACTACGTTTACTTAGTGTGATCAAAGATCTTATTCAGAATGATAGAAGTTATCTGTTTTGGAAATTTCTCTAGTTTTGTTTTAAGTCACCCACTCACTTGAGTCTGGCTTAATGCATATCTTACTTTTTATACATAATATGAAGACTGGGGCTCAATTTGAAAGCTTAGAAGCTATAAAGATGGTGAAAGTGAAGAGACCAACACAGAGATCAAGAGAAACAAATTAGGATAATCCACGAGTTGGCCAGACTCCTCACCTCACAGACTTTGGAGGTAGCACTGTGTAAATTTAAAGTCTGGACACTTCATTTTCATTCTGCAAGATAGATCAACTTTCATAAAGTGATTATATTTGGGTATTCTTTTGGTGAGAAACACAGCTTCCTTCCACACATCCTGAATGAGGCTGTAACTCTACAACAAACACATTCCTTCAAGCCATATTGCCTAGAAAAGCTGAGGAATATATGAGAAGCCAGGAAACAAAGGGAAATTCATAAGCCCAATGTAGCTTCTCCCCCAGAAGCTGTTTGACCTCAGGTGGGCTGTGGGAGACAGAAGGTGACTCACTCACTCAGAGGCATTTGAGAAATTGTATCTTCAGGTGAATCTATGTGTGTGTGCATGCTAAATCACTTCAGCTGTGTCCAACTCTGGATGACCCCATGGACTGTAGCCCCACAGGGTCCTCTGTCCATGGGATTCTCCAGGCAAGAATACTGGAGTGGGTTGCTGTGCCCTCCTCCAGGGATCTTCCTGGCCCGGGGATCGAACCTGTGTCTCTTGCATCTCCTGCACTGGCAGGGGTTTTGCTTTTGCTTTACCAGTGGTGCCATTGATCTATAGACAAGATTAAAAAAATAGAAATNTGTCCAACTCTGGATGACCCCATGGACTGTAGCCCCACAGGGTCCTCTGTCCATGGGATTCTCCAGGCAAGAATACTGGAGGGGGTTGCTGTGCCCTCCTCCAGGGATCTTCCTGACCCGGGGATCGAACCTGTGTCTCTTGCATCTCCTGCACTGGCAGGGGTTTTGTTTTTGCTTTACTAGTGGTGCCATTGATCTATAGACAAGATTAAAAAAATAGAAATGGGGAGAGTGTATAAATTTCAAAATAATCAAGGGAAGATATGTTTCTTCGTTGGTACTAGTTTTATTAATTAAATGAAGCATGCAACCATTAAGGTGGTACCAAAAACTGTAAGTCATATTTTGAAAATTCATGTTATTATCATGTGAAAAAGGAATCGAATCAGCATATTGTAGGTATACATAAAAAATCTAGAAAAATCCAAACTAAGGATTTAAACTGTTGTGATGGAAGACAATGGAAACAATTTTAATTTTATTGAATTTGTGACCTTGTAACTCGGCTTCCTTCTAGAGTGGGCCAATAAAGAACGCAGGTTTTTTGTTGAAGCTCCACAGAAGTCTCTCTCAACCTTTGGACAAATTCCAATCTGGTGGGAACAGTCTAACTATTAGGTGAAAGGCATAGCTGTTTAAAATATTCCACCCCACCACCCTCCACCCCCCAATCTGGCTGTACAGAGTGGGCAATACTTGCTTGTTTACGGAAGCCAAACATCACCTTTTCTAGTCCTAGAAAATATTGTCATTTTATTTAAAAGGAGAGTGGGTTGATATTAAGTCTGTGATTAAAAAGAAGTTTCAAGTAAACAGGTTTCTGGGGAAGAATCCCCATGGCTAGGTAAAGGGATTAGAATTAATTCTACACATGCCATACTTTAAAACTATTATGAGACAGTAATTTTAGCAGTTCTACAGACGATTAAAAAGTCATTTTGTAAAATATTCTCACTGGAGTTATTTTTTTTTAAAGAAAACATTTAATTGCTCCAATCAAGCATAACTACTTTCTGCTTATGGTGTAATTTGTATACACTGCTCACCACACGGTGTGTGGCTATTTGTCATCATTTTATAAGTGTATATTCCCCACTGTAGTGATTGGCTATCATTAATTGTGAATAATTCCCTGCTCGTTAAAATATTGCAAGAATATGGAAAAATAAGATCCAGCAAACAAGAGGAGGATAGGAAACCTCTGAGTTCTCTTTGCAAAGACACATTAAGTTTTTTGAGACTTTGTTAATGATATCTGTTTGGAAGACTTTAAAACAAGGGCACAAAAAACTTGACCAAAGCCACACTTTTCAACATTTCTCAGTAAAAACCTGAGCATGCCTGATGCTTTCTCTGCTTCAAGTAGCGATTGCTTTATGCAACCTGAACGAGCTTTACTTTGAAACATTTAAGTCTCTGCAACCCTTCTCTTCACTGTATAGGTTAAACCACCCTGGTAGGAAACAGGAAACTCCCTAAGTGTTGTTCCAAAGGGACTGTTTCAGAATATAGAAATACCATTACTCAGTTAGGGAATGTCAAACCCTTACAAAATGCAGACAGCTTAGAAGATATACTATCTAGAAGAAACATTTATCTAAGTTGCTTAATAAGCTCCTGAATATAAGTTGCATAACTCTAACAAGATCAGAAACAATTCGGGTTCATTTAGAACTGAGCACAACTCAGGACAACGGGAGCAGAGATCACATGCTCATAGGAATGTCTGCAGTTTTCTGCTGTCTTGGTGAGATGGAAACATCTCATGCATTTACACTTTATATGGAGTTGCCTGCTCCCGATCCGGCGTCTCCATTCCTTCCAGGTGAGCTCTTCTGCTGCCCTTTCCGCTGCTTCTCTGCTCTCTGGGCGTCTGTGGAATGCATTCTCGTCCTCCAAGCTCTCCCACCCACTATTCAAAGAAACAGTTCCCGAATTCCTACTGCTTTCTCCATCAAACCTGAAAGAAATCAATCCAAAGAGCTCACAGGACGCTTTCTAGCCCTCCCAATGGAAGCACAGGGACAGTGACCCCAGTCCTCCGGCACTATGCCCCTGACTTGCCTGCGTCTTCGTGTCTCAGACCAGCAACGCAACGCCTCCACATGCCCATTCAGAAACACTGTGCCTAGGCATAGAATCCGTGTATCTGCTGACCATTCCCTTATTTATATATTTGTTGATGCTTTCTTATTTTTGAAATCAAATCAATAGCTATGTGTCAATCTCTTATTATCTGCAAGGGACTTCTATCTAAATCAATGTTGACTAGTACTATAGTCCTACTTAATTTCCCATAGCATCTTGAGGAAATACTCTTCAATTATTTGCTAATAATAATGACTATTATTATTATCAACATCATCATCGTCAAGGTATCCTGGACTTGGATTAGACAAAGAATGCCACCAAAGGGCCCAGGCGTGTGCTATGTGCTTAAGTCGCTTATAGCAGTAGTCGTGTCTGACTCTTTGCATCCCCATCAGGCTCCTCTGTCCATGGGGTTCTCCAGGCAAGAATACTGGAGTGGATTGCCATGCCCTCCTCCAGGGAATCTTCCCAACCCGGGGATCAAACCCACATCTCTTATGTCTCCTGCATTGGCAGGCGGGTTCTTTACCAATAGCGCCACCTGGGAAANCTCCAGGGAATCTTCCCAACCCGGGGATCAAACCCACGTCTCTTATGTCTCCTGCATTGGCAGGCGGGTTCTTTACCACTAGCGCCACATGGGAAGCACAAAAGGGCCCATAAATGGTGCCAGTTAATCTTACATATGTTAACATAAGCTTCCTATATGTCTCCCTTTCCCTCTGTGTGTGTGCACGTGTATATGTGTGTGCTGGTATGATTCTTCTTGTTTTCCCCCAACATGAAAACCTGCTTAAGTTGAGCCCCCGAGTGCCCCAGCACAGTAAGCATTCACATTTCCTCACTGCCTGCCTTCATCTGCCCTCTGCATCTCACCATCATCTCGTCCTTGCTTTTACCTGACTTTCCGTCTCTTCGTTTGGCTGCTGTTATTGGTTCCACACTTGCTTTCTGGAACTGACACCTGGATATGGTTACTCTCTGATTTAACTCCCATTTCTCCTTAAACATAGTTGACCCTTGTGCGCTGGTTCAATTTCTTTCTGGCTGTTTCTGGTCATTCCTTGGCCTCAAGTATTCTCAGCTCTCAGGGGTCCACACTGGTCTGAACTGCAATTCTAGGAGGTAGAGAGGCAGTGGTTAGACCTTACCCACGAACTAGCTGATGAGTACATAAATATGAATCAAACCCCATCCCTGTTCCTGAGGAGTTCACAGCCCATTTGCAAGGATAAACTTATAAACATTATTTATTCAATAGTATGAAAATGCTACAATGAAACAATGTGCAAATTATTATGGATGTCCAGTTAAAAACAAACAAACAAAATGTAGTGTCTCAGTAAAGCATATTTTAAAATATTTGATTACACTACAGGGAAAAAGTTTTCCAAGTTGAAAGGCTATCTCAANGGTGGGTGTTACTATAATCCTCATATTCCAGATGAGGAAACTGGGGCACAGAACTTTTAAATAATTTGCCCAACATTATGTGTCTAGGAAGTGCCTGAGCGATGTTTGAACCTGGGCAGTCTGTCTCCAAAGCCCATATAATGACCACCGTCCTCCCCTTGCCACCATGCATAGAGTGGGTGCCCTCTGTCCAGAAGCTACACAGAGAGGAATAAACCACCTGCTTCTCACAGTTGTTGGTTCCCTTAGATAGGAATAATTTTCTCTCTGGAGATAACGATTCAAGAGAAGAATTTACCAGCAGCAAGGAGGGCTTAGATTCGATGCTTTTTATCTGCAAGAGTGTGATCTAGTGCCCTCTAGAGGGGAAATAAAGGAGATTAGAGGCTACGTAGGATTTTTTTTTTTTTTTTAATGAATGTAAGCAAGGAAACTGCATTAAGAAAATATAAACGTCAGTGTTTGAAAAACCTACACCCCTATTACTAAATCAGTTGCACTCTCTCTCTTCGGTAAAATTCCTCATCTTCCTGTAATGTGGAAAGGATAGCGTGTACCAAGGGTTGTACAGATGGACTGCAGCCAACAGGTTAATGTTAAAGAACATTAGAAAGTAGATAGCAAAATATTATACATGTCAACAATAATTATTTAGGTAGTACAATTTCACAGCTGTATGATTTGAAGACACTGAAAATCACCTTCAGTATACTCAAATAAAAGCAGATAATTAGTGGAAAATCCGTTTTTCTCGTGCCGGAAGCCTTGGTGTGACTCCAGTCGACATGAAATCAGGTCACCTGTACCGTGCATCAAGACACACCTCAAGCACCAAAACCCCGTCCTGGTTCTGAAGAAATCTGATCTCTCTAGAAACGAGTGTTTGTGGATGCCGAAGATAAAGAGATTTTTAAAAGTCTAATGCAGAAAAAATATACATATGACTAATATTTTAGATAATTGGTACTCATTAAATACTTGATAAATTAGTGAAGGAATTCTGGTTGTAGTTATACTATAAAGGTCAAATACTCTTTCATTCTTTCTTCTTCATGTATTGTCTAACTTCTCACCCATCTTTGTTGTACTAATGAAATGAAGATATCCATCATGATGTAACTGTGAGCTGGGGGGATCTAAATTACCTTCATCTGGCACCATTCCAATATACTATAAATGAGGTAATTGTCCTTGACTATAAAATTTGCATTTTCAAGACTTAATTGCTATCATTACATCTTTTTGTAATTCTATTAATTTAACTGAATGGAGCGTTTGGTTTTTTATGGTTAAAAATTTGCATTAAAACATTGTACATCTAAATAGAATTTTAATATTTTTTATCAAAAGCTCTGTACTGTTATCCCAGAGGAGCTAAATAATTTCTCAAGAAAAAGTAAGAGACTGCCAACCAGCAGGTTTTACCTTGTATGATCATTAACAGACCTTCCAGTCACCTGACACATACTTCATTCTGCGACTGAGAAATTACTGAGGCTGCGTCCTCCACGGCGTTGTCCTCGCTAATCATTAACAGGAAGTCTACTAGCCACGGCCAGCGCACGCATGGGTGCCCTTTCCTGAGATCATCTTGGTGTTTGAGGCCTTTCCCTCTTTCTTGCAGAGAATGGGTCATCCTATGTCTGCCTGTGTTTGGATTCTGTTAGAATATTCTGTCCTGACTTCCTGTCCCCTCCAAGCTCCCTGCTCACATTCACAAGTCTGATCTTCCGGCCACGGTTCAGTGCACAGACTAGTTGAAAAATGTGACAATTCTCACTCCCACTACAGGCTGCAGTTGAGAAAACTTTCCACCTTGGCCTTTGGAATCTTTTTGGCCACTGTTAGAGCCATGGCAGCAATTTCTAAATAAATTTGAATGTGGAATCTTTCTAGCAGATTAACTGAAGCACCTTCTTAAGTGAAGACACATATAATTGCAGTTAATAAAGTTGACTTGTTACTTAACAATTCGCCAGGGCTTTAGACCTTGGAAAGCTGCCAGTGTCTTGATTTTCAGGACAACCAAGGTTGGTTGAAATCAGAAGAGAACTGGGGGGAAATTTCACAATGATGTTTGGAAGGAGGGGTAGAAACTCAAAAGGAGCCTTTGTTTTGAACAATTTGGGGTTGTAGGGAATTCTCTTTCCACTCGCTGTGTGAATGGGTTCTCACAGACCTGCATTTTACACCTTCATTTTCACCAGGGAAAGATGACAAATATTTGCAGAAAGTGGACTGGGAAAGGGAAGCGTCCTTAGAGACACGAAGAACCTCAGGTATACTCTTTGTGAAGCGCTCACTTTGAAGGTGAGGAACTGTAGTTCAGAAAGCTCGGAGAATTGTCCATAGACTTACATGTAGTCAGCAGCACAGATAGATCTAGGAGTCAGCATTCTTGATTCCAGTAGGACTTTCTCTCCAATGACCAAAGCTCTTCACCTGAGGGTCAGCATTACAGACGGCAAATGAAGCAAGCAGTGGGGCTTGGGAAGGTTTAATGAGAAGTGGTTGCTGTGAGCCCTGGATGCCAGGATTGGCTCCTCGGTGGACAATCTCTCTACCTCATGGATCTTTCTCTAAATATTCCCAGGCCCAACCCCTGAAGCCCAATAAATGGCAGGGCGTGTGTCGAGCCAACCGCAAAGCCATTGTGCATTACCTAGGTTTCTCTCCCCACCAGACACACCCACACGATGTACACATGACATCACTTTTGATTCATTCAGAGGCACAAAAGGTGGCAACTCCCACCTCAAAATAAATTCAAGGTGCGCTCCTGGGAAATACAGGGCTGTATTGTGTTGCTGAGCACACTATAATGTATCTACCTAGCAGTGGCATCAGGTCTGAGTCATTCATGAAAAGAGAAACACCGTATTCATCAGCACATACACGTTGCTATGTCTAGTCAAGGTTGCAAGATGGGCTGTTTTAGTTTAATTAAACCCGACCCATGATTTCAATTGTATTTGATGAATATTAATGAAATCAGCCAATTATTTGGTAATCTTTACAACAAAGATATTTCTTGTCAGAAGAAGAAATAAATATTCTTATCTCTGCCTTTTGCCCCCAATCCTCCCGCACAACATGATTAGTCATAGCTTCGTATTCCATGTGCTTTATATCCTTAATGCATGATATTTCAAGTTTGCCCATTTAGAAAAGGGCAGGTGATAATCACAGATTTGTTACGACCATGGGTCAAGTGAAAAGACTGTGTGAACTTTGTATCTCATCCTCTACGTTTACCTAATATCTCAACTCAGAGAAATCCAGGTCAATTTAACAAACATTTACTGAGCTTCTACTATATTCTAAGCATTANTGCTTTATATCCTTAATGCATGATATTTCAAGTTTGCCCATTTAGAAAAGGGCAGGTGATAATCACAGATTTGTTACGACCGTGGGTCAAGTGAAAAGACTGTGTGAACTTTGTATCTCATCCTCTACGTTTACCTAATACCTCAACTCAGAGAAATCCAAGTCAATTTAACAAACGTTTACTGAGCTTCTACTGTATTCTAGGCATTNGGTAATAATCACAGATTTGTTACGACCATGGGTCAAGTGAAAAGACTGTGTGAACTTTGTATCTCATCCTCTACGTTTACCTAATATCTCAACTCAGAGAAATCCAGGTCAATTTAACAAACATTTACTGAGCTTCTACTATATTCTAAGCATTATACCCAGTGCTGGGATCTTAGAAATGAATGAAGCATTTCTCTTTACCTACGGAATTTATTTCTCCCATCTGAATGGCTTCCTGGCAGCTCAGACAGTAAAGGATACACCTGCAGGGAAGGAGACCTGGATTCCATCCCTGGATTAGGAAGATCCCCTGGAGAACGGAATGGCAACCCACTCCAGTATTCTTGCCTGGAGAATCCCATGGACAGAGGAACCTGGTGGGCTACAGTCCATGGGGCTGCAGAGAGTTGGACATGACTGAATGACTCACACTTTCTCAATGGCTATAGCTATTATCATTTATCTCTTTTTAAGCTACTTTAGGGCTTCCCTGGTGGCTCAGACGGTACTTTAGGGCTTCCCTGGTGGCTCAGATGGTACTTTAGGGCTTCCCTGGTGGCTCAGACGGTAAAGTGTCTGCCTGCAGTGCGGGAGACCTGGGTTTGATTCCTGGGTCGGGAAGATCCCCTGGAGAAGGAAATGGCAATTCACTCCAGCACTCTTGCCTGGAAAATCCCATGGAAGGAGGAGCCTCATAGGCTACAGTCCATGGGGTCGCAAAGAGTCGGACACGACTGAGTGACTTCACTCACTCACTCGTGCTACTTTAAGGGTTTTGTTTTAATTATATTCTAACTCCTCAGCTATTTTTCTGGGAACAGTTGGAATCCCAGCTTTCTTTCTATCCTGACCACTGTGAACCTGGGTCTTGCTTGTCCTGGTTTACTCAGCTTGTCACAGCGCAATTAATAACAGCAGCGTTTTCACGCACAAAATGTTCTTCCTTGGATGGCAAATTTGGTCTGCATAACATAGCACTCAGCTTGTGGCTGGCTCAGAGACCAGATAGATGAAGGCAGGAAGAATAGTGCTTCATAGAATGAACCTTGCATTTGACCGCTGGGCCACCGCTGGCCAGGGGATCACCGATCAACCCCTGGAACACCCCTGGCTTCAGCGTCTTAACTCCAAGAGACAGACGAGTGACACCAGTGCCATAGGATTGCTCTAAGATTGAAGGGTTTCAAATGGTGTAAAGCAGTTTGTAAAAAATAAAGAACTGTATAACCGTTCCAATAAATAAATGCGGTTGATGACAAAGACACAGATAGTGTGAAGAGTCAGAGGCCTCAGGAACAGAAGTTCACCCAAGTGTCCTTAGTCTAGCATCAGTATTTAGGTCTTTTCTCTCCGAGACTTACCAAGGACTTAGCCAAATGTAACTAGAAACACCAACAGCAAGGACGGTAATGATTACACCTGTCGTTTCCTGTATCAGGGGTTGTACCTGTGCTATTAATAACTCTCTTCTTTTTCCCATTTTACATATGTAGAAACTGAGGTTCAGAGAGTTTGAATAATTTATAATAGGTGCAAGTAAATGAATGGCTGAGTTAGGTTTTGAATAAGTACTT
>SJYW01028870.1:0-10362 GCA_006410735.1 Raphicerus campestris | reverse complement strand
CCCACAAACCCCGCCCATGGCCCTGAGCCCCGCCCACCACACCCAGCCCCGCTCCTCAGCCGCGCCCTGCTCCACCGGGCCTTGGCACTCACCTGACAGGTAAGCGAAGCGCTTCTGCAGCTGGTCCCGGATGTCGGCGGCACAGAGCGGGCTAATGTCGTGGTGCATGATCTCATCTACGGGAGGGCAGAGCAGACGGATACGCAGTCACCGGGGACCGCCCCCCGCGCCTCGCTGGATCAGCCCCACCGCGGACATCTAGGGGACCGGCGCTCGCGGGCCCGGCAAGGGGGCTCCGCTTTCCTGTATAGAAACCCTTGCTTCTCAGCGCACAGACAGCTGTGCGCGGAGTGAGTCATCAATATTTAACGTGTGCTGTGTGTCAGAGGCACACAGAAAGGCGCAGGGATGGACACAGGGAGGAAGGGGCAGAGAGGGGCAGGCAGAAGGGAGGCCGGGGGTGCAGAGCAGGGCCGGGGCTGGGGACGGCCCCGGACAGCTGCTCAGAGAGCCGGCGCTTTGGTATGCGAGCACACATGTCCTGGAAGTGGCCTAGGCCATCCCCGGGGCCCTCACCTGCTGTCTACACAAGGACTCACTGGTCAGATGGAAACCTGGCCACCGCAGTGGGTCCAGACACACACACCTGGCGCCTCACCCCTGCCAGACCCTGACCCTGAGCAGGGCTCCGAGCCGTCCACAGCCTGATGCCGATGCCTGCAAGTCCTAGACCAGGGCCGGCAGCGCCCCAGTCACAGCCTGGAGGCATCAGCCAGAAACAAAGGCTTAGCAAGACTCCTGGGACGCAGACACGGACAGGAGCATGTGAGGTGCTGGGGTGTCGGTGGGCGGGGCCGGGTGCTGGGCCCACAGGACCTGCATCTTAGCGCTTCCTGGCTGCTACCGCATGACTGACATCCCGTGTTTGGTGCCTGAAGGCCTGAGTGTCCTGGAGATTTCTCTACAGACACTCACGACTCACGCTGGTCACTGGCAAATGGCTTAAGTCAGTTCTTCTACACCCGGATTAAGACATAGACCCCTCACAGGCTGGGAAATTGGGCCACGGAGACCTTTGAGAGAGCTCAGTGGAGGGAGCGAGGCGCCCTCCGCGTGGCCAAGCCTCCATCCTGCAGACAGGCCCGCGGGAGCAGGTGGTGTGTCAGATGCAGGGCGAGCCCCAGAACCCAGCTGCTGCCTGTGGACCTGCGGCCCCACACCGGCTGCCCTGTGACTGCCTGGTGCAGATGAGGAGGGGGTGGGCCATGCCCCTGGCCCGCTGGGCCCACAGACGGGCAGCACTCCGGGTCTGGGACTGAGCGGGGGTCCACGCCCATCACACTCAGGGCCAGGGCTCTGGCAGTCGGCCCCTGGCAGCTCGGGGCGATGCAGGCCTCCCTGTGCACGGAAACCTCTCAGCTCTGCTTCTTTTGTGGGAGAAAAACAGCTGGAAACGATTGTGCCAAGAGAACGTGAAATGTTTCTAATTCCAGACGCGGTGGATCACGGCCGTTACATTGCATTTGTTTGGAACACGCGTCGGGTGTGACAGACACGCAGCTGCGAGGAGGCTGGCAGGCCGGGTTTCACGCTGCCCACACTGTCTGTCGAGCGTGGACCCTGGGCTCCTTGAGGCCAGCTTCCGCCGTCCAGAACAAGCGTATCACAGAGACGTTCCCCTGGGCAGCAGTTCAGATTTCAAAGCAGGGTGGCCTCCACGGTCCATTCAGACAGACAGACATGACTCCTCCATGTTCGGTGGCCGCTGGCTGCCCCGCAGAGAGCGAAGAACCCCCAAGCAGTTTCCAGCCACCTCGAGGCCCGCAGTGTGTGTCACGAGGCCCCCGTGGACGGCGGGTGCTGGGGGGAGACACTCACTTCTTTAACCTGCACTCGAGGGGCTGCAGCTGGTCGAGAAGGGAGTGAGCTGCCTGCCTGCCCCTTCTGTGGTCTGGGACGGGAAGTGGGGTCACCCCGCCCACTAGCTCAGGGTCAGGGTCAGGGGCCTCCCGGCTCCTCCACAGACCCGTTCTGTGTCTGCACAGAGCCTCAGTTAACCACCGAGCCCAGCCTTCCTGTGGCCTAGACGTGCACGGAGACTCCAGGCTGTGGCCCGTCACAGCGCCCTTTGAGGCAGGAGGGGTGCAGGGGGGAGGTCGGGAGGGGCTGGGCGCCTGGGGCTGGAGGGGGTACTCAGGGCCCAGGGCCACAGAGCCCGCTGCCCGGTCAGGGGCCAGTGGGAATGGGCCCTTGCTGAGCTCACGGCTCAGCCGTCCGGAGACCCAGCTCAGCTGTACACGAGGACAAAGGGGAAGGAACCCCCCCCACCGCCCGGCACTGGAATCTGCCCACAGAGCCATCCCCTGAGTCCCGCTTGGTCTGGGCAGCATCAGAGAGTCGGTGGGGGGTGGGGGGGGCACTCTTTCATCTTTACGCCGCTTCATCTTAACACAATCAGACTCCGGCAGCAAACTTCCTTCCTCTGGCAAACTGACTCTCTCTCTTTAGGACGAGGATTTCCTAATGCGTTGTGGGCAGCCTCTGGCCCGTCCTGTCTGTGGGAAGGGCCTCTGAGTACCTGTGTTTGCCGCCCAACTTGGGGCAGGGAACACACACAGGGGCGGGACTGGCAGGATGCAGGGTGGACCCTGGTAACCCTGGAAACCCACCCCTGGTGGTGTGGCCAGGGTCAAAGGGGCCCACAGACCCAGCAGGAGCCTGGCGCTCAGCTTCGGGGGCCGGCTCCTGCCTCGCGGGTGACCTTCCACCTCACCGCGAGGAAACAGGAGGCTGAGCAGGGCTCCTGAGAAGGGGTCAGCAGCTGGCCAGCGGCCCGGGCTGCGAAGCCCACTAAGTCCATCACAGCTTATAATTTGCTTCCTTGTTTACATCTGGTTGAATGTCCACACCCAAGGCTTCCATTTGTTTTCTCTCTAAATAACACCCGTGATGTCCTTTCAGAGTCCAGGGTGGAGAGTCTGTGGGGGGTCCACCTGCTCACTCAGGTGGGAGTCCCAGCTCACCAGGACCCCCAGCTCCCAGGAATGCAGGGAGGAGTGTGCCCAGGGCTTCCAATAGCCCCAGCCAGGTCCTCGGCCCCGGTGGGCCAGGTCAGCTCCCCAAGTGTCTGGTCCCGCAGGAGACGTCTCCGTGGTGACCTGTGGTCTGATCCACAGCTCTGGGGTTAGCTCTCAGGGATGCTGGACACCTATAGCCACCGGGGCTGACTATGCGCTCCAGCCCACCCGGGGCATTTTTAAGGAGTTACTTGTCACTGGATTAGGCACAAACAGTTCCCATCACGTGCGATGCATCGTTAACTCAGGGCACCAACAGTCTCCCGGTTTCCTCATCTCAGAAAGAACCCTCACGTATTTTAAAATAAAAGGCCCCATGTAAGAAGGTGCTCGACCAAACTCGTCCTCAGAGAAGGGCAAGCACGTGCAGGCTTGAAAACCGAAGGGCAGGGACCAATAAGGATTCGAACATCGGCGCCCCGAGTGACTGGGAAGCAGGCCACGGGCCCTGAGGATGCTGCGTGTGGCTGAGAAGCCAGCGAGGCATCGGGGAAGCTGACGTGAGGGAGGGATGCAGGGGAGCCTTGAAGGGCCGGGAGCCTACTGGCCACACTTCAGGGAAACACGTGTCTTTGGATGAAGCAGGACACCCAGCTCTGAACTTATTCTCATGGACAGAGAGTGGGAGCGATGGAGGCCACGGAGAGGCTTTGGGAGCTCCAGCCATNTGGGGCTGGGAGCATGCATTCGGCTCTGAGCCAAGCAGACAGGGCAGAGCTGGGGACCTTCCCCTAAGAGGGGCCAACCTGGGCTTGAGGACCACAGAGCCTCAGAGGGACAGGAGGATCCAGGAGGGGGATCTGGGGAGAAGGAGGAGGCGTAGGGGGGGAGGGGCTGTGAGCGCCACAGAAGCTCAGAGGGACGGGGAGGACCCAGAAGGAGGACCGGGGGGAGGAGGGGACGTGGATGTGGAGGGGAGGGGCTCACCTGGCCGGTTGAGGATGAGGAGCCCTCGGGAGGCTCTGCAGAGCGGCGACACCTGCCGCACAGGTCGCCATGACGATGCCCCAGGGCCAGGTGGCAAGGCCTCAGCAAACAGGAGGCTGTGAGTCAGCGCCGGCCCCTCCCAATCCGTCACCAGCGGGTGCGGCTGCAGAGGGTGGCGGCCTGAGGCCGCTCAGGGCCCCGCACCCTCCAGGACCTGGATCCGGCTGTGAAGTCTCACCTCCGGATGTTCCGGGAGGGCCTACTCGCCCACGGGAGACCATCCTTGCTTCGCTCCTCTTGCGCCCCTGGACAGGGAAGGATTAACGCCGAGTGTCTGTGACTGCGTGCGCGCCGCCAGGGCGGGAGGCGGGTGCACCGGGGTAGCCCGAACACTGCTCAGAGGTGGCTCGTCAACACCGTGTGCTGAATGCACACCGTGACGCGGATGCTGTTTTCTCAAATGACACTCTGTTTCCCAGTCAGGTCCCCGCCCGCAGTGCCTTCCAACTAAGGGAGCTCCTGCAGGGCAGTCGGGGCGCTGGACGCCCTTCCCCTTGGGAACAGAGGTTCTGCTCTCCCCCACCCCCGCCGCCCTCCCCTCTGCTCAGCCCCTAGACCTGCGGTCAGCCTCCAGCTCCTCTCCCACCGTCTAGCCTTGTCCCCATCCCTCCACAGCCTCTCCTGCTGGTGGTTCTTGTCCTTGTACTGATGGCCTGCTGGGCAGAGCGCCATAAAAAACTGCCCTCTTTGTCAGTCAGAAATTTGATTAATTGAAAAATCACCAACCCCCTCCCACCTTGGAGAACCTTTGCGCCTTAAACACACTCTCCCCTGGTGCCCCGTGCTGGGTCCTGGGTGAGCTCGAGGGCCTGGAGCCGCGTGTCAGGGTGTCTGGCTGCCGCTCCGGGCTCCCGCTCAGCTGTGCCCCAGTGTGGCGTGTCACCCCCGGCCCAGGCCCGTCCTCAAGGATCTGCAGGGCGCTAGCTACTGAGCCGTCCCCAGTGACCACAGGAAGTGTGTGTGCCCTTGGCCCCCAGCTGGCCTGCACGCCCTCCCACGCCGAGCTCGGCCCCCTCTCGAGAGCACAGCATCGGGCTGTTGTGAAAAGCAGGGACCGGACCCGTGGCCTTAGATCCATCCGCACTGTGAGCAGGAAAGCCTGGCAGGCTTCCAGGGGGAGGCGGCAGCCCTGCTCGGTGGTGGGGGCTGTGGTCACGGGGCACGGGGGGCACCCAGGAGCGGATGCAGAGGTCTGAGGTGAGGAGAGCCACGCCGACGGGCTTTGGGGGAGCGGAAGGAGGCGAGGACAGGGGCGGCCGCTCTGCCACCCTCTCCCGTCCGTCGTGTTATNCCGGACCCGTGGTCTTAGATCCATCCGCACTGTGAGCAGGAAAGCCTGGCAGGCTTCCAGGGGGAGGCGGCAGCCCTGCTCAGTGGTGGGGGCTGTGGTCACTGGGCACGGGGGGCACCCAGGAGCGGATGCAGAGGTCTGAGGTGAGGAGAGCCACGCCGACGGGCTTTGGGGGCGCGGAAGGGGGCGAGGACAGGGGCGGCCGCTCTGCCACCCTCTCCCGTCCGTCGTGTTACGTGCGTTTACGCTGGGCACTCACGCTGGGGCACAGCTGAGCCTGGGGAGCGGAGCTCGGCCCTGGGGTGCGTCCTGGGGCGGGGGCAGATGGCCTGAGGCTTGAGCCACAGGGACCAGAGCTCTGTGGCCGTGGGGGGAAGGCTGAGGTGTGGGGCCCGCAGGAGTGCCCGTGGCCCTCGGCTCCGTGGGTCCTCAGGCCGGAGACACCAAAAGGGATCTGTGCTCACACCGCCCCAACAGCAGCCGCTGTTGGGGAAGCCCCCCCGGCCTGCTCCAGGGACCCCGGAGCCTGGGTGCTCCTGCTGGACCCCACGCCTCGCCAGCCGCTGCTGCGTGTTTGATGACGGGAGGAACCGATCACGTGTCTTTACAGCGGAAACCTCCAAACCACCAACTCCTCTTGAACTCCATGCTGGAGTTCCGAAGCAATCTGGTTTAGGGGGGCACGTGCTTGTTGGGTGCAGACTGCACCGTGGTGCCTTCAGGGTGGAGCTCAGGGCAGGCGCTGGGAGTCCATCTACCAGTCTCCCTAGGCGGCGGGCCTCGGACCTCAGACAGCAGGCGGGGCGTGCCTCTCATGTTCGAGCACAGCCTGGAGGGAAAGGAGAAAAGTAGATACTGTGTCGTGGGCTGGAGAAGGGCACCCACAGTGGAGCCCGGGGGCCCAGAGTTTGGACCCAGCAGCTGGGCGAGCAGCACGGCAACCCGCCTGAGACTGACCAGAGATCAGGCCTTCCCCTTGATTTGGTCTGTCAGGAGGGCGTGGGTCAGGCCCCAGTTGCTGTGGAGTCGGGAAGAAAGGGCCACAGGAGCAGGCGAGAGGGATGGAGCCCCAGCAGCATGACCTCACCAAAGCACGTTTGGCCTCTGAACAGCCACTGTCCAGCTCACGGTCACCAACTCAGGCCGGAGCAGACTGTGCTTGGGCCATCACGGTCTCCACATCTCTGAGGAGTTGGATCATGACCCTGGAGGCTGGGCTGAGACTAGAACCGCCTGGGGTGTGAGCCCGGTGTGTGTGTAGGGGGCAGAGTCGCCCCTGCCTCTGGGCCCGGTGCCCTGGGTGCCCGTTTGAACCAGCCATGGGGGGGTCTCAGAGTCGCCCCTGCTCCGAGGGAAGGTCCCTGGCCCTGGTACCCTGGGTGCCCGTTTGAGTCAGGCGTGGGGGGGTCTCAGAGTCGCCCCTGCTCCAAGGGAAGGTCCCTGGGCCCGGTGCCCTGGGTGCCCGTTTGAGCCAGGCGTGGGGGGTCTCAGAGTCTTGCCCATGCTGACCGAGAACAAAGAGACAGCCGAGCGGAGGCGCCTGGGTCTCCTGCTCACATTTCTAGGGATGGAAGGTGGTCCTTCTGGAGGGCTTTGTTGTGAGCTCCTCTTCCAACGGGTATTTCTGCTGAGGATTGAGGAGAAATTGTTAAATAGGTTTTTGTAATGAGTTAGCCACACCCTCGCCCCTGCTCCAAGGGAAGGTCCCTGGGCCCAGTGCCCTGGGTGCCCGTTTGAGCCAGTCGTGGGGGGGCTCAGAGTCGCCCCCACTCTGAGGGAAGGTCCCGGCCCTGGTGTCCTGGGTGCCCGTGTGAGAGCTCGAGGCAGGAGGCCTGTCCAGTGTCAGCGGGAGGCCGCAAGAGGGAGGCCACGGAGGAGCTATGAGGAGGGGAACACGGGGTCCATCCAGTGAAGACCCCGAGCCATGTGACAGGCGGCGGGGAGTGGACAGGGCGCCTGGCACACAGTGACTGCTGCCCCATGTGGTGTGAGCAGCTGGACTCCTGGGCCTCCGCTTGGGGTCGAGGCCCAGGGCCCAGACTGGGCGGGCGCAGTTGGCTGCGTGCCCGGGATGGGGAGATGGGCCGCGATGCCCACAGATAGATGGTCCCGGCCCAGCCTGAACACGTCCTCTCCAGGCCCTGCAGGCTGGGCTCAGCCCCCGGGGTCCTTCCTGCTGGAGACCGGGTCCTCCCGGGAGCATCACACCACCTGCAAACCCGACCTGCGCTTTAATGAGCTCCCCCGGGCCGCTCCCCGGGGAGGCTGGGGGCGGGGGTACCTCATTCTGAGGTCTTCTTGAGGACCTGAGGGGTCGCCCCGGGAAGTCTTGGTGGTCCCAGCCCCCAGGCCTGCCCGCCCGAAGGCTTAGGAGCTGCTGAGCCTGGGGCCCCCGCAGGGAGGGCTGGGACGGGCGGCAGGGAGGGAGCCGGCCCCGAGGAGCCCGAGTACCACCCCGCCGAGCGCAGTTTGCCGGCTGCGAGCAGAACAGGCGGGCGGACCGCGGGCTCCGGGCAGAGCCGGGTCCTCGTCCCGCGGGTGGGCGGCCGGCATGGAGCCCAGCCGCCTCCCTTTGTGCGCCCAGCGCGGGCGTGCCGGGCGGCGGGGCGCTGCCTCCTGACGCGGCCGCGGGTGACAGCATGACCCTGAGCCTCCTCTCCCTGCTGGCGCGGGACCTGTCCACACTNGCTCTGAGGGAAGGTCCCGGCCCTGGTGTCCTGGGTGCCCGTGTGAGAGCTCGAGGCAGGAGGCCTGTCCAGTGTCAGCGGGAGGCCGCAAGAGGGAGGCCACGGAGGAGCTATGAGGAGGGGAACACGGGGTCCATCCAGTGAAGACCCCGAGCCATGTGACAGGCGGCGGGGAGTGGACAGGGCGCCTGGCACACAGTGACTGCTGCCCCATGTGGTGTGAGCAGCTGGACTCCTGGGCCTCCGCTTGGGGTCGAGGCCCAGGGCCCAGACTGGGCGGGCGCAGTTGGCTGCGTGCCCGGGATGGGGAGATGGGCCGCGATGCCCACAGATAGATGGTCCCGGCCCAGCCTGAACACGTCCTCTCCAGGCCCTGCAGGCTGGGCTCAGCCCCCGGGGTCCTTCCTGCTGGAGACCGGGTCCTCCCGGGAGCATCACACCACCTGCAAACCCGACCTGCGCTTTAATGAGCTCCCCCGGGCCGCTCCCCGGGGAGGCTGGGGGCGGGGGTACCTCATTCTGAGGTCTTCTTGAGGACCTGAGGGGTCGCCCCGGGAAGTCTTGGTGGTCCCAGCCCCCAGGCCCGCCCGCCCGAAGGCTTAGGAGCTGCTGAGCCTGGGGCCCCCGCAGGGAGGGCTGGGACGGGCGGCAGGGAGGGAGCCGGCCCCGGGGAGCCCGAGTACCACCCCGCCGAGCGCAGTTTGCCGGCTGCGAGCAGAACAGGCGGGCGGACCGCGGGCTCCAGGCAGAGCCGGGTCCTCGTCCCGCGGGTGGGCGGCCGGCATGGAGCCCAGCCGCCTCCCTTTGTGCGCCCAGCGCGGGCGTGCCGGGCGGCGGGGCGCTGCCTCCTGACGCGGCCGCGGGTGACAGCATGACCCTGAGCCTCCTCTCCCTGCTGGCGCGGGACCTGTCCACACTCTGGCTGCTCCTGAAGACCCGCACAGGTGGGCTGGCCGCGGGCGTGCGCGAGGGCAGGGTTCCCGGGGCCTGGACTCGGGGCCTGCTCGGGAGCCCAGCCCGGCAGCGAGCTCTCAGGGGGCCTCCTGGGCGGGCAGGCTGGCTGGCCCCCTCCCCACCTGTCCCCGTCCTCTCCCCCATCCTGAGCAGCGCCTGCTGGGCATGGGGGTCGCAGCCGCCACTCAGCCTGGAAGCTCCTTTGTTCCGCTCCCAGGGACGTGGGGGGAGGGGGTCTCCCTGCCAGCAGGGGCAGGACCAGCAGGGCTGGGCAGGGGGGCACCGCAGGGGACGGTCTGCGGCTGGCACCCGCGTACCTGTCCACCCAGGGAGAGTCTTGCCCATGCTGACCGAGAACAAAGAGACGGCCAAGCGGAGGCGCCTGGGTCTCCTGCTCACGGTTCTAGGGATGGAAGGTGGTCCTTCTGGAGGGCTTTGTTGTGAGCTCCTCTTCCAGCGGGTATTTCTGCTGAGGATTGAGGAGAAATTGTTAAATAGGTTTTTGTGACGAGTTAGCCGCACTCTCGCCTTCCGTGTCTGACGTTTCGTTTCATAAAGAGGAGATTGTGTGACTTTACTGGTGGATGAGGCTCAGGGGGTGAATGCTGGGGGGGCTGGGGCGGAAACCTCAGTCATCACGCTTACACCCAGATCACAGGGCTGCCCCGGGGTGACAGTGTGGATGAGGGCGTCGCGCTCGTCCTGGGGTGACAGCGTGCAGCGTCAGGGTGACGAGGCTGGAACCCCGGAAGGCAGGCTTCTGGGCTCAGGGATCCGCGGTCTGCCCTCTTCCCGGGGCAGCGAGCTCCCTGCCGGCTGCTGGGTCCTCCCTTGCGCCCTCGTGGATTCACTGCGGGGGATCCAAGGGCTGAAGGGCTTCGCCCCCAGTCTCTGGAAACGTCTGTTTTCCTACCAGAGAAAGCGTCCATCCCTTCTGCCAGAGTACCTGGCACCTGTGCTGAGAGCCCCTCCCTCGATGAGCCCTGGACCCGCCAGCCCAGCGGCCCTTCTCCACCATGCGCCCGATGCCGACCTCCACTCGCGCCTGCTGTCTGCAGACAGGTCACCCACTTCCCTTCCCCTGTCGCTCTCCTCTGCGTGTTCTGTCTCTCCACGCCTTTCTCACCTCTCTCTGTCTTTCCTGTCTCCTGTGTGTGCTGGCCCAGGGGCTTGGGCCGGAGGGCGTGAGTTTAGGTGGTGGCCTCCACTCAGCAGGCAGATGCCTCAGGCCTGGGCGCCTGGAGAAGCCTGGAGAAGGACAGCACGTTTGGGTGAGGACCAAGCCTCAGGCCTGGGGTGGAGGCGGGCGTTCGGCCGCTGGAGGGGCAGTGAGAGACCAGGAGAGGGGCCTGGCCCGGCCTGGCTC
>SJYW01028869.1:703169-721017 GCA_006410735.1 Raphicerus campestris | reverse complement strand
CTAGCCACAGCAATCAGAGAAGAATATGAAATAAAAGAAATCTAGATTGGAAAAGAAGAATAAAAACTCTCACTGTTTGCAGATGACATGATGCTCTACACAGAAAATTCTAAAGATGCCACCAGAAAATTACTAGATCTGATCAATGAATATAGTAAAGTTGCAAGATATAAAATCAATACACAGAAATTCCTTGCATTCCTATACACTAACAATGAAACAGCATAAGGAGAAATTAAGGAAACAAACCCATTCACCATTACAATAAAAATAATAAAATATTTAGGAATAAATTTACCTAAAGAAACAGAGGCCCTATATAAAGAAAACTATAAAACACTGAAGAAAGAAATCAAAGATGACACAAATAGANTGTACACTAACAATGAAACAGCATAAGGAGAAATTAAGGAAACAAACCCATTCACCATTACAATAAAAATAATAAAATATTTAGGAATAAATTTACCTAAAGAAACAGAGGCCCTATATAAAGAAAACTATAAAACACTGAAGAAAGAAATCAAAGATGACACAAATAGACGGAGAAATATATCATATTCATAGATTGAAAGAATCAATATAGTGAAAATGAGTACACTACCCAAAGCAATCTATAGACTCAATGCAATCCCTATCAAGCTACCAATGGTATTTTTCACAGAACTAAAACACATAATTTCACAATTTGTATGGAAACACAAAAAACCTTGAATAGCCAAAACAATCTTGAGAAAGAAGAATGGAACTAGAGGACTCAACCTGCCTGACTTCAGACTATACCACAAAGCTACCGTCATCAACGGTATGGTACTGGCACAAAGACAGAAATATAGATCAATGGAATAAAACAGGAAGCTCAGATGTAAGCCATGCACCTATGGACACTTTATCTTTGACAAAGGAGGCAAAAATATACAGTGGAGAAAAGACGATCTCTTTAACAATTAGTGCTGGGAAAACTGGTCAACCACAAGTAAAAGAATGAATCTAGAACACCTTTTAACACCATACACAAAAATAAACTCAAAATGGATTAAATATTTAAATGTAATAACAGAAACTATAAAACTCTTAGAGGAAAACATAGGCAGAGTACTATAACATAAATCACAGCAAAATCCTCTATAACTCATTTCCCAGAGTAATAGAAATAAAAAGAAAAATAAACAAATAAGAGTTACTTAAACTTAAAAGCTTTTACACAATAAAGGGAGCTATAAACAAGGTGAAAAGACAGGCTTCAGAATGGGAGAAAATAATAGCAAATGAAACAACTGACAAAGAATTAATCTCCAAAATATATAAGCAGCACAATACCAGAAAAACAAACAATCCAATCAAAATTGAGCCAAAGGACTAAACAGATATTTCTCCAAAGAAGACATATAGATGGCTAATAAAGACATGAAAAGATGCTCAATATCACTCATTATTAGAGAAATGCAAATAAAAACGCAATGAGGTATCATTTTACTTCAGTCAGAATGGCTGCCATCAAAAAGTCTACAAGCAACAAATGCTGGAGAGGGTATGGAGAAAAGGGAACTCTCTTACACTGTTGGTGGGAGTACAGACTGGTACAGTCACTATGGAGAACAGAGTGGAAATTCCTTAAAAATCTAGAAATAGAACTGCCATATGACCCAGTAATCCCACTGCTGGGCATACACACCAAGGAAACCAGAACTGAAAGAGACACATGTACCACAATATTCACTGCAGCACTGTTTATGACAGCTAGGACGTGGAAGCAACCTAGATGTCCACTGGCCAATGAATGGATAAGGAAGTTGTGGTACATGTACACAGTGGAATATTACTCAGCTATAAAAAGGAATGCATTTGAGTCAGTTCCAATGAGATGGATGAAATAGGAGCGTATAATATAATACAGAGTGAAGTAAGTCAGAAAGAGAAATACCAATACAGTNACGTACCACAATATTCACTGCAGCACTGTTTACGACAGCTAGGACGTGGAAGCAACCTAGATGTCCACTGGCCAATGAATGGATAAGGAAGTTGTGGTACATGTACACAATGGAATATTACTCAGCTATAAAAAGGAATGCATTTGAGTCAGTTCCAATGAGATGGATGAAACAGGAGCGTATAATATAATACAGAGTGAAGTAAGTCAGAAAGAGAAATACCAATACAGTATGCTCCCGCTCCAGTACTTTTGCCTGGAAAATCCCATGGATGGAGGAGCCTGGTAGACTGCAGTCCATGGGGTCGCTAGAGTCAGACACGACTGAACGACTTCACTTTCATTTTTCTCTTTTGTGCACTGGAGAAGGAAATAGCAACCCATTCCAGTGTTCTTGCCTGGAGAATCCCACAGATGGGGAAGCCTGGTGGGCTGCTGTCTATGGGATCATACAGAGTCAGACACGACTGAAGCGACTTGGCAGCAACACATGTATATGGAGTTTAGAAAGATCGTAATGACAAGCCTATATGCAAGGGAGCAAAAGAGACACAGATGTAAAGGATTACATCCTTTACCAAAAAAAAAAAAAAGAAACCAACAACAGACTTTTGGGATAAGGCAAGGGTGGGATGCTTTGAGAGAATAACATTGAAACATGTATATTACAATATGTAAAATAGATGAACAGTGCAATTTTGATACATGAATCAGGGTACTCAAAGTTGGTGCTTTGGGACAACCTAGAAGGATGGGGTGGGGAGAAAGGTGGGGGTTCAGGATTGGGGTACACATACTCACCTGTGGATGGTTCATGTAGATGTATGGCAAAAACCATCAGAGTAGTATAAAGTAATTATCCTCCAATCAAAATAAATTAATTTTTTAAAAATATCATGAACCAACCTATGCTAGCTCCAAACTTTTCTTCTGCACCTTTGTCACTTCTCTCAGCCTTCACAGAACTGAAAAAGTTAGGACCTTTCTCTAGATTAGGCTTTAGCTTATAGGAATGTTGTTGCATGTTAGGTTTTCTATCCAGACCACTAAAACTTTTTCTTTATCAGCAATAAACCTGTCTTGCTTTCTTACCATTAGTGTGTTCACTAGAGTAGCACTTTTAATTTTCTTCAAGAACTTTCTTTGCATTCATTACTTGGCTAACTGTTTGACACAAGAGGTCAAGCTTTCAGCATAACAGAGCTTTCAACATGTCTTCATCTCAAAGCTTAATCATCTCTAGCTTTGGACTTAAAGTGAGAGACAGCAACATTTCCTTTCACCAGAGTGCTCAGAGGCCATTTTTGGATTATTCATTGGCTTAGATGTAAAGAACTGACTCATTGGAAAAGACCCTGATGCTGGAAAAGTTGGAAGGCGAGAGGAGAAGGGGACAACAGAGGATGAGACGGTTGGATGGCATCACCGACTCAATGGACATGAGTTTGGGTAAGCTCCGGGAGTTGGTGATGGACAAGGAGGCCTGGCATGCTGCAGTCATGGGGTCCCAGAGTCAGACATGACTGTGACTGAACTGACCTGAACTGAATATTATTGTGTATCAGGAAATAAGGAGGCCTGATAAAAAGGAGAGAGACAAAACAGCCAACTGGTGATGCAATCAAAACACACATAACTTTTATCAATCGAGTTCATCTTAAATAAGAGTGGTCGGTGATGCCCTTAAACAAATACAATAATACCATCAAGGATCACTGAAAACAGATCAGCATACATATATAATAAAAATGAAAAAGTTTGCAATATTGTGAGGATAACCAAAATGCAACACAGAGACTTGAAGTGAGCAAATGCTGTTTGAAAAATGGTGCCAATACTTTCTCAATACAAGGTTGCCACAAACCTTCAATCTGTAAAACTATGATTATCTGTGATGTGCAATAGAGTGCAAATAATTGTGAAGTAAGCCTGTACTGAAAAAAATCCTATTTGACAGAAATCCAACAAGAAACAAGCAACAGGAAAGAATGTGTCAAAAGCACTGTGGAGAAAAAAATGACAATAAAAAATGCAGGAACCCTTTATCCAATAAATTCTTAGCATTTTAACAGAAGGCTTTGTTATTGGCACTCACATGTTATTTCAGCAATTATCATACTGTCTGCTAATCNACAGAGCTTTCAACATGTCTTCATCTCAAAGCTTAATCATCTCTAGCTTTGGACTTAAAGTGAGAGACAGCAACATTTCCTTTCACCAGAGTGCTCAGAGGCCATTTTTGGATTATTCATTGGCTTAGATGTAAAGAACTGACTCATTGGAAAAGACCCTGATGCTGGAAAAGTTGGAAGGCGAGAGGAGAAGGGGACAACAGAGGATGAGACGGTTGGATGGCATCACCGACTCAATGGACATGAGTTTGGGTAAGCTCCGGGAGTTGGTGATGGACAAGGAGGCCTGGCATGCTGCAGTCATGGGGTCCCAGAGTCAGACATGACTGTGACTGAACTGACCTGAACTGAATATTATTGTGTATCAGGAAATAAGGAGGCCTGATAAAAAGGAGAGAGACAAAACAGCCAACTGGTGATGCAATCAAAACACACATAACTTTTATCAATCGAGTTCATCTTAAATAAGAGTGGTCGGTGATGCCCTTAAACAAATACAATAATACCATCAAGGATCACTGAAAACAGATCAGCATACATATATAATAAAAATGAAAAAGTTTGCAATATTGTGAGGATAACCAAAATGCAACACAGAGACTTGAAGTGAGCAAATGCTGTTTGAAAAATGGTGCCAATACTTTCTCAATACAAGGTTGCCACAAACCTTCAATCTGTAAAACTATGATTATCTGTGATGTGCAATAGAGTGCAAATAATTGTGAAGTAAGCCTGTACTGAAAAAAATCCTATTTGACAGAAATCCAACAAGAAACAAGCAACAGGAAAGCATGTGTCAAAAGCACTGTGGAGAAAAAAATGACAATAAAAAATGCAGGAACCCTTTATCCAATAAATTCTTAGCATTTTAACAGAAGGCTTTGTTATTGGCACTCACATGTTATTTCAGCAATTATCATACTGTCTGCTAATCCTTGCTTACTAAAATTGGAAAGGATAAAAATGATGCCCATTCTTGTGAAAATATAGTTGACCCTTGAACAACATGGGTTTAAACTGCATGAGTTCACATATACTTGGGTTTTTTCCAATAAATACATACTACAGTACTTACCATACAAGCCAAGCATGGGTGAATCCAAGGGTATAAAACCACAGATATGGAGGTTAGTGCCCTTAACCTCCACGTTGTTCAAGAGTCACCTGTAATCAGTTAAGCTCAAAAGTCTGATATATTTGTTAATATTACTTACTACATATTAAATAAAATAAAAAGTAAACTAATCCTGAGAAGTATACCTTTAAAATATAAAAATACCTCATCCAAATCTATTTCTGCTCTGTGCCCTTATCCCTCAAACTTGGCTCCCTGTACAAGTCTAATTTATGCTCACACTTATTAGAGCATATCAAACTTTTCAGAGTTTAAATATGAAACTTATCCTGTTACTCAAGCTTTTCTTAACATGCCTGGCTTCAAAAGTAAGCAGACCCCAAAGGATAGCCTTGTCAGAGAAAGATTCTTCAGGCCTACCTTCTCCCTTCCAAATTAATCTCATTGGAGTAAACAAGCCACAAAAATGTCCCACTCCTAAAATATTGCTAGTTTGGAGTTGGCCTATAGGGTATTAATGATATTCAGACAGAGTTGCAGTCAGATTTCCCCTGTGTTGGTTTCCACTACTACCTCTATTATATGCTATTCTTCTCAAGCTTGTTGCTGCTGCTGCTGCTAAGTTGCTTCAGTCATGTCTGACTATGTGTGAACCTGTAGACGGCAGCCCACCAGGTGTTAACAGAGGATAATTTGAGATACTCAACCACTGAGCAGACAAAACTTCTAAGCTCAGTATATTTTTATCTTCTATGTATTTATAGTCCAAGATTGTTCTTTAATTTAAAATTAAAAGAATCAAATGAGGCAAAGCATCAAAAAATGTATTGCAACTCAATTTAGGGTTTAGTCTAGAAGACCAAGGACATTTTCACTTAAGAGAAAACTTTAGCCTCTCAACAAATCAAAATTAATTTTCTCTGACTTGTTCCTTAACTGAAATGAAAAGAAAATTTGGATCATTTCTTAAACATATCCAAGCAAACTGAGTAAATTGAGTCAATCAGCCATAAGAGATATAGATAAAACAAGCATTAATGCAATGGATATTAATCATATCCACTGTAATTATGTAAATATAGCTGGAATGCCATGTGTCATTTTAGTATGTTGCCACTGCTTTTGAAAAACTTATGAATTTCTAAACTCAAAGCCACTAAGAATGCCTGAAAAGTGTTGACATTGTCATTGCTGTGTTCCAGTTGACTTCAGTATTAAAATTCTTGACTTAAAATGAATTACATCCTGATAAATCCGTAAAAATTGAAAATACCGTAAGTCAAAAATGCACTTAATACACCTAACCTACCAAAGAACACTGCTTAGCTTAACCTACCTTAAATATGTTAAGAATACTTTCATTAGCCTAAGTTGGGCAAAATCACCTAAGCAAGAGGCTTCCCAGGTGGTACTAGTGGTACATGTCTGCCAGTGTAGGAGACTTAAGAGACACAAGCTTGACCCCTAAAATCACCTAACACAAAGCCTATTTTATAATAAGGTGTTGAATATATCCTGAGATGTATTGAATACTGTATGGAAAATTACATAAAGAATGACTATATGGGAGTGAAGTAAGTCAGAAAGGGAAAAACAAATATCATATATTAATATATATAAACCTAGAATGATGGTATGGATGAACCTATTTGCAAGGAAGCAATGAAGACACATACATAGAGACCAGACTTATGAACAAGGGTGGGGGNTTAACAATTAGTGCTGGGAAAACTGGTCAACCACAAGTAAAAGAATGAATCTAGAACACCTTTTAACACCATACACAAAAATAAACTCAAAATGGATTAAATATTTAAATGTAATAACAGAAACTATAAAACTCTTAGAGGAAAACATAGGCAGAGTACTATAACATAAATCACAGCAAAATCCTCTATAACTCATTTCCCAGAGTAATAGAAATAAAAAGAAAAATAAACAAATAAGAGTTACTTAAACTTAAAAGCTTTTACACAATAAAGGGAGCTATAAACAAGGTGAAAAGATAGGCTTCAGAATGGGAGAAAATAATAGCAAATGAAACAACTGACAAAGAATTAATCTCCAAAATATATAAGCAGCACAATACCAGAAAAACAAACAATCCAATCAAAATTGAGCCAAAGGACTAAACAGATATTTCTCCAAAGAAGACATATAGATGGCTAATAAAGACATGAAAAGATGCTCAATATCACTCATTATTAGAGAAATGCAAATAAAAACGCAATGAGGTATCATTTTACTTCAGTCAGAATGGCTGCCATCAAAAAGTCTACAAGCAATAAATGCTGGAGAGGGTATGGAGAAAAGGGAACTCTCTTACACTGTTGGTGGGAGTACAGACTGGTACAGTCACTATGGAGAACAGAGTGGAAATTCCTTAAAAATCTAGAAATAGAACTGCCATATGACCCAGTAATCCCACTGCTGGGCATACACACCAAGGAAACCAGAACTGAAAGAGACACACGTACCACAATATTCACTGCAGCACTGTTTACGACAGCTAGGACGTGGAAGCAACCTAGATGTCCACTGGCCAATGAATGGATAAGGAAGTTGTGGTACATGTACACAATGGAATATTACTCAGCTATAAAAAGGAATGCATTTGAGTCAGTTCCAATGAGATGGATGAAACAGGAGCGTATAATATAATACAGAGTGAAGTAAGTCAGAAAGAGAAATACCAATACAGTATGCTCCCGCTCCAGTACTTTTGCCTGGAAAATCCCATGGATGGAGGAGCCTGGTAGACTGCAGTCCATGGGGTCGCTAGAGTCAGACACGACTGAACGACTTCACTTTCATTTTTCTCTTTTGTGCACTGGAGAAGGAAATAGCAACCCATTCCAGTGTTCTTGCCTGGAGAATCCCACAGATGGGGAAGCCTGGTGGGCTGCTGTCTATGGGGTCACACAGAGTCAGACACGACTGAAGCGACTTGGCAGCAACACATGTATATGGAGTTTAGAAAGATCGTAATGACAAGCCTATATGCAAGGGAGCAAAAGAGACACAGATGTAAAGGATTACATCCTTTACCAAAAAAAAAAAAAGAAACCAACAACAGACTTTTGGGATAAGGCAAGGGTGGGATGCTTTGAGAGAATAACATTGAAACATGTATATTACAATATGTAAAATAGATGAACAGTGCAATTTTGATACATGAATCAGGGTACTCAAAGTTGGTGCTTTGGGACAACCTAGAAGGATGGGGTGGGGAGAAAGGTGGGGGTTCAGGATTGGGGTACACATACGCACCTGTGGATGGTTCATGTAGATGTATGGCAAAAACCATCAGAGTAGTATAAAGTAATTATCCTCCAATCAAAATAAATTAATTTTTTAAAAATATCATGAACCAACCTATGCTAGCTCCAAACTTTTCTTCTGCACCTTTGTCACTTGTCTCAGCCTTCACAGAACTGAAAAAGTTAGGACCTTTCTCTAGATTAGGCTTTAGCTTATAGGAATGTTGTTGCATGTTAGGTTTTCTATCCAGACCACTAAAACTTTTTCTTTATCAGCAATAAACCTGTCTTGCTTTCTTACCATTAGTGTGTTCACTAGAGTAGCACTTTTAATTTTCTTCAAGAACTTTCTTTGCATTCATTACTTGGCTAACTGTTTGACACAAGAGGTCAAGCTTTCAGCATAACAGAGCTTTCAACATGTCTTCATCTCAAAGCTTAATCATCTCTAGCTTTGGACTTAAAGTGAGAGACAGCAACATTTCCTTTCACCAGAGTGCTCAGAGGCCATTTTTGGATTATTCATTGGCTTAGATGTAAAGAACTGACTCATTGGAAAAGACCCTGATGCTGGAAAAGTTGGAAGGCGAGAGGAGAAGGGGACAACAGAGGATGAGACGGTTGGATGGCATCACCGACTCAATGGACATGAGTTTGGGTAAGCTCCGGGAGTTGGTGATGGACAAGGAGGCCTGGCATGCTGCAGTCATGGGGTCCCAGAGTCAGACATGACTGTGACTGAACTGACCTGAACTGAATATTATTGTGTATCAGGAAATAAGGAGGCCTGATAAAAAGGAGAGAGACAAAACAGCCAACTGGTGATGCAATCAAAACACACATAACTTTTATCAATCGAGTTCATCTTAAATAAGAGTGGTCGGTGATGCCCTTAAACAAATACAATAATACCATCAAGGATCACTGAAAACAGATCAGCATACATATATAATAAAAATGAAAAAGTTTGCAATATTGTGAGGATAACCAAAATGCAACACAGAGACTTGAAGTGAGCAAATGCTGTTTGAAAAATGGTGCCAATACTTTCTCAATACAAGGTTGCCACAAACCTTCAATCTGTAAAACTATGATTATCTGTGATGTGCAATAGAGTGCAAATAATTGTGAAGTAAGCCTGTACTGAAAAAAATCCTATTTGACAGAAATCCAACAAGAAACAAGCAACAGGAAAGAATGTGTCAAAAGCACTGTGGAGAAAAAAATGACAATAAAAAATGCAGGAACCCTTTATCCAATAAATTCTTAGCATTTTAACAGAAGGCTTTGTTATTGGCACTCACATGTTATTTCAGCAATTATCATACTGTCTGCTAATCCTTGCTTACTAAAATTGGAAAGGATAAAAATGATGCCCATTCTTGTGAAAATATAGTTGACCCTTGAACAACATGGGTTTAAACTGCATGAGTTCACATATACTTGGGTTTTTTCCAATAAATACATACTACAGTACTTACCATACAAGCCAAGCATGGGTGAATCCAAGGGTATAAAACCACAGATATGGAGGTTAGTGCCCTTAACCTCCACGTTGTTCAAGAGTCACCTGTAATCAGTTAAGCTCAAAAGTCTGATATATTTGTTAATATTACTTACTACATATTAAATAAAATAAAAAGTAAACTAATCCTGAGAAGTATACCTTTAAAATATAAAAATACCTCATCCAAATCTATTTCTGCTCTGTGCCCTTATCCCTCAAACTTGGCTCCCTGTACAAGTCTAATTTATGCTCACACTTATTAAAGCATATCAAACTTTTCAGAGTTTAAATATGAAACTTAGCCTGTTACTCAAGCTTTTCTTAACATGCCTGGCTTCAAAAGTAAGCAGACCCCAAAGGATAGCCTTGTCAGAGAAAGATTCTTCAGGCCTACCTTCTCCCTTCCAAATTAATCTCATTGGAGTAAACAAGCCACAAAAATGTCCCACTCCTAAAATATTGCTAGTTTGGAGTTGGCCTATAGGGTATTAATGATATTCAGACAGAGTTGCAGTCAGATTTCCCCTGTGTTGGTTTCCACTGCTACCTCTATTATATGCTATTCTTCTCAAGCTTGTTGCTGCTGCTGCTGCTAAGTTGCTTCAGTCATGTCTGACTATGTGTGAACCTGTAGACGGCAGCCCACCAGGTGTTAACAGAGGATAATTTGAGATACTCAACCACTGAGCAGACAAAACTTCTAAGCTCAGTATATTTTTATCTTCTATGTATTTATAGTCCAAGATTGTTCTTTAATTTAAAATTAAAAGAATCAAATGAGGCAAAGCATCAAAAAATGTATTGCAACTCAATTTAGGGTTTAGTCTAGAAGACCAAGGACATTTTCACTTAAGAGAAAACTTTAGCCTCTCAACAAATCAAAATTAATTTTCTCTGACTTGTTCCTTAACTGAAATGAAAAGAAAATTTGGATCATTTCTTAAACATATCCAAGCAAACTGAGTAAATTGAGTCAATCAGCCATAAGAGATATAGATAAAACAAGCATTAATGCAATGGATATTAATCATATCCACTGTAATTATGTAAATATAGCTGGAATGCCATGTGTCATTTTAGTATGTTGCCACTGCTTTTGAAAAACTTATGAATTTCTAAACTCAAAGCCACTAAGAATGCCTGAAAAGTGTTGACATTGTCATTGCTGTGTTCCAGTTGACTTCAGTATTAAAATTCTTGACTTAAAATGAATTACATCCTGATAAATCCGTAAAAATTGAAAATACCGTAAGTCAAAAATGCACTTAATACACCTAACCTACCAAAGAACACTGCTTAGCTTAACCTACCTTAAATATGTTAAGAACACTTTCATTAGCCTAAGTTGGGCAAAATCACCTAAGCAAGAGGCTTCCCAGGTGGTACTAGTGGTACATGTCTGCCAGTGTAGGAGACTTAAGAGACACAAGCTTGACCCCTAAAATCACCTAACACAAAGCCTATTTTATAATAAGGTGTTGAATATATCCTGAGATGTATTGAATACTGTATGGAAAATTACATAAAGAATGACTATATGGGAGTGAAGTAAGTCAGAAAGGGAAAAACAAATATCATATATTAATATATATAAACCTAGAATGATGGTATGGATGAACCTATTTGCAAGGAAGCAATGAAGACACATACATAGAGACCAGACTTATGAACAAGGGTGGGGGTGGGGAAAGAGCACATAATATAAGTGGAGAGAGTAGCATAGAAGCACATACACTACTGTGTGTAAAATAGACAGCCAATAGAAATTTGCTGTCTGACTCAAGGAACTCAAACTGGAGCTCCTTAACAACCTAGAAGGGTGGTATAGGGTAGGAGCAGAGAGGGAATTTCAAGAGGAAGAGGACATATGTGCACCTACGGCTAATTCATGTTGATGTATGGCAAAAATCAAACCAATATTGCAATGCAATTATCCTTCAGTTACAAATAAGTAATTAAAAAAAATAAAAGAATGACCATATGGGTACAGAATGGCTGAAGTGCAGTGATTGGTTACCTTTGTGACACAGCTGACTGGGAGGTGTGGCTTGCCACCGCTGCCCAGGATCATGTGAAAATATCATTGTGCATTGTTAGCCTGGGAAAAGACCAAAATTCGAGCTCTGAAGTACAGTTTCTACTGAATATTTTATCAGTTTCACATTATTGTAAAGTAAAAAATTTGCAAACTGAACCACCATAGATTGGGGACCATCTGAATAGGCTAAAAACTACTCTTGCCCCATCTCNTTCGAGCTCTGAAGTACAGTTTCTACTGAATATTTTATCAGTTTCACATTATTGTAAAGTAAAAAATTTGCAAACTGAACCACCATAGATTGGGGACCATCTGAATAGGCTAAAAACTACTCTTGCCCCATCTCACGAACACAGCTGTGAGTGAGTCCATCCTAGCCTACTGGTGAAGCACAATTCGATGAACTTTTGTGCCTTTTATTACATTAACAACTGATGAACTGAGGTTCTTCATTTGGACACAGGGGCGTGAGAGGAAAGAAGGGACTGAATTGCCCTTCAGAATGTGTGGCCTTGAAATCTATTTTTTTAGATGAGCCCTTTGAGATGCCTTCTAAATAAGGGCTCAAATGATTAAACCAAATGATTTCCTTGTCGATGGAAAGGAGAGTTTGACTATGTATTTGAATGAGACAAAACAGAAATTCCTGGGTATTAAAAGAATACTTTAATATGAGGATGGACTTCTCTTGTGGCTCAGAAGGTAAGGAGTCTGCCTGCAATGCCAGAGGTCTGGGTTCGATCCCTGGGTTGGGAAGACACCCTCCCCCCAGAAAAGGAAATGGCAACCCACTCCAGTATTCTTCCCTGGAAAATCCCATGGATGGAGGAACCTGGCAGTTTACAATCCACAGTGTCACAAAGTCAGACATGACTGAGTGACTTCACTTTAATATTAGGATTAAAAAATGTTGTGTCTGTCACATTTTACAAAAATGTAACTACAGGAGTATCCATCTCAGTTTCAGGTTTTGCAATTTTAAGTTTCAGTCAAAAAACATCACTCAGTCGTATCTTTCTCTCTTCCTATTGCAGAGATACGTCTCATTTGATGTCACAAAATGAAGGCTATTAAGGCAGCTGCTCAAAATAAAAGGTCTCTACAAAGCAATAGATTCAGCTCTATCAAACCTTCCCTGTGGAACCATATTCAAACACGTGAGCCAAACTCATATCATGCATCTTATTTCTCTCATATAAATGAAAAGCAAAACACTGGGAGGATATGGGAGAGACAATACAATAAAATCAACAGTAGGCCTATCAAGGCAGCTTAATTATTTCAACACAAATTATTGAGTCTTATGTAATGGATTTACCCCAAATTATGTACTCCTATAAAACAATCATCTTTGATAACAGAGATTGTTATTTAACTTATGGCTCATTTTCAATTAAGAATCTATGGGTATTTAATGTCACATGCTTTAGACAATAAGTGAACTCTACAATATGAATACAAAGCATTAAAAGTGCAACTCTGCCTACTCTTCTAATCAGAGACAGCTCTATTGTGAAGAGATCTAGGAAGTCATCAAGGACTCCATAGATGAAGTTTCAAGTTAATACAGTTGATTTTACTCCCACCTCACAGAATTAAGAATAAAGTTTAGTTCTCCCAGTGTCTGATAAAATAAGTATTTTTTGTTCATTTTATTGGAATTTTAAATGACAAGATAAGCAAGTATCACACACATACAAACAAGAATATTATGAACTCACAATATGGCTTTGGTTGAAAGTCTTGCTAACTCTAGGCCTATCTTTATTTCAGAAGAATGATATTTGAGAGAAATGATTACCCTACATGACTGAGCATGTACCACATACACAAATGACATATATCTGGCCATATTCATCAGAGCTATGCATTTCAGTTAAGAATTTTGTCATTTTATTTTACTCACCAAATTCTTTAGAACTGAACCAGTTCACTTATATCATATGTATAAATAGTGATCAATGGCTTAGAAAAACGGAAAAGCTGAAGACGCTTGTATTCCTCAATCCAGTGACTTAAGTCTTGAAAATTTATCCCATGGAGAAATAACATAAAATTACATTAAAAATAAATAAGAAATAGCAAAATAAGTACATGCTCAATGAATGGAAGCACATGCTCAATGCAGGAAAAAAATATTTCTATATGTTTAATTAAAATATTCTATATTCACTATATGACATATTCTGTAGTGATTAGAATTATGGAAAGCTGTATATGTTATATGTAATAAGCAAGAGATAATATATGAAAGTGCTGTTTATATTTTCTTACTTTTAGTGCTACCTGGTCTTCTCCCTCATCTTTCTTGTGAACTTCTCANGCATCTTATTTCTCTCATATAAATGAAAAGCAAAACACTGGGAGGATATGGGAGAGACAATACAATAAAATCAACAGTAGGCCTATCAAGGCAGCTTAATTATTTCAACACAAATTATTGAGTCTTATGTAATGGATTTACCCCAAATTATGTACTCCTATAAAACAATCATCTTTGATAACAGAGATTGTTATTTAACTTATGGCTCATTTTCAATTAAGAATCTATGGGTATTTAATGTCACATGCTTTAGACAATAAGTGAACTCTACAATATGAATACAAAGCATTAAAAGTGCAACTCTGCCTACTCTTCTAATCAGAGACAGCTCTATTGTGAAGAGATCTAGGAAGTCATCAAGGACTCCATAGATGAAGTTTCAAGTTAATACAGTTGATTTTACTCCCACCTCACAGAATTAAGAATAAAGTTTAGTTCTCCCAATGTCTGATAAAATAAGTATTTTTTGTTCATTTTATTGGAATTTTAAATGACAAGATAAGCAAGTATCACACACATACAAACAAGAATATTATGAACTCACAATATGGCTTTGGTTGAAAGTCTTGCTAACTCTAGGCCTATCTTTATTTCAGAAGAATGATATTTGAGAGAAATGATTACCCTACATGACTGAGCATGTACCACATACACAAATGACATATATCTGGCCATATTCATCAGAGCTATGCATTTCAGTTAAGAATTTTGTCATTTTATTTTACTCACCAAATTCTTTAGAACTGAACCAGTTCACTTATATCATATGTATAAATAGTGATCAATGGCTTAGAAAAACGGAAAAGCTGAAGACGCTTGTATTCCTCAATCCAGTGACTCAAGTCTTGAAAATTTATCCCATGGAGAAATAACATAAAATTACATTAAAAATAAATAAGAAATAGCAAAATAAGTACATGCTCAATGAATGGAAGCACATGCTCAATGCAGGAAGAAAATATTTCTATATGTTTAATTAAAATATTCTATATTCACTATATGACATATTCTGTAGTGATTAGAATTATGGAAAGCTGTATATGTTATATGTAATAAGCAAGAGATAATATATGAAAGTGCTGTTTATATTTTCTTACTTTTAGTGCTACCTGGTCTTCTCCCTCATCTTTCTTGTGAACTTCTCACACCCTGGTTACCAATAATTTCCTAACTGTTAAATTCTGGGCCACCAGCAACCTGTTTGACTGACAAGGAGCAGAAGGAACTCAATCTTCCTCCATTCCCTCCCTACAACATAGACTTTGCTCCTCTTCCTATATGCTCTAGTGAGAAACTTGGGATTCATTCCCTCTTCCCCTGGAATTATCTCTTAAGCATCTATTAGAATCCTGGGTTCCTCTCTATCTCATGTCCCAAGGTGGCTCTGTTCAGGTTCTCACGACCTCTTTCCTAAACTACTGCAATTGGCTCCCTACTCATCTCTCCGCACCCAGTGCCTCCCCCATCTACTTCATTCTCTACCTCCCTCCCAGGTGCTCTTTCCATAATTATATTTTTCACCAAGTCACTTTCCCTTTAAAACCAATGATGTCTTCAAATTAAGATAAGCTTGAATAATTTGCAGGACATGCAAGGACTTGCATCTCTCCTTTTCTCAATGGCTTTATTTCTCAGGGCTGTGTGCTGCCACTTACACTGAACCACTTGCATCTCCCCTCAGTTCTGCACCCATTGGAATTCATGCCTGCATTGTCTTTTCTTACCTCATTCCTCCCACTGACTTACTCATATCTCCTTTTATTATTTCTGGACACTCTCCACATACCTTTTTTCTAATTAATTTTTACTGGAGTATAGTCACTTTTCAATGCTGTGTTAGTTTTTACTGTACAAAAAAAAAAAAATGAGTCAGCCATACATATACACTATCCCTCCCTTTAGGACCTCTCTCCCATTCAGGTCAATTCAGTGCATTAAGTAGAGTTCTTTGTGCTACAAAGTATGTTCTTATTAGCTATCTATTTTACACATAGTAACAGTAGCAGGTATGTATCAATCCCAGTCTTCTAATTCCTACCACACCCCCTTACCCCTTTGGTATCCATACATTGGTTCCCTACTTCTGTGTTTCTATTTCTGCTTTGCAAATAAAGATGGGCTCGATAAAGGACAAAAATGGTCTGGACCTAACAGAAGCAGAAGATATTAAGAAGAGGTGGCAAAAATACNTGAAGTACAAAACAAAGCAGGTCAAAGGCTAACAGAGTTTTGCCAAGAGAACGCACTAGTCATAGGAAACACCTTCTTCCAACAACACAAGAGAAGACTACATATGGACATCACCAGATGGTCAATACCAAAATCAGACTGATGATATTTTTTGCAGCCAAAGAGGGAGAAGCTCTATACAGTCAGTAAAAACGAGACTGGGACCTGACTATGGCTCAGATCATGAACTCCTTATTGCCAAATTCAGACTTAAGTTAAAGTAGGGAAAGCCACTAGACCATTCAGGCATAACCCAAATCAAATCCCTTAGGACTATACAATGGACATGCGAAATAGTTTCAAGGGATTAAATCTGATAGAGTGCCTGAAGAATTGTGGAAGGAGGTTCATGACACTGTAGAGGAGGCAATGATGAAGACCATCCGCAAGAAAAAGAAATGTAAAAAGGCAAAATGGTTGTCTGACTTGACCTTACAAACAGATGAGTAATCAGGGAAGTGAAAGGCAAAGGAGAAAAGGTAATATATACCTATTTTAATGCAGAGTTCCAAAGAATAGCAAGGAGAAATAAGAAAGCCTTCCTCAGTGATCAGTGCAAAGAAATAGAGGGAAACAATAGACTGGGAAAGACTAGAGATCTGTTCAAGAAAATTAGAGATACCAAGGATACCTTTCTTGCAAAGATAGGCACAATAAAGGACAGAAATGGTATGGACCTAACAGAAGCAGAAGACATTAAGAAGAGGTGGCAAGAATACACAGAATTATACAGAAAAGATCTTCATGACCCAGATAATCATGATAGTGTGATCGCTCACCTAGAGCCAAACATTCTGGAATGTGAAGTCAAGTGGGCTTTAGGAAGCATCACTATGAACAAAGCTAGTGGAGGTGATGGAATTCCAGTTGAGCTATTTCAAATCCTAAAAGATGATGCTATGAAAGTGCTGCACTCAATATGCCAGCAAATCTGAAAAATTCAGCAGTGGCTACAGAACTGGAAAAGGTCAGTTTTCATTCCAATCCCAAATAAAGGCAATGCCAAAGAAAGTTCAGACTACCTCGCAGTTGTACCTGTCTCACACGCTAGCAAAGATATGATCAAAATTCACCAAGCCAGGCTTCAACAGTGCAAGAACATGAATGTCCAGATGCTCAAGCTAGATTTAGAAAAGTTAGAGGAAACAGAGACCAAATTGTCAACATCTGTTGGATAATCAAAAAAGTAAGAGAGTTCCAGAAAAAGCATCTACTTTTGATTTATTGACTAATCCAAAGCTTATGACTATGTGTATCACAACAAACTGGAAAATTCTTTAAGAGATGGGAATACTAGACCACCTTACTTGCCTCCTGAGAAATCTGTATGCAGGTCAAGAAGCAACAGTTA
>SJYW01028869.1:635332-697748 GCA_006410735.1 Raphicerus campestris | reverse complement strand
TATACACATCTTTCCAATAGTCATGTATGGATGAGAGAGTTGGACTATAAAGAAAGCTGAGCGCCAAAGAATGGATGCTTTTGAACTGTGGTATTGGAGAAGACTCTTGAGAGTCCTTTGAACTGCAAGGAGACCCAACCAGTCAATCCTAAAGGAAATCAGTCCTGAATATTCATTGGAAGGACTGATGCTGAAGCTGAAACTCCAAAACTTTTGCCACCTAATATGAAGAACTGACTCATTTGAAAAGACCCTGATGCTAGAAAGATTGAAGATGGGAAGAGAAGGGGAGCAGAGGATGAGCTGGTTGGATGGCATCACTGACATGATGGACATGAGTTTGAGAAGCTCCAGGAGTTGGTGATGGACAGGGAAGCCTGGCGCGTTGCAGTCCATGGGGTGGCAAAGAGTCGGACATGACTGAGTGACTGAACTGAACTGACTGCAAGTTCAAAATTGCTTGAAGATTCAAACTTTATCTTAGACAAATCATTTAAATTTTATATCACACTACATATCATGGTATTGTTAGGTTAGAATAAAAGTGTCTGAAATCTTTTAACAGTTAAATTACTCATCTTCTTTTTTTCCAAATCCCCATGTAAATCGATACAACAGAAAGAAGCTGTAGGCTCATCCTGAGGTTTCAGAAACCCAAGTCCTAGTCTGGGAAACATGACACTAATGTTCTGTATCTCCTGTATTACTTTGACAATTGAAGTTTCATTTTCTCAGGGTTAAACAAAATCCTAACATAATTTTGTTCAATGGGTACTGAACCTGAAATTACTGACTTCAAAGTCCTTATAGATATCTTGCTTGCCTCCTCTGTCAGAACCCAATGGTTATTTGAAAAATTATAGGTCAGTTTCCATTTATCTTGAGATTTCACTTGGATAACATAAAAATGTCACAGTTTTCCCTCCAGTTCTCTCTCTGGTATATTGAGCCTACATTTATGAAATGGGCCTCCCAAAGCAGGTAAAAAGCAAGTAAAACTTTATGCAAATCAAACAAGATGGGAAGATGGTTTGGAGCTCTGTTCTTAAATGGATCAGAATCTGCTTATTAGTTCTGGAGGCCTTTCACACACTCTCAAATTCCTGAGAAAACATAACACTCTTTTAAACTGTCACATTACATGGCCATTCATTAACTTTTATACTATTATTCAAGCCCATCATTTCAGAAAGTCCTTCCCAAATGCTTCAGGGTGAAACTAGTTTCTCTAACTATCATTTAAATCATCAATTCAGATTATACTCCTTTGCTGTTAATTTAATTTTAATTTATATCTGGTTGGAAGCCTATCATTCAAATCTCCCCAGCCTGCCAGGAAGTTCTCAAAAATAAAATTTTGATTGTGATCAGGGTGGATGCAGAGCCAGCAGTGGTCAACCTAAACATCAGGAATCACATTTTACAGGTCTTGAGGAAGAATAGTGGCGAGAAGGGAAGTAAGAAAGGACAATAAACTAAAGAGAAAAAAAAAAAAACAACATGTTTAGTTTAGACTTTATTCCCTATGTATAAAACTCAAGACTCAAACATATTTTCAGTTTAGTGCTTAAAGGAGAAAACTAAAAGAAGCCCCCTGCTGGCCACTTTAATTTCTCCCCTTATTGGCTCAAAAAAAAAAAAGAGAGAGAGAGAGACAGGGAGAAACATCTCTTTCTTTACCTGTATTTAAGATATCATTTAATCTTCTATCACTATTTTTTATGTATCATATCTCTCTTTAATTGAAATAAATGCATTCATACCAACATACATTCCTAAAGACAACTTGGTATTTTGTCTTTCCTTGATCATAAGAAAAATAATGTTTTACATGTTTTGTTTTAAAATTGCACTTAAAACTATATCAATAGCAGATTCCTTTTTGTTCTTCATACCATATCAGGGCATAACATTTGGGCTAATTATCTAAAACTCACAGAGGTCTTTAAAAATAATATAGTAAATCAGAGTTTTATTAAAAATTACTTATTATAATTGTCTTTTGTCTTGTTCTAGAAAATTAAGGTACTATGCATGGCAAAAGTCTCCTGGTTGTGTGTGCTTCATGGTGTAACCTGAATCTATGAGGAAGTCACCCCATAGACTATTCTTTAGAAAACAGAACTTCTTGGGGCAGAATGACCCAAGTTGTGCAGGAATGTAAATTAAAATGATTGAGTATTTCTCTCTTTCCATAAAACAAATATTTTACTACATTGTGTACTAAAATAACCTTTCTCACATACAACATAGAAGTACTAACACCCATCATATATAATTAAATGCTCAAAGCCTATTTGTAAAGCAAAAGCTGCGGTAGAATGACATCACTCACATTTAGTTATTGTTTCAAAAGAAAGTGTGATTAATAGAAACAGAAGTATCCTCCTAGAGAGCTCGTGCCCTGTAACGGTGACATTTATGTTAGAACAAACTACATATATAACATTTATCTTTATTTTGCTCCAGATCAACCTAGCTGAATGTTTGGGCCCATTCGACAACTGTAATGGACAGCTTCTTTGGTATTGACTTGGCTTTTGTAGACGCTTTCTCTTCCTTGACTAACCCTTTTCTCATTTCTACTGTCTTAACTTGGGGAAGTGCATACATAGCTGGGCCATTTGCCATGCTCTCTGATAGACCAGGGACAAGCAGACACTCATAGCCCAGTTCGTGATTCAGTTGTAAGTACTTTACGATTCTACATAATACCCTTGACCTCGCAGAGTTGGTGATGTGAGCATAAAGGTTGCCAGGACACCTTAAACTTTTCCTGAGACTGAGTCCAATCAACAACTTTATGACAGTCCTTCTGGACTGTTTGACCTAATACCTACAAGCTGGTCATGAGACAGTCAGGGGATTGGAAATGTATCGCTTGACTGGGTTTTCAGATTGATAAAAAGAGAGTAAGCGACTGTGCTATCCGGCAGGTTCCAAAGTCTCAGGGTCATTTAGAGTCAAGTATAGCAGCTCCCCTTCCTAAGTCCAGGAGTTCTCCCACCAACCAGTACCCAGGAGAGGGGAGTTTCCCTAATTTAAACAAGAAAGCCCACAGCCTGTTCAACCAAGAGCCAAGTGAAAGACAAGGTTGCCCAAGAATCATGGAACAGTTGGAAAACCCCTGTGGCTAGGAACCGTTGTAACAGAATCTGCACATTAAATCAGGGGGGGTTTATTTGGGCCTCCAGTTTTGATAGAAAATAACGATTTCTCTTCTACATTTGTTGTCTGTTGGTTTATGAAAATCAAAGTTCTTTCTCTGGCTTGATTGCACCCCTGCTCTTTATTTAGGTCCTGAAAATAAAGCTCATTTATTTTTAGTTTATAGCAACTATTTCCTTATTTAGAGATTACACGATTAGCTAATATAACCTGTGAAAAATTTTTTATGGGAGTAGGGTTGATTTACACTGTTGTGTCAGCATCTGCTGTACAGCAAAGGGAATCAGTTATACGTATACGTATATCCATTCTTTTTTAGATTCTTTCCCCATATAGGTCATTCCAGAGTATGGAATAGAGTTCTTGTGCTATACACAGTAAGTCCTTTTTTTATATACAAAACAGATAACTCCTGTTCTTTTAACAGCTGGACAAGTCATTGCAACTTTCCATTGCAGAGATGCTCCTGATGGGGGCAATATTGAACCTGGTCAGGGGATGATTTTCCTCTTCCTGGCTGCGGCTTCCCTGTGCATGACCCCATGGTCTTCATAGACAGGACTTCACTGTCCTTAAAAGGAAAAAGGCCAGCACACTTGCGAGTTGGATTGAGTCAGTGAAGTAATCCCTGAGTAGTACTAGGTTCGTCTTTAACGGTTCCTGTTTACTTTTCTGAGGAGAGATTATGAGAAGGAAATAAGATCACATTTTGAAGTATTTTCATAACGCATGTTATCACTGAAACCAAATACTCTTTTGAATCAAACAACCTTAAAACGATGTACAATTCTAATATCTAACTAATCAAAATGTTTCTTAATAAATAATAAAATATATTCTATTTGTGTTTTAGAGGGAACATATACTGCACATACAGGGAAACTGCTTGGCAGAGAAAAATTTAAACTTTTCAGAAGTCTTCACTATACTGGAAGTTTTTGAAGGGAAATAGAATTTTAACAACTTTTTACTTAATCATAGAAAAAATAAAATAAAATTATTTTCTAAACTCTGAAACAAAAATATATATTAGGTTATAGACTTCAAATGCCTGTCTCATTTCAGACCTCTTGTGACATCTTATGACAACATTGCCTACCTTAGTAACTGTGGAGCATTAGGAATCTTGGGAAATAGTACAAAGCATGAAAAAAAAATTTATATTTTCATGTATACAAATATATGTATGTACATGATACTACACAGAGAAAATCTAACAAACTTGTATCAGTATCCATGTCTTAATATTGATTGGAATAGCTTAGGAGTTTATATTAATAAAACATATCCTGATTTTCTAAAGTTTTAATAATTACGTATATACACATATACATTACTAAGGAGAATGCCATGTGACAATTGAATTATACAACTGCAAGCCAGGGAACACCAAAGTTAGCCAGCAAACCATAAGAGGCCGGAAAGAGACAAGGGTTTCCATACAGATTGCAGAGTTCCATACAGGTTGCAAAGCTTCCTTTATGGTTGCTATAATCTGAATGTTTCTATCCCCTAAAATTCATGTGTTGAAATCTTCATTCCCAAAAATGATAGTATTAGTAGTGTGACCTTTAGGGCTTAATTTTAGGTGAGAAGTTATAATGCTGCATAGATGTGATATAAAATATATATTTTTTATATATTAAATACAGTTCCAATAAACTTTCAAAAAATATTTTAATATGACAAACTGATTGTTTTAAAATTATACAGGTGAGAATTGCCAAAATAGTCCTGAGTAAGAAGACTCCTGAGAACAGGATATTTTTCATAGTAACAGTTACAATTAAAAAGATATAGTAATGAAAACAGTATCCAGAATAGACAATTCAGTGGGACAGNATTTTTTATATATTAAATACAGTTCCAATAAACTTTCAAAAATTATTTTAATATGACAAACTGATTGTTTTAAAATTATACAGGTGAGAATTGCCAAAATAGTCCTGAGTAAGAAGAATCCTGAGAACAGGATATTTTTCATAGTAACAGTTACATTAAAAAGATATAGTAATGAAAACAGTATCCAGAATAGACAATTCAGTGGGACAAAAAAACATGCACAGCAAAGGGCTCAAATATTTATAAAATTGTAGTAAAGGATACATTAGAATTATAAATTATTGAGGAAACGTGTTGCTGTTCAATGAATTGTGCTAGGAAAATGGTTTGATGTTTTGGGATACAACATATAGTAAAATAAATTCCAGCAGACTAAGTAGATAGATGTAGAAAAATGGCTACATAAGAAAGCAGGAGAAAATATAGACAGCTATTGGGCTTCCCTGGTGGCTCAGATGGTAAAGAATCTGCCTGCAATGCAGAAGACCTGAGTTCTATCCCTGGGTTGGAAAGATCCCCTGGAGAAGGGAATGGCTACCCGCTCCAGTATTCTTGCCTGGAGAATTCCATGGACAGAGAAGCTTGGTGGGCTACAGTCCATGGGTCGCAAAGAGTCAGACACAACTGAGTGATCTACACTTTCACACTTTCATTTATATGTGATATTATCATGAGAAGCCTTATCTAAGTATTAATGCAAAGTAAGAAATTGCAAGGCAGTATTTCACAGTGTGATTCATTAACTACTTCATTTAAAGTCAGCTGGGTTACTGCTGAAATGGTTGCCAGGGCCATACCAAAAGACTATTGAAAAATACTCCCTGATAGTAGAGCCCAGAAATCTATGTTTTAGTGAAAACACTAAGAGATTGTGATGCACATTAAATTTGAGAATCATTTCCAGGCAGGATAAGATTGATAGATTTACTACAGTTGTGAAAATTTATATAAAATAAATACACAAAATCAAGAGTCAGAAGAAAACCTGGCAGGGGACTTCCCTGGTAGTCCACTAGTTAAGAATCCATGTTGTAATGCAAGCAGCACAGGTTCAATCCCTGGTCAAGGAACTAAGATCCCACCCACGTGCTGCAGGACAACTAAGTCTGCACGCAGCACCTGCTGAACCCACTCACCACAGTTAGTGTCTGTGCATGGCAACAAAATATCTTACATGACTCAACAAAGATCAGCATGCCACAACTAAGACCCGATACAGCCAAATATAAAGAAAACCTGGCAAAAATAAACTGTGGTGTTATATGACAAACAGTTGAATAATAATAAATCAACAGAAAAACAAATTACTAAGAAAACTTAGACTCCATGAAAAGAAAAACAGGCAAAAATGGGAATAGACAATTCCAAATGGAGAAAAAGTCAAATACACACACACACACACACACACACACACACACAGTCAATTCTCAGTTGCAAAATGAAACCAGATTCAGACTCCTTTACAAATTGAGAAAGATGTTTTTAAGTATAGTGATTAGTGCTGGCAAATGAACTTGTCCCTCTCAAATATCATGTAAGAGTTTCATTTGTTACAATATTGCTGGAGAGCTATTCAGCAATATGAATCAAATATCAGAAATTATTGACATCTTCTAACCTAGCAATTTTCCTCTTTGGGAATTATGCTGAGAAAATAATCAGACCTGCACCAAATATTTATGCACAATGATGAGTAAATGAAAACAAAAATAAACCCATGGTCTCATGCAAAACAATGAAAAATGAAAACAACAGTAATTCCCCAAATTATTTTTCTGAAAAACTTTCACGATAAAATTTTAAGTACAAAAAAACATGATGTAATATTTCTCAGATATATGATTCCAAGCTTGCAAAATATATATAAATATGTGTTATATATATTTAGAAATAAATGTATATATTTTATATATATTTAGAAATGGTACTGTCAAAATTCCCTGGTGGCATAGAGGGTAAAGAGTCTTCCTGCAATGTGGGAGACCTAAGTTCGATCCCTGAGTTGGGAAGATCTCCTGGAGAAAAAAATGGCAACCCACTCCAGTATTCTTGCCGGAAAATCCCATGGACAGAGAAGCCTGGCGGGCTACAGTATTCTTGCCTGGAAAATCCCATGGACAGAGAAGGAGCCTGGTGGGCTACAATAGAGTCAGATAGAATTGAGCGATTTCACATTCACTTTCACTTTCTTTTACTCTCAAAAACGCTTCTCAGAGAGTTTTGATAATATACTATAGTTTCAATTTTCTTCATTTTTTTCTCCATTTTTCAAGTTTCCTGCAAAAGAAATATCTTACCTTATTGATTTAAAGTAAAAAGAGAAGTGGTTAGAATATCTTCTCAACACTGGCATATCATAACATATTTTCGCTTTCATTTAGGCTGTTTAAGCCATAAACAAACATATGCATGGAACTGGCCTTGTTTTTTAATGACTACTGTTTTTTGGAGGGTCAAAAATTCAGATAGTGTTATGGACTAAATTGTATCATTNTATAGTTTCAATTTTCTTCATTTTTTTCTCCATTTTTCAAGTTTCCTGCAAAAGAAATATCTTACCTTATTGATTTAAAGTTAAAAGAGAAGTGGTTAGAATATCTTCTCAACACTGGCATATCATATTTTCGCTTTCATTTAGGCTGTTTAAGCCATAAACGAACATATGCATGGAACTGGCCTTGTTTTTTAATGACTACTGTGTTTTGGAGGGTCAAAAATTCAGATAGTGCTATGGACTAAATTGTATCATTCAAAAATTGACATACTGTAATCATATTCCCAAAACTGGCTATGTTTGGAGATAGTCTTCAGGAGGACTTCGGTTCAGTTCGGTCACTCAGTCATGCACCCCAGGCTTCCCTTTCCATCACCAACTCTCAGAGTTTACTCAAACTCATGTCCATTGAGTTGGTGATGCCATCCTACCATCTCATCCTATTCAGGAGGAAATTAAGCTCAAGTGTTAGGTGAGACCCTAACCTGATAGGACTAGTAGCTTTATAAGAAGAGGAAGAAATCTCTCTCTCTCTTTTTCTCTCCAAGCTTACACACTAAAAGAAGGCCAAGTGAGCACAGAGTCAGGAGGCAGCCCCTACAGCCTGAAGAAGAGGCCTTAGAATGAAACCTACCTTGACGGCACCTCGATCTTGACCCTTCCAGCCTTCAGATCTGTGGGAAATGAATTCCTGTTGTGTAAATCACCCAATCTATGACATTTTGTTATGGTGGCCTAAGCAGACTAATGCAGGCAGTTTCATCAATCTTATCATCCTGTTTGGTTTTAAACAAGTTTGTCAGGTTCAAATCTGCTTACCCAGAAGCATGACATAACACTTCCGTGGATAGTAATAAAAGTATGCTTTAAAAAAAAAAAGCATGAAAGAATCATCTTGCAAAGAGAGGGATTAATTAGAAGCAAACAGCATTCCTTTGGGCAGGTAACTGCATGCTTGCTAAGTCACATCTAACTCTTAGTGACCCTATGGAACACAGCCCATCAAGCTCCTCTGTCCAAGGGCTTCTCCAGGAAGGAATACTGGAATGGGTTGCCATGCCTTTCTCCAAGGCATTTTTTCAACCCAGGGGTCAAAGCCATGTCTCTTATATCTCCATCTCCTGCATTGGCAGGCAGATTCTTTACCACTAGAGCCACCTGGGAAGCCCCCTTTTACCAACAGTGTATTGAATCTTTGAATATTGAATATTAGATTTAGACCTCATTACAAATGAATTTAACAATTCTATATTTATGTTTTAGCTTGCATTGGAGCAGGAGAAGGAAGAAAAAAGATTTCAGAGAGACAAGTTTTAGATTTAAACTCTCTTGTAAAATCACTATCACCATTGTCTTGGTGTTTAAATTTCCCATTTTTGATATATGTTTTTGTTTTATTTTACAAAAAGGAAATAGTCTGTTATTTCTACTTTATTATATACTTCATGTGAGAATAAATAAAATTCTCATCAAGCTTCTATCTACTCCTTAGGAGAAACATGAATAACATTTTAAAAGCTGGATGACTACCCTTTCATCCTGCCTTTCTAAACAATCACCTTTTTCTCAGTGATTTACTGAAAATGAAGACTAGATCCATGGAGAAATATATGTACTCAGAGATACACAAATACATGTTCTTTATATTTATTAATATAAATCCATGTATATTTGTATATATATAATATGTTATACATATATAATTTTTATCTGCTTGGTTTAGGGGCCAAGATTCTATTCACTTTTCAGAAAACTCTAGGAAGTATTTAATTTTAGAAAGGCATATAGAACAGCACTAGTCACTTCCAAGTGCCAAATAGCCACTATGGATAGAGAATACCCTATTTGTATCTTTTCTGGTAGCTTAGTGGTAAAAGACCTGCCTGGCAATGCAGGAGACATTGCAGGAAATGCGGTTCAATCCCTGGGTCAGGAAGATCCCCTGGAGGAGGGCGTGGCAACCCACTCCAGTGGGATTCTTGCCTGGAGAATCCCGTGGACAGAGGAGCCTGGCAGGTTACAGTCCATGGGGTTGTAAAAAGAATTGGAAGTGACTGAGTGACTAAACACCACCACCGACATTAAGGGCATATGCATGTACTTGCAATTTTCTGTACATTTTCAATTTTTCAAAATAAAAAGTTAGAACGAAAAGACATGTAGAAATATTCCAGTCACATTCATTCGGTTTCAAATAGTTTACTCTTTTTAACCCCTGCAGTGTGTCAGCCACTCAGTTATGTCTGACTCTTTGTGACCCCATGAACGGTAGGCCACTTGGCTCCTCGGCCCATGCAGAGGACATGTTTAATGCACTAGCATTTTTGCTTTTTAAGCAGTGGTATCCCCTTGGACCATATTATGGTCTTTCTATTCTTTGCATAGTTCCGTGACTTTTAAAAAATGATGTCACACGTAATAAGCAAACTAACCACTGGTGACACTAAAATGGGAAAGGGGTTCTTGGCATGGCTCAAAAAGTCTTGTATATAATTTTTAAATCAAAGCTGCAATTTGTGGTCCAGTGAGCAAGATGGCATCTTGCTTGATCGCTCTGCCGATAAGAACTCGTCATTCTTGTCATGAACCAGAATCACCGTTTCTGCACTTTGGTTCTGGGAGGCAGGCGTCTTCTCTGACCTCGTCCGTGTCCTCTGACAAGGAGACAAATTTCAGCTTGTCCAAGAAAAGATACCCTCTGCTGCTCATTGCTTGGGAGGGAAAACACAGTCTCCTTCTTAGGAGACAATGAAATAAGAATTAAGTGCAAAACAGTATATAAAGAGTCTTCATTTTCAACTGGTTAGCCTTTCATTTTTAGCCTGAATGCAACCTTGCCCTGAGAGATGGGGGGTGACAAGTGGCTGAATTTCCCCTTCTTGCTCAAGCAGTCATTTATTCTGACAACAGCATCTTTTTCAGTAGTAAGAAATCAGTTTTAATTTCCCCAGTTTACTTAACAAAAATATGGACTACTTGCTGATAGGACTGCTGCATTTCTTGTGTGCATGTGTGATCTAAAATGCTAAGTTTGGGGGATGGGGAAAAACACAGAGAAACAGCTTTTACTGGGGGAGAAAATATTTGTAGCGGTAAAGCAGCTACCCTACTTTGAATGGAACAAAGCCATCCTGAACTTCTTGTTCTTTTCAAGTACCTTTCCAGCATACCTGAGTTCTCACAGTCCTGGAGAATCATTAGAAACAAGAAAACTTTGTGATTGTTTTAAAACTTCAAAACTCCTGCCAGGATTGGCTCTAAATATCAGAAAGGTCCTTGTGGAAGAAGCTATAAAGATATCTTGTAAAACCAGCTTTGAGCTGCATAGCCAGAGCTTTAAGATAAAAGTTAAGGACAAAAACTTATTTTAGCTTCTCAAATGAAGGAAGGAAGAAAGACACTTTGTTCCTGATTCAGAAAAAAATGTTATTTAAGTGTAATGAAATTTTTGAGCAGATAACACTCTATTAGTGAATTTTTCTAAATTTTATCACTATTCTCGATTAAGAATATGTAAAATACTGGTGTTGCTTAGTCGTGTCCAACTCTGCAATGCCATGGACTGCAGCTCACCAGGCTCCTCTCGGTCAGTGTGTAAGTGTATTTAGTTCCCAACTTGAAATTTAAAAATAATCTCTACATACTCTCTATTTATATCTTTTAAAATTGAATATAATATTTATTCAGGTTATTTTTTCTGATTCAATCTTCAGTGAGGAAAAATATAATTTTCTTCCTGGGGAATCAGAGATTTCACACTAGCTTTAATAAAATNCTCAGTCATGCACCCCAGGCTTCCCTTTCCATCACCAACTCTCAGAGTTTACTCAAACTCATGTCCATTGAGTTGGTGATGCCATCCTACCATCTCATCCTATTCAGGAGGAAATTAAGCTCAAGTGTTAGGTGAGACCCTAACCTGATAGGACTAGTAGCTTTATAAGAAGAGGAAGAAATCTCTCTCTCTCTTTTTCTCTCCAAGCTTACACACTAAAAGAAGGCCAAGTGAGCACAGAGTCAGGAGGCAGCCCCTACAGCCTGAAGAAGAGGCCTTAGAATGAAACCTACCTTGACGGCACCTCGATCTTGACCCTTCCAGCCTTCAGATCTGTGGGAAATGAATTCCTGTTGTGTAAATCACCCAATCTATGACATTTTGTTATGGTGGCCTAAGCAGACTAATGCAGGCAGTTTCATCAATCTTATCATCCTGTTTGGTTTTAAACAAGTTTGTCAGGTTCAAATCTGCTTACCCAGAAGCATGACATAACACTTCCGTGGATAGTAATAAAAGTATGCTTTAAAAAAAAAAGCATGAAAGAATCATCTTGCAAAGAGAGGGATTAATTAGAAGAAAACAGCATTCCTTTGGGCAGGTAACTGCATGCTTGCTAAGTCACATCTAACTCTTAGTGACCCTATGGAACATAGCCCATCAAGCTCCTCTGTCCAAGGGCTTCTCCAGGAAGGAATACTGGAGTGGGTTGCCGTGCCTTTCTCCAAGGCATTTTCTCAACCCAGGGGTCAAAGCCATGTCTCTTACATCTCCATTTCCTGCATTGGCAGGCAGATTCTTTACCACTAGAGCCCCCTTTTACCAACAGTGTATTGAATCTTTGAATATTGAATATTAGATTTATACCTCATTACAAATGAATTTAACAATTCTATCTTTATGTTTTAGCTTGCATTGGAGCAGGAGAAGGAAGAAAAAAGATTTCAGAGAGATAAGTTTTAGATCTAAACTCTCTTGTAAAATCACTATCACCATTGTCTTGGTGTTTAAATTTTCCATTTTTGATATATGTTTTTGTTTTATTTTACAAAAAGGAAATAGTCTGTTATTTCTACTTTATTATACACTTCATGTGAGAATAAATAAAATTCTCATCAAGCTTCTATCTACTCCTTAGGAGAAACATGAATAACATTTTAAAAGCTGGATGACTACCCTTTCATCCTGCCTTTCTAAACAATCACCTTTTTCTCAGTGATTTACTGAAAATGAAGACTAGATCCATGGAGAAATATATGTACTCAGAGATACACAAATACATGTTCTTTATATTTATTAATATAAATCCATGTATATTTGTATATATATAATATGTTATACATATATATAATTTTTATCTGCTTGGTTTAGGGGCCAAGATTCTATTCACTTTTCAGAAAACTCTAGGAAGTATTTAATTTTAGAAAGGCATATAGAACAGCACTAGTCACTTCCAAGTGCCAAATAGCCACTATGGATAGAGAATACCCTATTTGTATCTTTTCTGGTAGCTTAGTGGTAAAAGACCTGCCTGTCAATGCAGGAGACATTGCAGGAAATGCGGTTCAATCCCTGGGTCAGGAAGATCCCCTGGAGGAGGGCGTGGCAACCCACTCCAGTGGGATTCTTGCCTGGAGAATCCCGTGGACAGAGGAGCCTGGCAGGTTACAGTCCATGGGGTTGTAAAAAGAATTGGAAGTGACTGAGTGACTAAACACCACCACCGACATTAAGGGCATATGCATGTACTTGCAATTTTCTGTACATTTTCAATTTTTCAAAATAAAAAGTTAGAACGAAAAGACATGTAGAAATATTCCAGTCACATTCATTTGGTTTCAAATAGTTTACTCTTTTTAACCCCTGCAGTGTGTCAGCCACTCAGTCATGTCTGACTCTTTGTGACCCCATGAACGGTAGGCCACTTGGCTCCTCGGCCCATGCAGAGGACATGTTTAATGCACTAGCATTTTTGCTTTTTAAGCAGTGGTATCCCCTTGGACCATATTATGGTCTTTCTATTCTTTGCATAGTTCCGTGACTTTTAANTGACTCTTTGTGACCCCATGAACGGTAGGCCACTTGGCTCCTCGGCCCATGCAGAGGACATGTTTAATGCACTAGCATTTTTGCTTTTTAAGCAGTGGTATCCCCTTGGACCATATTATGGTCTTTCTATTCTTTGCATAGTTCTGTGGCTTTTAAAAAATGATGTCACACGTAATAAGCAAACTAACCACTGGTGACACTAAAATGGGAAAGGGGTTCTTGGCATGGCTCAAAAGTCTTGTATATAATTTTTAAATCAAAGCTGCAATTTGTGGTCCAGTGAGCAAGATGGCATCTTGCTTGATCGCTCTGCCGATAAGAACTCGTCATTCTTGTCATGAACCAGAACCACCGTTTCTGCACTTTGGTTCTTGGAGGCAGACGTCTTCTCTGACCTCGTCCGTGTCCTCTGACAAGGAGACAAATTTCAGCTTGTCAAAGAAAAGATACCCTCTGCTGCTCATTGCTTAGGAGGGAAAACACAGTCTCCTTCTTAGGAGACAATGAAATAAGAATTAAGTGCAAAACAGTATATAAAGAGTCTTCATTTTCAACTGGTTAGCCTTTCATTTTTAGCCTCAGTGCAACCTTGCCCTGAGAGATGGGGGGTGACAAGTGGCTGAATTTCCCCTTCTTGCTCAAGCAGTCATTTATTCTGACAACAGCATCTTTTTCAGTAGTAAGAAATCAGTTTTAATTTCCCCAGTTTACTTAACAAAAATATGGACTACTTGCTGATAGGACTGCTGCATTTCTTGTGTGCATGTGTGATCTAAAATGCTAAGTTTGGGGGATGGGGAAAAACACAGAGAAACAGCTTTTACTGGGGGAGAAAATATTTGTAGCGGTAAAGCAGCTACCCTATTTTGAATGGAACAAAGCCATCCTGAACTTCTTGTTCTTTTCAAGTACCTTTCCAGCATACCTGAGTTCTCACAGTCCTGGAGAATCATTAGAAACAAGAAAACTTTGTGATTGTTTTAAAACTTCAAAACTCCTGCCAGGATTGGCTCTAAATATCAGAAAGGTCCTTGTGGAAGAAGCTATAAAGATATCTTGTAAAACCAGCTTTGAGCTGCATAGCCAGAGCTTTAAGATAAAAGTTAAGGACAAAAACTTATTTTAGCTTCTCAAATGAAGGAAGGAAGAAAGACACTTTGTTCCTGATTCAGAAAAAAATGTTATTTAAGTGTAATGAAATTTTTGAGCAGATAACACTCTATTAGTGAATTTTTCTAAATTTTATCACTATTCTCGATTAAGAATATGTAAAATACTGGTGTTGCTTAGTCGTGTCCGACTCTGTAATGCCATGGACTGCAGCTCACCAGGCTCCTCTCGGTCAGTGTGCAAGTGTATTTAGTTCCCAACTTGAAATTTAAAAATAATCTCTACATACTCTCTATTTATATCTTTTAAAATTGAATATAATATTTATTCAGGTTATTTTTTCTGATTCAATCTTCAGTGAGGAAAAATATAATTTTCTTCCTGGGGAATCAGAGATTTCACACTAGCTTTAATAAAATCAATTTCATCACTAGATATAGAATATTTCCCTAAGGATCACAAAAAGCTGACGTTAATTCATCTTCGTCAAAACAGAGAAGTTGTTAAAGGAAAGAATTGATAGGAGAGTTCTTCTCAAAAACTGAATGAACACAGAGAAATGAATAAGATGAACTTTACATATAAACACACAGTGAGTCCTTTTCTCCTGTCTGCCTCTTGCACTGCTCTTAGAACTGTCGGCAATAGCAGACATACTGAGAAGCCAACTCAGCTGAGTGATACTGAAACTCCAAGGAAAAAGAAACTTGAAACCTGCAAATATATTATTGTTCAACAGCTTTGCAGATGGTTTTATTACCTAAGACATCACGGTTTCTGTCTCCTCTCTGTGTCATTTCTCTGTCATTGTCTTTCTCACACACACTCACCCAGAGGGGCACACATATTGATACCTGGTGGGGAATTTCTCAGAGAAGGCAGTGGCACCCCACTCCAGTACTCTTGCCTGGAAAGTCCCATGGACGGAGGAGCCTGGTGGGCTGCAGTCCATGGGGTCACTAGGAGTCGGACACGACTAAGCGACTTCACTTTCACTTTTCACTTTCATGCATTGGAGAAGAAATGGCAACCCACTCCAGTGTTCTTGCCTGGAGAATCCCAGGGATGGGGGAGCCTGGTGGGCTGCCGTCTATGGGGTCACACAGAGTCGGACACGACTGAAGCGACTTAGCAGCAGCAGTAGCAAGGGAATTTCTTAAAGTTATTTCTTCTCCAAACTGAGAAAAGTCAATGATCCAGATCCACTAAATGAATGATCACTTCTTAATATTTAAAGTGAACAATCTGGGAGAGCAATTTAAATGAATATGAGGATTCTACCAAAGTAATACATTTGACCCTTGAACAAGACAGGTTTGAGCTGTGCAAGTCCACTTATGAGTGGATTTTTTTTTTTAATAAATACATACTACAGTGCTAAGGTAGCTCAGTTGGTAAAGAATCTGCCTGCAATGCAGGAGACCCAGGTTTGATCCCTGTGTTGGGAAGATCCTTGGAGAAGGAAATGACAACCCTTTCCAGTATTCTTGCCTCAAAAATCCTTAGTACAGAGAAGCCTGGTGGGCTACAGTCCATGGGGTTCACAAGAAATGGGACATGACTTAGCAACTAAACCACTACCACAGTGCTACATGATCCATGCTGGCTGAGTTTGTGGATGTAGGGCCCTGAATATGGAAGGCCAGGTGTGGAGTCACATTCAGATTTTCAATGGAGAGGGTTTAGACCACCCCCCCCCCAACTCTATATAGTTTAAGGGGACACATAAGAAGCTTTCTTTATCACTTCCTCTTGCCAAAAACAGACTCGGGAAGCATGGCACACATGAACAAAATTTTAATGCAATAGTTCTAGTTTCAACTTTGTCCCAGTAAATGTAGACATAACAACTTTAATCCAGTTCTTCATTCTGTATACCAAATTCAAACATTCTACCAAAAATCTTCAGGCATTTTCTGGCTAAAAACATCTTTTTTCTCCCTTAAGGCTAAGTAAGCCCTATGGGTAAGTAGGAAAGTTGTAAAACTGGTTCTACTAGCAAACTATAAAACTTTCATGCCCTATTTACCACATTAGAAAAGGGCAACCTTCTCCTTTTTAGCCTGAACACATGGCTTTTTCTGAAGCTCTGCCAGGTTCAGGTCAGATACTATTAGGGCAGTGATGACTGGGTTACGGCACACACTCCCGCCATGGTTTCACCTGTGAGAGCCCTTTAAAGTCTCTGTCTGGCCCTGTTCTCATGTGAATGCGTTTATGTGAGCAATCTCTGGACAATATTAAGTAGTTGTATCAACAATAAGTGTTGGTGATGCTTATCTCTATTTCTCTGGATTCTAGCACGAGAGACTTTTGAGATGACCTACTAAGATAAAACCTAAGTGACATGTGTTTCAGAAAAAAGGGCACAATTTGACTGGAAAAGACTTAAGAAGCAAACGTAGAGGTTACTTTCTGCAACACTAGCAGTCCCGTAAGACTGCTCTCGTGGTGCTTATTTTAGAATCCTGGCTAAATTCTTGGTGTTTGACTCACTGGAACAAAGAGTGAATCAAACACCAAGAATTTAGAATTTATTAGCTGGTAACGTCCCACGAGTTTAGAATACTCGATGAAGACTATATGTATTTTTTAAAAACGGGACGGGGATGTTTCTGTTCAATTAAAATTTTTAATTGAACTATAGCTGATTTATAATACTTTATTAATTTCTGTCATACAGCAAAGTGACACATATATATTTTTTCCATTATGGTTTATCATGGGATATTGAATATACTTGCCTATACAGAAGGACCTTGTTGTTTATCCATTCTATAAACTTACATCTGCTAATCCCAATCTCCAGCTCCATACTTCCCCCGGCTGCCTCCCTCTTTGGTTCAAATCTTAAACGTTTTTAGTCCACTCATTTCTGAGGAAGTAAAAATATCTCGGTAGTTCAACTCTTGCCCTACAGTGCCTCCCTCACCTTTGACCTACCTATCTTTCATCCTTCTCTCCTGTGCTCCTAACCTTTTTCCTCTCCATCAAATATATGATGGAGAGAGGGTGAAAAGTCAGGACTTGATCATTTTCAGTCTCATCATCAGCCTTGACCTAAATGCTCTTGAAGCTTTTCCTAGTCAGATCAAGTAGCTGTCCATATTATTTAAACTACTAAACAAATATCCCTGAAAATGTAGTGGTTGAAATAAAATACAAGTAAAATTATCTTTTAACTAACAATCTGAGAGGGAAAGGAGATAATGAGGAAACCCTGCTCCACTCAGTCATGCAGGAACCCCACCCAGAATGAGGCTAATCTTTCCATCTTCAACATGTGGTTCTTAAGGTCTATCCTGTCATCACTATTTCAGCCCATGGGAAAAAAAAAGAAAAGCTGTAGAAGTGAGCATGCCAGTTTTTAAGACAAGTCTTGAATGGCGTATATCACTTCTGCTCACACTTCACTGGATAGACCTTAGTGTTAGGGTCACAACTAGCTGCAGTCATTGGCTGGAAAGGTTCATCCCAGTTAGAACATTATCTTACTTCAGAAGCAGTAGGGCACAGATTTGGGTGGACAACTTGTAATCTCTACCACACCTTTCTAGGTGACACNCTTTTCCATTATGGTTTATCATGGGATATTGAATATACTTGCCTATACAGAAGGACCTTGTTGTTTATCCATTCTATAAACTTACATCTGCTAATCCCAATCTCCAGCTCCATACTTCCCCCGGCTGCCTCCCTCTTTGGTTCAAATCTTAAACGTTTTTAGTCCACTCATTTCTGAGGAAGTAAAAATATCTCGGTAGTTCAACTCTTGCCCTACACTGCCTCCCTCACCTTTGACCTACCTATCTTTCATCCTTCTCTCCTGTGCTCCTAACCTTTTTCCTCTCCATCAAATATATGATGGAGAGAGGGTGAAAAGTCAGGACTTGATCATTTTCAGTCTCATCATCAGCCTTGACCTAAATGCTCTTGAAGCTTTTCCTAGTCAGATCAAGTAGCTGTCCATATTATTTAAACTACTAAACAAATATCCCTGAAAATGTAGTGGTTGAAATAAAATACAAGTAAAATTATCTTTTAACTAACAATCTGAGAGGGAAAGGAGATAATGAGGAAACCCTGCTCCACTCAGTCATGCAGGAACCCCACCCAGAATGAGGCTAATCTTTCCATCTTCAACATGTGGTTCTTAAGGTCCATCCTGTCATCACTATTTCAGCCCATGGGAAAAAAAAAGAAAAGCTGTAGAAGTGAGCATGCCAGTTTTTAAGACAAGTCTTGAATGGCGTATATCACTTCTGCTCACACTTCACTGGATAGACCTTAGTGTTAGGGTCACAACTAGCTGCAGTCATTGGCTGGAAAGGTTCATCCCAGTTAGAACATTATCTTACTTCAGAAGCAGTAGGGCACAGATTTGGGTGGACAACTTGTAATCTCTACCACACCTTTCTAGGTGACACTAGTGATAAAGAACCCATCTGCCAATGCAGGAGATGTAAGAGACGCAGGTTCGATCCCTGGATTGGGAAGATCCCTGAAGAGGGAAAGGCACCACTTCAGTATTCTTGCTTGGGAAATGCTATGGACAGAGGAGCCTAGTGGGCTACAGTCCATGGGGTCACAAAGAGTCGAACACAACAGAGAGTGGGAGCACAGCACAGGGTAAGATGCAGGTTTAAGAATCAATTGTTTTGGGCCCTTTGCAGAGCAAACTATTCCTATATATTATTCATCTGTAATGAGAATGTATTTTTTTGATCTCATAAATTAGTGTATACTCTTATTTCCTAGATGAGTTATGAGAGTAAAATAAGAAAATATATCTGAAAGCTGTTTGGAAAAGATAAAAATATTTATATTTTTAGTGTCTAATACTAACACTATATNCCTCCAGGGGATCTTCTTGACTCTGGGATCAAGCCCGAGACTCTGACATCTTCTGCACTGGCAGGCAGATTCTTTACCACTGAGCCATCTGGGAAGCCTAAACACATTATAGGCAGTACAAAATAACTAAGATTTCAAAGACAGGATACTTTCTAAGAAACCAGTACTAGGAGCTTCTTCACGTATAGAGTACTGTAGCCTGTATTTAGGAAGCTGAGTTATGGAGTCAGCTGCTATTTCCAATCTCCAATCTGCCATTTAGGACTTTGTGATCTTGGGCAAGTCACTTATCTCTGTGCCTCAGTTTCTTGACCTATAAAATAGGAATAAAGACAGAGATCCTGCAAGTTGTAATTGAGAAAAGTAAATGAGCCGGTAGATTTTACACACTTAGAACAAAACCTGCATCAATAGATGTTAGCTCTTATTATTAAGAGGTCATAAATCACTTATGTAGCCTCAAATGAAAGAGGTTTGTAGGCTCAAATGAAACTCATGCACGTGCACACACACACACACACACATCTTTTGTTTTAATAAAAAAGTAAACATAAATTAACAGAGTAAATTTTCATTAAAGAAGCTAATGGTATAGTATAGATCAGCTGGGAGAACAGGGTTACTTCACTCATTATTTCTAATACTGTTCCTTGTAAAATAGTAGGTCCTCATTAGATACATACATTTAAAAGGAACATTAAACATATATAATGTATAACCACACAGTTTGCTTAGCATTATTTTTTAAAATTATTATTATTCAAAATTATTTTTAGTCTATGGGGACTGTGTGAATGATATTCTTCAGGAAATCAATAACCCTGTTTGTGCAGTCCCTTGGAACCACTGGGTCATAGCAGCTACTAGTATTCAGATGTTTGGGAACTGTTCAGGGAAAAGAGAGCAGCTTTGAAGTACCCTCGAGTATGAGAAGGGCATGTAGAAACAATTAATCATAAACAAGTCATTAAAATTAAAAGTGTATTCTTAAATAGTTTCTTGATTAAGAACAAATGCCTCATTAATCTGGAACATATTGACTTGAGAATACAAGGTAAGTCAAAGAGAGTAATGACTGACATGACATGGAACACAACATGCTGTGTGTCCCCATCTCAAAAGCTTTAGAAGAACAGACTCCCCAAAAGGTCACTAGATACAGCAAATTGAACAGGAACCCAGCATCACCCAAAGATACAAAGGTAAGCTTTCAAAAATCTATATAACAGAGGACATCGTGTACCTGCATCACTGAAACTTTCCAACTATAGATTCTGAGTACATCACATTTATTTCAGAATGAAAAAAATCCAAGATCTAAAAAGATTAACATAAAACATATATGCATATAAAAAATAATGACATCTAATTTTTAAGAAATTTGGTGTCTGTTTACCCTACTCCATCTCCCAAGTTTTACTTAAATTTGTGAATAGAAATTTAAAGGCAACACAAATAGCTTTGATGATTCTAACAATATAATTGGATGTGGATTCTCTTTGAACCAGACTAAAGCTGCATTTCTTAAAGGAACATATAGTACTAAGAAAATAATAGATGCCCATCAATATGATTACCTTAAAAGTTACATACATAATTTCAAATGACAGATCAGACATTTGAGGATGACTATGAATTTTTTTAAAGACTAAATCTTGTTTGGAAACAGCCATTAAAATATACCATACATTCTTCTGAAAAGCTTCAGAATTTCTAATCCATAGAGAAAGGGACTTTTTCTGTCTCAATCATTACTAAATCCCCAGAACCATGCTTAGGACATAATCAGTACTTCCTAGGTATTTGATGAATAAAGAACTTCAGCCACGGCTGAAACTATAACTTGGCTGTACATGTTATGAAAGACAGGGAAGCCTGGAGCGTTATAGCCCATGGTGTTGCAAAGAGTCAGACGTGACTTAGCAACTGAACAAAAACAAAATGTATGTTTTGATCTATAATCTTTACAGTCAGCCTCAGGACCTTACACTCTGCAGCTGGCTCCTTACATTCGGCATTCCACGCCTTTCCTATATCCAGCATGATTTCCATGGATATATCTCCTCACACTGAAGAGAAAGAAAACACCATGAACGGTGGTAGTAGTTTTAGATGACTATCCTGTGGAAAAGATTTTCTAAATATCATTTTCTATAGTACGGTACAAAAAGTTATGATAATTTTTCCAAGGCCAAAATACATTTGTCTGAAAAATAAAATCTGACATGATTTTCAGGGTCAAATTCCAGGTAGAATGTCAAACTATCTTTAAACTGTATACTTCATTTTAGACTTCAAAACAAGGAAATGGAAATGACATCTTTCTTCTTTCTAGAAAGATGAAACAGTGACATGAAGAAAAAGAAGAGACATCACTCTGAGCAACTATAATCAGACTTTATTTTTAGAAGTCTTTGAAAACTACCCTTCCTAAGACTTTAACCTTAAAAGCAGGATGGGTAAAGAGGCAATACAGGAACATTTCCTATTTGTTGAATGTATACACATCTTGTGCTAGAATACAAATTATGATAGCCCATGTTCATGAGAAACAAACAATCTAGTTATGGGGACATATCTAGTAAGCAGGAAACATAATCACATACTCCCTTATATTCTTTTAAGTATTAAATTGTGTAGAACAATTTCAAATGGCTTGGAGGTGAGAGATAATTCCAGCACATAGCACAGTATCCAGAAAATATTGTTTTGTTTCATTATTTAGTTGCTAAGTGGTATCCGACTCTTTGTGACCCCATGAACTGTAGCCCACCAGGCTCATCTGTCCATGGGATTTCCCAGGCAAGAATACTGGAGTGGGTTGCCATTTTCTTCTCCAGGGAATCTTCCCAGCCCAGGGATTGATCCCACATCTCCTGCATTGGCAGGCAGATTCTTTACCACTGAGCCCCCTGGGAAGCCCCCAGCAAATATTAGATATGCAATAAATACTTACTAGGTCACTGAAAACTTCAATGAATGAGTAAATGAATAATGCTTTTAGGAGTGAATCCTGCTTAGAATCCTGGAGAATGATGTCCAGGACTTGGCTGATGTTTCCACAAATAACATTTCAATTTTTCCTACCTCTCCATCTTCATGCACATGACAGAAATTGTATCAGCCTTGTATAGAAAAGATGGAATGGTAGGAGATCCGATTGATCTCTTCCTAGTATTGGTGGTCTTGGAGGCTCATATTGCAATGACTCACGTGGCCTGACCTATCAGATTCCTCCTGTTGGGAATTCACTCTGAAAGACTCTGAGGATTGTAGTCAATGAACTGTTTGCACTGCAGCCTGAAGCCATGCACGATCAAGGCCAGGGTTGCCATCTGAAGTCCTGTGGAAAAATAAGCAGAATAAATGATCAGAGATGAGAGAAAAATAGAATAAAGCTGATTAAAAAGCAAAGTCCAGAAAAACATGGTCCTTGAAAGAGAGACAACTTGAGAGAATAGGACTCTCTTTTGAGGGAAGGGCAGACTCAGTTCTGTAACTTTAGTTTTCTGTTTTCCCTGGATTCCAGGAAGACCTCTTTTCTTCATTTGAATGAAATGACTTTGGGTCAGTTTTTATTCTTTATGGCTAAAGGAGCCCAATTTAAACACAAGTTTCAGCAATTTATTCTTTTTTTCCCATTGGAATTTGCTAATACTGTCTTTACCTAGCTTTAGATAATATAAACATTGGCTTAGAATTTCTTAAAGTCTGCTTAACTATTTGGTTACCCTCAGAGAATTCACATACTTTTGTAGGATTTCACAGCAATTTCAAGAGAAAAGAAGAATTTATTATCTGCGAATTTCTTTTCTGTTCAAAATGTTTAATTCAAAATATTTCAATTGTCATAAACCAAATTAAGCATAAAAAATTACTGTCTACAACTTTGAGGATAATGCTTTGGGCTAGCAACAGAAACATTTAATAAAACAAAATATTTCATCAGTCTTATAGAGCTTTTGTGTGAAGTTAACACACTTAGCATTTAAACAAAGACCAAGTACCACTGGAAATGTTTTAAAAAGAATTTGTTGTCCAGTTATTCATGTCCAAAAGGCAAGGACAAGGTTGAACAGAATTGTTTTCTCTACGTATTTGATCAAAGTGGCCAGTTTTTTGTTTTGTTTTGTTTTTAATGCNTAAAACAAAATATTTCATCAGCCTTATAGAGCTTTTGTGTGAAGTTAACAAATTTAGCATTTAAAGAAAGACCAAGTACCACTGGAAATATTTTAAAAAGAATTTGTGATCCATTTATTCATGTCCGAAAGGCAAGGACAAGGTTGAACAGAATTGTTTTCTCTACGTATTTGATCAAAGTGGCCAGTTTGTTTTTTTTTTTTTAATGCTCTTTGTTAAAACAACTTAAGGGTATCAGTGTTTGAAAGTTAACCTCTGGTATATGTTTGGCTGCTGGGTATTGTTTGGTTGTTTGTTGTTTATTTTCTTCATTTAATTTGTACATCTTGGTCATCTGAATGATCTAGGTGATCTGAAGCTGTTTGCTTGAACACCCAAACCCTCATCCCCAAAGGACCTGAAGCTAGACAGGTCAGAATAAGGCAGATTTGGAAGGGGCCACCCTAATCCTGCTGCCCGTGGCTTATTGTACTTTGTTCCCGGAAGATTCACGAAGAAAAGGAGTCAGGTTACATGCCCAATGAGGAGCTAGAGCCTTGAGTCCTTGCAGAACTCAGAGTGTCACCTACAACCAGTGATGCTTAAGAGAAGCACATGCTAAAAGCAAGTGAAATTGTGAACAGTCTTTTGGTGACCTCATCACCTACAGGAGAGAGAAGGCTAATAGTCTTGTTCTTGGAATACNAACTCAGAGTGTCACCTACAACCAGTGATGCTTAAGGGAAGCACATGCTAAAAGCAAGTGAAATTGTGAACAGTCTTTTGGTGACCTCATCACCTACAGGAGAGAGAAGGCTAATAGTCTTGTTCTTGGAATACTTATTCTATTAAGATTTCACAAAACAGCTTGACAAGTAGGTTATTAGGTTTCCTGTTGGGACTCAAGCCATAGACTGCAAATAAACCCCCAATGGGAAGGACACCTTCAAGTGTTTATGCTATAATCAAAAGGAACGCCTTGCTTAATACTTATATGCACAGGCTGTGCTGTGCTTAATTGCTTCTGTCATGTCTGGCTCTTTGAGACCCCATGGACTGTAGCCCACCAGGCTCCTCAGTCCATGGGATTCTCCAGGGAAGAATACTGAAAAGTGTTGCCTTGCCCTTCTCCAAGGGATCTTCCCTACTCAGGGATCAAACGCATGTCTCCTGAATCTCCTGCACTGCAGGCAGATTATTTACCACTGAGTCACCAGGGAAGCCCATTTATAGGCACAGACAGAGCCCAAATCACATCTAAAATTTTCCATCTAGCAATCAGATTTGGATTTGAAAGAAACAAATGCATAAAGGTTATAAAAGAAAAACTGAAAAAAAAANCTGTCACTAGGAATGCCAAGACTTGCAAAATAGGAGCTAAAACAGAGGGGGAAAAAGGAGTAGATTTTTTAAAAAAGGAAGGTTACAATAGCCTAAAAGGAAAAAATAAGAAAGAAGGATCATATACTGGAAAATGATGATTCCCTAATTAAGAAAAAGTAAATTTAGAACATAGTATGTATGCTTTGTAAATCCTCAGTTATCACAGCAAAGAGGAAAATAGTTTTAAAATAAACTTTGTAGAAAATATTTAGATTCTTATCCTCAAAATAGAGACAAATCTGTCTTCTAAATGTGAAACATCTGAATCCATTCTGTTTTTCATCATGCTGGGGGTGTGAGACTTACTTATGATTTTCAAAGTTCTCCTTTGTTTTGCTCAAGTGAATAGATACATGATTGACATCTTAGACACAAACTGGATCATCAGGCTCCATTGCTCTCATTTAGAGTGAATCAGTGCCACCCCACTTTTTGGAGTCAATACCTATGGATGTTTCACAATATTTTGTTGACCTAGTTACAAAAGAGAAAATGTCATTTCTAAATTCTGTGGTCATGTGTGTATTTATGTGTGTACGTGCAAGGATGCTGGCTAGTGGGGTAACAAGCAGCCTTTGGTCTATAAAACTCCTAAGAAAGAAATGCACTAGTAGGTAAATTATAAGACATAAACTAGCATGACATAAAAGACCATCAGAATTTACACATCCCAGTATATGTGTTGCTTTTAAAGTATCCATTTGGGAGGCTGGACACATTCTATTAAGACCACCATTGCCCCAAACATTTTTTACAGTTCCTTTTCAATATGGCTTTCACTTTCTGTGCCACGTGTTTTTGAATGGTCCAATGATAATGTACCTTCATCTTCTGAGTATAAATTTGATTTAGAAATAACCAAAACTAAGTCAGAAGTAAATCAGGAAAGGCAATTAAATTGACCAATATCATAAAGAGCTAAGGTTAACTGGAAAAGTTCTGTGTGGATGTATGCTTTGGGATATATTTAACCTTTGTGAGCTATTAATTCTGTTACAGCTCATACTTTCATTTTTTTTTTTTTTTGGTTTTAGATTACTTTGTTGTCCTCATTTTGAAAATTAGGAGCATCCTGAATTTTTCTCCTGACAAACATGCATACATGTGTGTATGTTTCTTTCATTACAGAATGAAAGCAAAGTATTTATAGAAGTCAATCATTTACATTTAGCAAGAAAAAATATTACTCTAAATGTAGTTTAATCCACCATTAATAACTAAGCAAAATACTGTAACTAACTCAAACATGCACTTTTTAAAAATACATCNTTCTTTCATTACAGAATGAAAGCAAAGTATTTATAGAAGTCAATCATTTACATTTAGCAAGAAAAAATATTACTCTAAATGTAGTTTAATCCTCCATTAATAACTAAGCAAAATACTGCAACTAACTCAAACATGCACTTTTAAAAAGATACATCAAAATATGAGATTTCTTTCAGCTAATTCTTCCCGTCTATGTAAAGATACACTCTGCAAGATGTTTTGACAGCAATTTTACTAATATTTATGGTATCATTATTTTATTAAGGGTTTTTCTTCTTTTAAAAATGTTATTTTTATAACCACTCCCATGCTATTCAGTTGTAACTATTAATATTTGTGCATTTTTATCCTGTGATCTGTATGGGAAATTTTTGATATGAAATGCAACAAAATAAATTTTAGAGCTTGAATTTGATATAAAGTCATTTTATTTACCTATAAATTTTATTAACTCAGCCAAACCTCTTTATGCAAAACGTTTCCCCCTTCCTCTGTGCTCAGTGGCAATGACTGCTGACTTAGTTGTTTTGTAGCTTCCCAAATCACTATTCAATGTGATATTAGATTGTAGAACTTGGGCCACAAATCTTGAAACGTAGAGAGGCCCTTGGAGGTACATTCCACTGTCGTTCAATTCTACCATGCTCAAGCTTGAGTCTTATGTCTCTCCCAGCTATTTAACTTGCTTTCTAAAACATAGAATATTTATTTCAAAAGTCAAACCACACCAATGTCAAAAGTGGTGGGAGTACTACAATAAAAAATATAGTGAAAATGTACAGCACAGTGAGGGACCAAAGGCTAACACAGAAATAGACATCAATGTAATAAAGTGGTAGACTTATGGGCTAAGTTTTCCTTCTTTCATAATTGTATTTAATTTGCTTATTTTGCCAAAAGACATCATTTCTCTGAGAAGCAGTCTGTAGAGCAAGATTGTTTTTCTTCAGTGTTATTGGTGTTTAGAGCCAGATAATTCATTGCTGGGTGAATGATGCTGTGTTTAGCAATGCCCTGGTCTTTACACATTAGATGCCTTTAACATCCTTACCCTCAACTGTGACAGTCAAAAATGATTCCAGAGATGGCTATGTGCCCTCTGGGGGACAAAATCTTCCTTCCCCATCATTCCTCCTTCTCCTGAGTTAAGAACCATTGCTTCTGAGTGACCATTTGGATATTTAGAATAGGTTTCTGACAATAAGTTACAGAAGAATGTTCACACCATGCCACTAATCATTCATGTTAGTTTAGTGTTTTACTCCAAGTAGTTTAAGTCCTGGGTAATATAATCCATTTGATACTAATTCTTATCAACTACATTCTGACATTTTTATGTTCTTTTAAAACAGTGAACCTATGCTCCTATAGTTGCTTAACATGTTCAAAAGTATAGAAAAAAATTAATATTTCCAAATACAGGATTTACTAACATTATATAGAGGATAACATCTCAAATATCTGTGTCATGTTATAGCCGCAAGACTTGTATAGGGTAAATGGGTCAGAATTACCATTGGTGAAGTCATAGCCCATATAGCTTTGGATTATTATAGGCCAGGCCAAAGCAAGCAAAGCTCATTAGATACGAGAGCACTTCTTAGAGGTGGCTGAAATATCACCAGTCAGTTGGCATTTGCAAGAAACATAGGTCTGATATAACCAAGAGAGCACTTACTAAGACTTCAAATACTCAGAACAAGCCTGATTCTGTATATCACACTAGTAGAAGTTTTGAATCTATTTTTGTCCAGCCCTAGCATTTTAGTAGGCAAGCAACAACCAAAAAATGAACTTCAAATTTCCCTCTGAGAATTATCAAGTTTTATGGAACATAAAACTAATTCAGGAGCAAAATGAACTCTGAAGAACAAATGAACTCTGATGGAAAGTGAATAAAGGAGCCCAGAGTCACTTTCTGATTTCCTTGGCAACAAGATAAGCAAGCAGAATGCCTCTGTGAGTTAGGAAGTTCCCATACACACTTCATGCTCACAAATTTAAATTGAATAATAAAGATGATAATCAGACTGAGTGACAAAGTACAGATAAACTCACTCTGGTCCTGCAAGTACGAAACCAGTTATTCTACTCGATGTTTTAATACGTACAACTTTTCACAGATCATCAAGACCCCAGTGTATTATTCGAAAGTTCACAGAGACTGGGGAGGGGGAAACTGGCTTAACATCAGCAGGGTCATCTAAATTTGTGACCCCTGACAAATTCCACATTCCTGAGCTGATGGTAAGTGGAGAATACTGCTTTACCAAAGATTAGAATTATAGGAATAGAATATGTGAATGTGAATGCAACAGCCACACTTGAGATGTTGTGATCTCCACACCTCACCTTGCTTGTTTCACTCTATGCCATCTGAGGCTCCCTCACTTCTCATTCACCAAATCCTAATACTTCTTTTACAAACAATATTCACTTTCCTGTGGCAGTTCTCTTTTTAACTGATTATTCTTGCATGTGCATACTCAGTCGCTAAGTCATATCTGACTCTTTTGTGACCCTATGGACTGTAGCCCACCAGTCTCCTCTGTTCACAGGATTTCCCAGGCAAGAATACTGGAGTGGGGTGCCATTTCTTTCTCCATGGGAATCATCCTGACCCAGGGATCGAACCTGCATCTCCTGCATTGGCAGGCTGATTCTATAGTGCTGCATCACCTGGGAAGCCCTACTAATTATTCTTGGATGCAGCCTATTTTGTAACCNCATTTAGAGTGAATCAGTGCCACCCCACTTTTTGGAGTCAATACCTATGGATGTTTCACAATATTTTGTTGACCTAGTTACAAAAGAGAAAATGTCATTTCTAAATTCTGTGGTCATGTGTGTATTTATGTGTGTACGTGCAAGGATGCTGGCTAGTGGGGTAACAAGCAGCCTTTGGTCTATAAAACTCCTAAGAAAGAAATGCACTAGTAGGTAAATTATAAGACATAAACTAGCATGACATAAAAGACCATCAGAATTTACACATCCCAGTATATGTGTTGCTTTTAAAGTATCCATTTGGGAGGCTGGACACATTCTATTAAGACCACCATTGCCCCAAACATTTTTTAGAGTTCCTTTTCAATATGGCTTTCACTTTCTGTGCCACGTGTTTTTGAATGGTCCAATGATAATGTACCTTCATCTTCTGAGTATAAATTTGATTTAGAAATAACCAAAACTAAGTCAGAAGTAAATCAGGAAAGGCAATTAAATTGACCAATATCATAAAGAGCTAAGGTTAACTGGAAAAGTTCTGTGTGGATGTATGCTTTGGGATATATTTAACCTTTGTGAGCTATTAATTCTGTTACAGCTCATACTTTCATTTTTTTTTTTTTTTGGTTTTAGATTACTTTGTTGTCCTCATTTTGAAAATTAGGAGCATCCTGAATTTTTCTCCTGACAAACATGCATACATGTGTGTATGTTTCTTTCATTACAGAATGAAAGCAAAGTATTTATAGAAGTCAATCATTTACATTTAGCAAGAAAAAATATTACTCTAAATGTAGTTTAATCCACCATTAATAACTAAGCAAAATACTGTAACTAACTCAAACATGCACTTTTTAAAAATACATCAAAATATGAGATTTCTTTCAGCTAATTCTTTCCGTCTATGTAAAGATACACTCTGCAAGATGTTTTGACAGCAATTTTACTAATATTTATGGTATCATTATTTTATTAAGGGTTTTTCTTCTTTTAAAAATGTTATTTTTATAACCACTCCCATGCTATTCAGTTATAACTATTAATATTTGTGCATTTTTATCCTGTGATCTGTATGGGAAATTTTTGATATGAAATGCAACAAAATAAATTTTAGAGCTTGAATTTGAAATAAAGTCATTTTATTTACCTATAAATTTTATTAACTCAGCCAAACCTCTTTATGCAAAACGTTTCCCCCTTCCTCTGTGCTCAGTGGCAATGACTGCTGACTTAGTTGTTTTGTAGCTTCCCAAATCACTATTCAATGTGATATTAGATTGTAGAACTTGGGCCACAAATCTTGAAACGTAGAGAGGCCCTTGGAGGTACATTCCACTGTCGTTCAATTCTACCATGCTCAAGCTTGAGTCTTATGTCTCTCCCAGCTATTTAACTTGCTTTCTAAAACATAGAATATTTATTTCAAAAGTCAAACCACACCAATGTCAAAAGTGGTGGGAGTACTACAATAAAAAATATAGTGAAAATGTACAGCACAGTGAGGGACCAAAGGCTAACACAGAAATAGACATCGATGTAATAAAGTGGTAGACTTATGGGCTAAGTTTTCCTTCTTTCATAATTGTATTTAATTTGCTTATTTTGCCAAAAGACATCATTTCTCTGAGAAGCAGTCTGTAGAGCAAGATTGTTTTTCTTCAGTGTTATTGGTGTTTAGAGCCAGATAATTCATTGCTGGGTGAATGATGCTGTGTTTAGCAATGCCCTGGTCTTTACACATTAGATGCCTTTAACATCCTTACCCTCAACTGTGACAGTCAAAAATGATTCCAGAGATGGCTATGTGACCTCTGGGGGACAAAATCTTCCTTCCCCATCATTCCTCCTTCTCCTGAGTTAAGAACCATTGCTTCTGAGTGACCATTTGGATATTTAGAATAGGTTTCTGACAATAAGTTACAGAAGAATGTTCACACCATGCCACTAATCATTCATGTTAGTTTAGTGTTTTACTCCAAGTAGTTTAAGTCCTGGGTAATATAATCCATTTGATACTAATTCTTATCAACTACATTCTGACATTTTTATGTTCTTTTAAAACAGTGAACCTATGCTCCTATAGTTGCTTAACATGTTCAAAAGTATAGAAAAAAATTAATATTTCCAAATACAGGATTTACTAACATTATATAGAGGATAACATCTCAAATATCTGTGTCATGTTATAGCCGCAAGACTTGTATAGGGTAAATGGGTCAGAATTACCATTGGTGAAGTCATAGCCCATATAGCTTTGGATTATTATAGGCCAGGCCAAAGCAAGCAAAGCTCATTAGATACGAGAGCACTTCTTAGAGGTGGCTGAAATATCACCAGTCAGTTGGCATTTGCAAGAAACATAGGTCTGATATAACCAAGAGAGCACTTACTAAGACTTCAAATACTCAGAACAAGCCTGATTCTGTATATCACACTAGAAGTTTTGAATCTATTTTTGTCCAGCCCTAGCATTTTAGTAGGCAAGCAACAACCAAAAAATGAACTTCAAATTTCCCTCTGAGAATTATCAAGTTTTATGGAACATAAAACTAATTCAGGAGCAAAATGAACTCTGAAGAACAAATGAACTCTGATGGAAAGTGAATAAAGGAGCCCAGAGTCACTTTCTGATTTCCTTGGCAACAAGATAAGCAAGCAGAATGCCTCTGTGAGTTAGGAAGTTCCCATACACACTTGATGCTCACAAATTTAAATTGAATAATAAAGATGATAATCAGATTGAGTGACAAAGTACAGATAAACTCACTCTGGTCCTGCAAGTACGAAACCAGTTATTCTACTCGATGTTTTAATACGTACAACTTTTCACAGATCATCAAGACCCCAGTGTATTATTCGAAAGTTCACAGAGACTGGGGAGGGGGAAACTGGCTTAACATCAGCAGGGTCATCTAAATTTGTGACCCCTGACAAATTCCACATTCCTGAGCTGATGGTAAGTGGAGAATACTGCTTTACCAAAGATTAGAATTATAGGAATAGAATATGTGAATGTGAATGCAACAGCCACACTTGAGATGTTGTGATCTCCACACCTCACCTTGCTTGTTTCACTCTATGCCATCTGAGGCTCCCTCACTTCTCATTCACCAAATCCTAATACTTCTTTTACAAACAATATTCACTTTCCTGTGGCAGTTCTCTTTTTAACTGATTATTCTTGCATGTGCATACTCAGTCGCTAAGTCATATCTGACTCTTTTGTGACCCTATGGACTGTAGCCCACCAGTCTCCTCTGTTCACAGATTTCCCAGGCAAGAATACTGGAGTGGGGTGCCATTTCTTTCTCCATGGGAATCATCCTGACCCAGGGATCGAACCTGCATCTCCTGCATTGGCAGGCTGATTCTATAGTGCTGCATCACCTGGGAAGCCCTACTAATTATTCTTGGATGCAGCCTATTTTGTAACCACCCAAGAATACACTTCCTGGTGGCTCAGATGGTAAAGAATCTGCTCACAGCGCAGGAGACCTGGGTTCGATTTCTGGGTTGGGAAGATCCCCTGGAAAAGGAAATGACAACCCAGTCCAGTATTCTTGCCTGGAGAATCCCATGGGCAGCCAGGCTACAGTCCACGGAGTCGCAAAGAGTCAGACACGACTGAGTGACTAACACACACACACAAGAACATTGGACACAACTGAGTGGCTAACACACACACGAGAACACACTGATCCAAAACTGAACATATAGTTATCATTATACACATCAAAAAGGTGAAAATTAGATCGGGCTGAAGAAAAAAGGAGGAAAGAAAGAAAGAGTAACAGATTGGATAAACAATAAAATAAATGAGGAAGAGATGTAATTTCTATGTATGAAGTAGGAGAGAGAAGCTATTTCCTAAGGTTTGGAGGGAGTTAGATTTTTCCACACAAAAGATGGCAGTAGATTGAAAAATTCATAAAGATTGCTTTTCACTCCTCAGAGATTCTCAAACTGTAGGCAGCAAATGCAATGTTAAAGCTACATGTGGTTTCTTTTCCTCATAAGTAAATTATATTGTAAATTTCATTGTCTTAGTACTATGGTGTGTAGCTTTGAACTGTGGTGAGAGTCTGTTGGACTGTAAGGAGATCAAACCAATCAATCCTAAAGGAAATTAGTCGCGAATATTCATTGAAGGACTGATACTGAAGCTGAAACTCCAATACTTTGGCCACCTGATGCAAAGAACTGAATCCTTGGAAAAGATCCTGATGCTGGGAAAGATTGAAGGCAGGAGGAGAAGGGGAAGACTGAGGATGAAATGATTGGATGGCATCACCAACTCAATGGACATGAGCTTGAGTAAGCTCTCGGATTTGGTGATGGACAGTGAAGCCTGCCGTGCTGCAATCCATTGGGTCTCAGAGAGTTGGACACGACTGAGTGACTGAACTGAACTGAACTTAGAAGAGATTAGCTCCACAAATAAGAGCAATTTGAAAAAAAATAATAATGTAGCCAACAGAATTATGTTTCTTCAGGTTTATACTTAGAAGTAAATTCTAAAACTTGCCCAACGCCCCAGAACCATTCTGCAAATATACTTCTCCTTCTGTCCATCCTTAACAATATCACCCTTCACATGCATAACTTTTCACCCTCTCCTCTAGGCACTTCAAATATCTCTAGGATAAGACATTATAAACAGATGCCTGTGGCCAAAAGTACAGAGTTTTGCCGACACGTTCTTCTGAAGTCCCACAAATGAAAACCAAGGAAGGCAGAAAGACACTTTTCATATTTAGCAGCCATAGCCTGAAATCTCAGAGTCTACATAAATTATTTTGTGATTAAATCTTAATCTGGTCATTTTACAGAATCAAAGACCCAGCTCAGTAACCCATTCACAAACTCACCTTAAAAATGTAATTTCCTTGAGTGTCTTCTTTGAATACTAATTTATTTTTTTCTGAAAATTCTGCCCCATATTGCTATTTCTCTGATATGAATCTACTTTGTTGAGAATTTCTATCATGTGTAATTGATATCTTTAAACAATCTGTGCAGAAGTTCTTAATTGGTTTTCACAACTATTCTTAAAAAGCATGGATATTCATTTTTAAGACACAGTTTGAAACTTTTGATGATAATTTGATAAGTAACGGCTATTGGACAACTGAAAAGAATAAATGTTCACATATATGTCTTTTTTGTGTTAGATTGAAAAATTGATGTTTTATTCATGGTGCCTTCCTGTATTAAATTTCTCGGGGTCACTGGACCTCAGATGCTAAAAGGGCAGAGGAAAGAGATAGATGAGAACAGCTCTGAAATGACAGTGCAAACATATGGTGTCCATCTTGCAGGCATGAGGCTCACGGGTATTATTGCCGCTCTCCCTGTGTTCTGAAAAGCTGGAATAAGCCAGCAGGCAGCCTGGTGTCTAGTTAGAAGAGTGCCAGAAACAGGTGGTGCCGACCTAACCTTTTCTTTCCACCACAGATACTCCGAGCAAGTCCTGCACCCGTCATCATATTGCTTTAAACATATTTATTAAAGAAAAGCCACATGTTTAGAAAGACAGTTTATAAGAACTCATGATACTTAAAATTGTTGTTGTTGTTTTTTCTTTTACTTTGTGAAAAATCATGTAATTTACAAATTGAGAGAGTAGTATTGACATACATACACTACCTTGTGTAAAATATATACCTAGTGGGAAGCTGCTGTATAACACAAGGAGCCCAGCCTGGCCCTCTCGTGATGACCTAGAGGAGTGGAATGAGCGGAAGACTCAAGAGGGAGGGAATATATATATACACACTTATGGCTGNTGGCTCAGATGGTAAAGAATCTGCTCACAGCGCAGGAGACCTGGGTTCGATTTCTGGGTTGGGAAGATCCCCTGGAAAAGGAAATGACAACCCAGTCCAGTATTCTTGCCTGGAGAATCCCATGGGCAGCCAGGCTACAGTCCACGGAGTCGCAAAGAGTCAGACACGACTGAGTGACTAACACACACACACAAGAACATTGGACACAACTGAGTGGCTAACACACACACGAGAACACACTGATCCAAAACTGAACATATAGTTATCATTATACACATCAAAAAGGTGAAAATTAGATCGGGCTGAAGAAAAAAGGAGGAAAGAAAGAAAGAGTAACAGATTGGATAAACAATAAAATAAATGAGGAAGAGATGTAATTTCTATGTATGAAGTAGGAGAGAGAAGCTATTTCCTAAGGTTTGGAGGGAGTTAGATTTTTCCACACAAAAGATGGCAGTAGATTGAAAAATTCATAAAGATTGCTTTTCACTCCTCAGAGATTCTCAAACTGTAGGCAGCAAATGCAATGTTAAAGCTACATGTGGTTTCTTTTCCTCATAAGTAAATTATATTGTAAATTTCATTGTCTTAGTACTATGGTGTGTAGCTTTGAACTGTGGTGAGAGTCTGTTGGACTGTAAGGAGATCAAACCAATCAATCCTAAAGGAAATTAGTCGCGAATATTCATTGAAGGACTGATACTGAAGCTGAAACTCCAATACTTTGGCCACCTGATGCAAAGAACTGAATCTTTGGAAAAGATCCTGATGCTGGGAAAGATTGAAGGCAGGAGGAGAAGGGGAAGACTGAGGATGAAATGATTGGATGGCATCACCAACTCAATGGACATGAGCTTGAGTAAGCTCTCGGATTTGGTGATGGACAGGGAAGCCTGCCGTGCTGCAATCCATTGGGTCGCAGAGAGTTGGACACGACTGAGTGACTGAACTGAACTGAACTTAGAAGAGATTAGCTCCACAAATAAGAGCAATTTGAAAAAAAATAATAATGTAGCCAACAGAATTATGTTTCTTCAGGTTTATACTTAGAAGTAAATTCTAAAACTTGCCCAACGCCCCAGAACCATTCTGCAAATATACTTCTCCTTCTGTCCATCCTTAACAATATCACCCTTCACATGCATAACTTTTCACCCTCTCCTCTAGGCACTTCAAATATCTCTAGGATAAGACATTATAAACAGATGCCTGTGGCCAAAAGTACAGAGTTTTGCCGACACGTTCTTCTGAAGTCCCACAAATGAAAACCAAGGAAGGCAGAAAGACACTTTTCATATTTAGCAGCCATAGCCTGAAATCTCAGAGTCTACATAAATTATTTTGTGATTAAATCTTAATCTGGTCATTTTACAGAATCAAAGACCCAGCTCAGTAACCCATTCACAAACTCACCTTAAAAATGTAATTTCCTTGAGTGTCTTCTTTGAATACTAATTTATTTTTTTCTGAAAATTCTGCCCCATATTGCTATTTCTCTGATATGAATCTACTTTGTTGAGAATTTCTATCATGTGTAATTGATATCTTTAAACAATCTGTGCAGAAGTTCTTAATTGGTTTTCACAACTATTCTTAAAAAGCATGGATATTCATTTTTAAGACACAGTTTGAAACTTTTGATGATAATTTGATAAGTAACGGCTACTGGACAACTGAAAAGAATAAATGTTCACATATATGTCTTTTTTGTGTTAGATTGAAAAATTGATGTTTTATTCATGGTGCCTTCCTGTATTAAATTTCTCGGGGTCACTGGACCTCAGATGCTAAAAGGGCAGAGGAAAGAGATAGATGAGAACAGCTCTGAAATGACAGTGCAAACATATGGTGTCCATCTTGCAGGCATGAGGCTCACGGGTATTATTGCCGCTCTCCCTGTGTTCTGAAAAGCTGGAATAAGCCAGCAGGCAGCCTGGTGTCTAGTTAGAAGAGTGCCAGAAACAGGTGGTGCCGACCTAACCTTTTCTTTCCACCACAGATACTCCGAGCAAGTCCTGCACCCGTCATCATATTGCTTTAAACATATTTATTAAAGAAAAGCCACATGTTTAGAAAGACAGTTTATAAGAACTCATGATACTTAAAATTGTTGTTGTTGTTTTTTCTTTTACTTTGTGAAAAATCATGTAATTTACAAATTGAGAGAGTAGTATTGACATACATACACTACCTTGTGTAAAATATATACCTAGTGGGAAGCTGCTGTATAACACAAGGAGCCCAGCCTGGCCCTCTCGTGATGACCTAGAGGAGTGGAATGAGCGGAAGACTCAAGAGGGAGGGAATATATATATACACACTTATGGCTGATTTGCATTGTTGTACAGCAGAAGCCAGCACAACACCGTGAAGTAAGTATCTTCCAGTTAAAAATTTTTAACAATAGAAAAGATAGATTTTAAAAATTTAAGTATTAAAAAGCACATTTTAAGCTTTCACATGTGTGTTTTGACAAGTAGTGTATAGTCCAATGGAACACCACCCAAAGCCAGATATAAAACATTTCAACCACTCCAAACATTTCCCTTCTGCTCCTTTCTAGCCAGACCCCACTGGACTGAATTCTATTGCCATCCATTATTTTGAAGCAACTTAGCATATGTATTTTATATTTGGCTTTTTTTTTCTCAATATTTTGTTTTTGTGATTCATTCACATTGTTGGATATATTGCTAACTCATTCTTTATTGCTGACTAATTATTTCATTTGGATAGAATAGAATTTGTTCATCCATTTTTCTGAGTCGAGATGCATAGATCGCTTCCAGGTTTCCTCTGATCATTCTTTTACTAGCCTTTGTGTGGATATATGTTTTCATATCACTTGGATAAATATCTAGGAGTAGAACTCCTGTTACATGGAATGTTTAACTTTTATGAAACTGGGAAAAAATTCTCCAAAATAGTTGTGACATTTTACACCACCACCAGCAATCTGTGAGTATTTCAGTTGCTCCTCAGTCTCACCACTATTTGGTAATGTCAGTTTTTAGCCATTCCAGTGGGTGTAAAATGCTATCTCGTTATACTGAAATCGTGTCTCCCTGAGGACTGGTGATACTGAGTATCATATGCTCATCTCCCCCATTCCTATGTGGGATGGCTCATTTCTACATTTCCTTTTGCCAAGTGTCTGTTCAAGTTTTTTTTTTTTCTTTTCCTATTTTTTTAATTGGGCTATTTAACTTTTTATTGCTAACTTGTGAAAGTTCTTTATATGTTCTGGATATGAATTGCTCATGAATAAAAATGATAAGAGTATTTTCCCAGTCCATTGCTTGTCCAGTCACTTTCTTCTCAAGAGCAGAAGTTTTCAATTTTGATGAAATTTCAACATTGTTTTTAGTGGTATTTTTAAAGTTTTATCTAATAAATCTTTACATAACCCAGGGTGACAAAGATATCCTTACTTATTTTCTTCTAGATTTTTATTATAATTTTTATATTTAAGTTCATGTAGGAGAGGTAAAACTTTCTACCTCTTAGAATCCCTGGTTAGTTCTGAAAGTTAAGTTGACATAAACAAATTAACAGGAGAAAAACATACAGATTCATGTTTACATGTTCTTGCTGCTGCTTCTGCTAAGTCGCTTCAGTCATGTTCAACTCTTTGTGACCCTATGGACCGTAGCCCACCAGGCTCCTCTGTACCTGGGAGCCTCATATAAAAAATTACGACTCAAAAAAGTGGCTAGACCTAAGTGCTTATGCCCTCGGTTGAACAAAGAGAGACAATTGTAGAAAAGTAAATGTATAGAGAGACTAAAGGTAGATAAAAGGTATTTTAACGAGGTGTATTTGCACAGATTTCTTGCAGCCTTGGCTCCCTATCTCTGGTAATGAGAATATTTCTTTCCTCCTGGTATAGGAAGGATATCTTTCACATGGAAATTTTATCTCTTGCTTTCAGGAAGAAAAGAGAGGTCAGAGTGTTCTTCTCATACCAGCTGTTTTTTCAAGTGTCGCTAGCTCAAAATAATCCTTTTGCCAATCTGGCATTTTTGGCAGGAGATGGAGGATTCTGCCACTTTCATTCATGCTCCACCTCCAAATAATATTTTGTGTATTGAGTGAGGTAAGGTCAAAGTTTTTATTTTTTTTTTGTTGTTGTTTTTCCTAATGAGCAGCCAGTCACTGCATCTTGCTAGAAAGAATTTTATCTTCTTCATTAATTTGATTTGTCATTTTGGTCAGATATCAGTATATTTGTATTTGTATATGTATGTATATGTGTATATATAACTTGTATATGTCATATAATGTATGCATCATGAAATTTATATATGTGCCTATTTCTGCATTTTAAAAAATCTGTACCATCAATTCCCTAGTGGCTCAGATGGTAAATTCACCTGTTTGCAATGCAGGAGACCCAGGTTCGATCTCTGAGTCAGGAAGATCCCCTGGAGAAGGAAACGGCAACCCACTCCAGTACTCTTGCCTCAAAAATTCCCTGGATGGAGGAACCTTGTAGGCTACAGTCCATGGGGTTGCAAAGAGTCGGACACAACTGAGTGACTTCACTTTCTTTCACCATCAATTTGTCTATTATTATGCCAATATCACACTGATCATTACTGTGACATTGCATCAAGTCCTTAAATCATGTAGTATAAATCCATCAACTCTGTTCTTTATCAATACTACTTTGGGCTATTCTAGGTTTTTTGCATTTTTGGACTAATGTGTAATTTCTTTTTAAAAAAATCTGCTAATATTTTTATTGAAATTGTATCAAATCTATAAACAATTTTGGGGAAGAGGACATCTTAACAATCTTGAGTTTTCCAGGTCATGAATATGGTATTTATTCAGGTATATTAAAAATTTCTTTCAGTAATGCTTTATAATTTGCTGATCTTTCATTAGGTTTATTTCTAGATGTTTAAGGGTTTGGGGGATATTTAAATGGTATTTTTACATTTATTTTTACATTTGTTAATAATCAGAAAATGTAGTTGCTTTTTGAATATTGGACCTATATCTGAGAATTTGTTAAATTCGCCTGTTAGTTCTAGTATTTTGTATATGTGGATTCCATGGAGTTTTATACACACATGATTGTGCCACCTATGATTAATGACAGATTCATTCCTTCTTTTCGGATTGTTTTGAATTGTTATGCTTCATGTGTTTTTCTGGCCTTATTATAGTAAATGAAATTTCTGGTCAGTGTGAAATGGTTACATCATATAAATATTTATTTACACGTTTTCTCTTTCTGCTATTCTTTCTTTTCAGTCCAAAAAACTTCTTAAGTATTTATTATGGCACAGATATACTGCAGATAAACTACACCTTTTTTTTTTCACTCTGAAACTGCTTTATTTCATCTTTATTTTTTAAGCCTATCTTTATAGGCTATGAGGGCTTCCCCAGTGGCTGAGCAGTAAAGAATCTGCTTGTAATCCAGGAGATACAAGAGATGTGAGTTTGATCCCAAGATTTGATCCCTGGGATGGGAAGATCCCCTGGAGGGGGAAATGGCGACCAGTGTTCTTGCCAGGAAAATCCCATGGACAGAGGAGCCTGGCTAGCTAGAGTCCATGGGGTTGCAAAGAGTCAGACACGGCTGAGCACGAAGGCACCTGCACCTGTGAGATATTAACAGTACGTGAAATATAGGCTGATAATTTTTCTTTTAGCATCTTAGATAAAAAGGTTGTTCTATTTTCTGCTAGCCTTTATTGTTTGTAAAAGGGTTCTTATCATCATTTCCCTGTTTGTGGTTGTCTTCTTTATCAGTTTTTAATATAGTCTTTTACTAACTTATGGTACTTGGTCTATGAGATACTAAGAAGGAAATTTCTTTGTATGTACTCCAATTAAGCCTTGCTGTACTTCTTCAATGTCTTCCATTAATTCTGGAAAATTTCTGTTCATCATCTTTTCAAATATTTCTTCTGCCCCGTTCTTTCTCTCCTTTCCTTGCATACCAATTACACATATTTTTATCATTTGATTTTGTCCCATCAATCTCAAGATACTCTACGCCATTATTTTCCCTGTTTTTTTTTATTTCTGTATGTTTCGTTTTGGATAATTTCTACTGCACTGTTTTTAAGTTCACTAATTCTTTCCGTGTTCAATCAAGTTGTCAATAAACCCATTGAATGAATTAATATCTTGGAACATATATTTCGTGTCTTGGATTTCCATTTGCTATTATAAAAATGTCCAAGTCTCCAATAAAATTCCTCATCTATTCATACATGTAATTCATCATTTCCACACATTGATCATAACCATTTTTAAATGTGTTTTTGATCATTTCAATACCTGGAACTTAAATTAAATGTGTATTAATTTTTTTAAACATCAACCTTGTAGAAAAGGGGGACAAAAAGAAGCAAATGTAGACAAATATAGGAAACCTGTTGAAAATGTGTTCATTTCCCCAGTATCCCTCGACTCCCCCATCCTGCAACACAAAATTATTTCAATTGATATTTGCTTCTATTGACTCTTTTCTCTGTTTAACATGGATTAGGTTTTTATCTTTCATCACTTGTGTTCTAATTTTTTTTTTTTTTTTGTATTTTGGACACAATCTGTAAAAGAACAATAATGCCAAAGAAAGGCAATGCCAAAGAATGCTCAGACTACCACACAATTGCACTCATCTCACACGCTAGTAAAGTCATTCTCAAAATTCTCCAAGCCAGGCTTCAACAGTACATGAACCGTGAACTTCCAGATGATCAAGATGGATTTAGAAAAAGCAGAGGAACCAGAGATCAAATTGCCAAAATCTGTTGGATCATCAGAAAAGCCAAATGGTTCCAAAAACATCTATTTCTGCTTTATTGACTATGCCAAAGCCTTTGACTGTGTGGATCACAATAAACTGTGGACAATTCTGAAAGAGATGGGAATAGCAGAACACCTGATCTGTCTCCTGAGAAATCTATATGCAAGTCAGGAAGCAATAGTTAGAACTGGACATGGAACAACAGACTGGTTCCAAATCGGGAAAGGAATATGTCAAGGTTGTATATTGTCACCCTGCTTATTTAACTTATATGCTGAGTACATCATGAAAAATGCTAGGCTGGATGAAGTACAAGCTGGAATCAAGATTGCCAGGAGAAATATCAATAACCTCAGATATGCAGATGACACCACCATTATGGCAGAAAGCAAAGAAGAACTAAAGAGCCTCCTGATGAAAGTGAAAGAGGAGAGTGAAAAAGCTGGCCTTAAAACTCAACATTCAGAAAACAAAGATCATGGCATCTGGTCCCATCACTTCATGGCAAATAGATGGGAAAACAGTGGAAACAGTGGCTGACTTTATTTTGGGGGGCTTTCAAATCACTGCAGATGGTTATTGCAGCCATGAAATTAAAAGATGCTTACTCCTTGGAAGAAAAGTTATGACCAACCTAGACAGTGTATTAAAAAGCAGAGACATTAATTTGCCAACAAAGGTCTATCTAGTAAAAGCTATGATTTTTCCAGTAGCCATGTATGGATGTGAGAGTTGGGCTATAAAGAAAGCTGAACACTGAAGAATTGATGCTTTTGAACTGTGGTGTTGGAGAAGATTCTTGAGAGTCTCTTGGACATAAAGAGATCCAATCAGTCCATCCTAAAGAAAATCAGTCCTGAACATTCATTAGAAGGACTAATGCTGAAACTGAAACTCCAATCCTTTGGCCACTTGATGTGAAGAGCTGACTCATTTAAAAAGACCCTGTCCTGGCAAAGATTGAAGGCAGGAGGAGAAGGGGGCGACAGAGAATGAGAAAGTTGGACGGCATCACTGAGTCAGTAGACATGGGCTTGAGTAAGCTCTGGGAGTTGGTGATGGACAGGGAGGCCTGGCATGCTGCAGTCTGTGGGCTGCAAAGATGGACATGACTGAGCGACTGAATTGAACTGAATGACTGAAGTAACACATTATTTTCCCACCAAAAAATCATGTATTTTCTTCATGAGCTGGGTCAGTCTATCCACTATCAGGCTGTTGTTGGACATTTTTGCAGGTTTAGTTACATTCAGTTCACAACTGCTGCTGCTGCTGCTGCTGCTAAGTCGCTTCAGTCGTGTACGACTCTGTGCAACCCCATAGACGGCAGCCCATGAGGCTCCCCCATCCCTGGAATTCTCCAGGCAAGAACACTGAAGTGGGTTGCTATTTCCTTCTCCAATGCATAAAAGTGAAAAGTGAAAGTGAAGTCGTGTCCGAATCTTAGTGACCCCATGGACTGCAGCCCACCAGGCTCCTCCGTCCATGGGATTTTCCAGGCAAGAGTGCTGGACTGGGCTGCCACGTTATTTGATAATGGGATCAGAAATTTCCATTCAACTCCATTTGGGAATCTTAGCACCAGTGATACTCTGGAGATTTCTTTGTAATTTTCATCCAGCCTCCAGTTTTCTGAACCAAGGGCCATCTCTTTTATGATTTATAGCCTTGTGACTAAATTCTTAGTCATTGGGGAGTTATCCTTGCATTTCTTCCAGAATTCCCAAATTTTAACCTTGGACCTATCAATGATTGATTGTCTGACTTGGGTGAACTTACTAAGCTTTTTCATCTCATGGTTAAAATAGAATAAGGAGTACCACGCCTATGTTTCTTAAGAAGAGACTTAACATTAGCGACCCAACATGCGTTTAGGAAAAGCACACTGTGTTCTAGTTGAGCTGAATGTGAAAATCAAAGTTAGATTTGTTGTAGAAATCAAATGCCCTTTTTGGATTGATCTGTCTCCATCAATAATACTTTGAACCCAACAGTGTTGTATCAATGGCTTAATTAATTTCCCTTTTATAGAGATATCCGCTTATAAATAAGAAAGTATTAAGTCAGTATGAAGTATTAAAAGAAATATTGGGAGTATCAACTCAAATTAAAAATGATATGGACTCAAGAAATGATTTTATTTTTTCTAATTTTCTAATGACCTCCAGAACCTTAGAAGATATGATATTTTTAGGCAAAAGTGTAAAAGACACACAGCATGGATATTTACAACCTGCTGCCAAGGAAGGGGTAGATAGGAAGGGAAGAAAGGAGATAACTATGGAGTTAATATTCAGCATACTTTATCAACTAGCTGTAATGGCCTCTCATTTATGATTCTGGGATATTAGCCACATAGAGTCACACAGAGAGTTTCTGTGCTCTCTGTCTGTAACTGTGGTTTAAAAAAAGAAGTTTGCATTGTTGAAATTAGCCCATATCCAGTGCCAAAAGTACATGATCCAGTGGCTAACATGTAATGATGCTATTTCTGAAAACTATGTTGTAATTAAATGTCACAGTCTTGCATATATTTCAGACAACTCAGCATTGAAGTCAAGTCAGGTCACCGATAGAAAGTTATTGGTCAATGATCCCATTAAGCAAGTTAAGGGATGCTCTATATTCAAAATGACTTCATCTTCTCAAAGGATAAAACCACCACATAATCCCAAAGGATATCTCCTTGTCCTCATGAGAACTCTATTAAAAATTAATATCTCAACCAATTACAATAAACTGTAAAGAGATTTCACATTTATTGTGGGGAAATTCTATTATAATGAGAACATTGCTAGGAAAAATATCCCCAAATAGCAGGGTATAAGGTCAAAAAAAGAATTGAAAGAACCTTCTCTTCACCTTATTATCTTCACCTCATGACAAGACCTAAGAAAATATTTGCAGTGCAAGATAGCTTATGATATACAATTCACCATGCTCATATTTGTAAAGCCCTGTGCTGAAGGCCAAATAAACTCTGGAAGTGTTTCCACTGAACTTGGGGGGAAATAGATTCACTTTTGTAAACTCTTCTTGTAGAGATGTTGTCTGATATAGGACAGACTGAGCACAGATTTATATTCTGCTTCTCATCCCAAACCATGCAAAATAACAACCCCAAAAGAAGTATTTTTAAAAGTATAGAAAGTACTTTTGAAAGTATAAAAAGTCAAATTACTGAACCACAAAGTTTTGGAATTTCCGAGGTATGGGATCATATACAATCAGATCCTTAGCAAAACAAAACTGGAGGAAACTATTGGTTAAAACATATGTAGGAGGTAAGAGGTTATAACCTATGCCATGGGGTAACAGCTCTGAGGATCTCTAAGCCTCGTGTCAGTAATGCCAAGAATTTGGAGAAAACTCTGGAGCATTTAGAAAGAATTTTAATTGGAGATCTGAATTTGGTCTACTCAAAGTGCAGCGGGCTAGTCTATTTCTTCCTTTCTCAGTCTTTAATGCTATGTGGGCTTGAACAACTGGTTCAAGAAGAGTTATAGGGCTGGTGAGGTCGTGTAGTTGTCAGATAGCTACTAATTTCTGGATATGTGTATTCTCACATTTGGAAGAAAAGCATCCATTCCAAAGACCTCCTCCATATGTTAGAGGCAGATCATAAAAATACAAAAGGCACAGGAATAGTGACTCTCAGAGCTAAAGACAGCCAAGAAGCATTACTCATTTTAAGAAAGTCAATAGCATAGCAGTCAAGCAATAACAAAAAGAATGACCCCCCCCCCAAGAAAAAAGTTAATTAACAAAAAAGTATAAAATAAGCATATAGTTAGATTTGAAAGAATATTGCATGCATATGAAAACATATTTCTTAGAGTTCTTAGAATAAAAATGGAACAGAAATGAAAAATTCAGTCAGTAGGCAATAATTGCAGTAAAATATACTTTATAGTGAATTAATGGGTTGAAAAATAGAGCTGAGATATTCTCACATGAAGGAGAGCATATGTACCAAAGGAGGAAAAATATGTGTAGAGTTAACTGATATAAAGAGTATACCCAGAAATTCCAAAGTCCAGATTATAGAAATTATAGAATGTGAGGAAAGAAAATGCAGAAAAATATATCATCAAATAAATACCAACCAAAAATTTCTCAGGCCTGAAGAAAGCATGAATCTTCAATTAAAAGTACTAAGCTAGACTTTAAATGAGCTCAAACCTTCTGAAAAATCAACCTGCCATCAGCATAACTTCTCAGGAGCATAATTCAATACTAGAAGACAGATATTACTATTTTCCAAATTAAAGAAGGAGAACTATTTCATGGGCTTCCCAGGTGGTGCTAGGATAAAGAACCCTCCTGCCAATGCAGGAGATAGAAGAGTTGCGGGTTCGATCCCTGGGTCAAGAAGATCCCCTGGAGGAGGGTATGACAACCCACTCCAGTATTTCTTTCTTGGAGAATCTCATGGACAAGAACCTGGTGGGCAATATAGTTGGACATGACTGTAGTGACCTAGCATGCAACTATTTCAAACCTATAATTCACTCAATTAAGNTAATGGATTGAAAAATAGAGCTGAGATATTCTCACATGAAGGAGAGCATATGTACCAAAGGAGGAAAAATATGTGTAGAGTTAACTGATATAAAGAGTATACCCAGAAATTCCAAAGTCCAGATTATAGAAATTATAGAATGTGAGGAAAGAAAATGCAGAAAAATATATCATCAAATAAATACCAACCAAAAATTTCTCAGGCCTGAAGAAAGCATGAATCTTCAATTAAAAGTACTAAGCTAGACTTTAAATGAGCTCAAACCTTCTGAAAAATCAACCTGCCATCAGCATAACTTCTCAGGAGCATAATTCAATACTAGAAGACAGATATTACTATTTTCCAAATTAAAGAAGGAGAACTATTTCATGGGCTTCCCAGGTGGTGCTAGGATAAAGAACCCTCCTGCCAATGCAGGAGATAGAAGAGTTGCGGGTTCGATCCCTGGGTCAAGAAGATCCCCTGGAAGAGGGTATGACAACCCACTCCAGTATTTCTTTCTTGGAGAATCTCATGGACAAGAACCTGGTGGGCAATATAGTTGGACATGACTGTAGTGACTTAGCATGCAACTATTTCAAACCTATAATTCACTCAATTAAGTGAATTAATATTTTTATTATTTTATTAAAATAAAAGATAATATAAACAAATATTCAGAAAATAAAAGCTTGCCAGTGTTTACCAAGTTGAGCAATACCTGAAAAAATTAGTTGGGAATACACGTCAACAAATAAGCAATGAATCCCCCAAAGAAGGGCATGATGTAGTTCAAAATATACAAAAAGTAGCAGCAGATTCATAGTCATGTCTAAATAATTGTTGATGGGCAGAGGAAAACCAAAAGCATAATAAACTTGAGTTAAACTCAACATGAAAGGTTGTAACATTAATGCAGAAGAAGAAAATTAAACTGAGATAAGATTTTGCCCTTTAGGTGGAGCAGATACAGATATTTTAAATTGTAAATAGCAATAGAAATATTGATTAGAAATATTGATGTTGGGAAACATTGAAGACAAGCGGAGAAAAGGGCAGCAGAGGGTGTGATGGTTAGATAGGGTCAGTGACTCAATGGACATGAATCTGAGCAAACTCTGGGAGATAGTGAAGGACGGGGAAGCCTGGCATGCTGCAGTCCATGGGTCTCAAAGAGTCGAACATGACTCAGCAACTGAACAACAACAACAATCAATAGAAACATAAACTTTTAAAAGTATGTTTAAATTTTAAAAGCACATTTTAGAAGGATAGTATGTACAGCTTCTCAATCACAATGTAAGAATAAATGGATCTTAGAAGAAATACCAATTTGAAATCATCATGCTATCACTCTTCCTCTTGTACCTTTGAGGCTGATGCCAAATGCAATCATTTTCTGCCAAATATGCACTATCTTTGCTGAAATGTTTTCTAGCTATTTGTCTATTAGTAAATTATTTTACAATATATGTTACATCATGACACAGTGCCAAGAATTTTTTGACAATTTAGAACGTTCTGAAGCTAAAGGAGATTATTAGATGTATGCAGTACAGGATGCCATGTGCAGTCAACTTTCGTCAGGGGGACTAGGTTTCATCAGGGGCTCCTCTGCAATGCACTTGAAAAAGCTCTTAAAAAGAACTCCCAGGCCAGCTATTACTGGAGTATTGGGTTCTAGCAGAGTCATCTGGATTTTGCAAATGTCTGATTCATGCATTCTGATATAAATTTCAATCTGAAAAAAAATCCCTTGCTTTTTTCGATGAGGCATATACCTGATATATAGAAATTTGCCTTTCCTTAAATCCATTTAGACATAACAAAAACAAATTCAGAAAAGGACAATCACGGGTAATTTTATTAGCATTCTATCATATTGATAAAATGTAACCATTTACAAAACCAACTTGTCTCTCTATAGTTGGTCCAAGGAAGGCTCCTGTGGAGGGTGGGGCAAGGGTGGACTTGGAAGAAAAACTAGATGCCTGGGGTAACCAGATGTATTATTCATTTAAATACATGGTAGATGGAGTCTTTCTGACTATGACACACAATGGTAATTTTTTTTGTTTTGAGAGACAGTGGCTCTTTTACAGATGTGTGCTTTTATAGTTAATCAGACAATGATTGATATGCTAGTTAATTTAACTTAGTTAGCTGAATATGTGCAGATGTCATTCATATGGGTAAAGTGAAAAGCAAAACTATTTGTTCCAATTTCTCTATAGCCTGTATTATTTTTTTATGACATTCATGTGGAATAAAAAACAACAACTCCTCAGTGGATTTAATCTAATACATTTGTTAAATCAATCGTGACTTGGTAATGCATTGATAAAATCTACCTAACATTCAGTTCTAGCTATTCTTCTCATATAAAGGCTTGGAATTATTTAAATAAAATGAAGAACACAGAGTTGGCAAGAAGGAACAAATACTCAGCTTTTACAAACAGCACATAGAAAGCACTGGTAGCAGATTCTTTATATACTGAATACAAACCTTGGAAAAGAAGAGGGACATTAGAAATAGAATTATTGATATACCCAGCAAGATCCTCCCCAACCATATGTGCAGAGATTTATTCTACCAACAATAACAAATGATTTCATCAGAAAACAAGAATGTACAGTGTCAGTGCCTAACTGAATGGGGTGACATGGGTTCTGTGAGCACTGTGGGGACTGGACACTCTAGCATTAATATATTATACAACACCAAACTTTGAGACCTCTTGCTGTGCAGAGAAACATAACGGAAACTCATGATCTAATAGAACCACATAAAATGCTTGAAAGACCTTGGTACTTTGATTTTTAGGATATATGTGCTTGTTTTGGGTTTTGATTTTATGTACATACATATTTATATATACATATATAAAGCAGAAAAATTACGTAAGGTCAACTAACTTGTGAACTAGGTCAGTAGACATGTGCTTCTTAAGAGCTCTCTGGCGGAAAGGTAAAAAGTTTAAATTGAGAGAAAACAAAAACGATTACTTTGGGAGTCACTACTTTGGAGGACTTTTCAATCTGAAACCCTGGTTCTGCCAGGCATGCACAGACACACACACATTCACACACACACACAACACAATATTGCCTGGAAGCTATTTTTAGCCCAAATCCAGACTACACAAATGCCAGTGTTTATTTTTAAAATATCTATTGTTTAGATCTTACTATGTTACAGATACCATTCTAAGTGATTTATGTACATTAATCATCAAAACAGCTATATTATGATCTCTATTTTTACACATTTTTANAGCATGTGAGATGAGTGCAATTATGCAGTAGTTTGAACATTCTTTGGCATTGCCTTTCTTTGGGATTGGAATGAAAACTGACCTTTTCCAGTCCTGTGGCCACTGCTGAGATCAGCCATATGGAACCTGAAAAAAGGGTACAAGATTTCCACAGTAGATTTAGATCAATTATGAATCACCAGCTTTAGATGAGAACATAGCCAGTGGATCCCTTAAGTTGTGCCCAAGGGAAAAGGATATGAGGAAGCAATGAAGATGCTGCCAGTCATGTTCTCATGAAATTTGCACCTGACCTGAGCCTAGAGTAACACAGAAAAATAACAATATAAAAGAGGATAGGAAGTGTTTGTTTCATTGAAGCTCTGAGAAAAGAAACAAAATTACAAGAGTTGGTGAATTAAAAAAAGGTAACATAGAAAAGCATTCTTGAGCTTGTTCTTGGGTAGAGAAGACAAATTAGGAAAAGGTAAAATTGAGAGTGGGGATAGCAAAAGAATATCAACTCTATAATAAATGTAACCTATAAGTGATATTTATTTTTTGAGCTCCAAAATCACTGCAGATGATGATTGCAGCCATGAAATTAAAAGCTGCTTACTCTTTGGAAGGAAAGTTACGACCAACCTAGATAGCATATTCAAAAGCAGAGACATTATTTTGCCAACAAAAGTCCGTCTAGTCAAGGTTATGGTTTTTCCAGTGGTTATGNAAGCTGCTTACTCTTTGGAAGGAAAGTTACGACCAACCTAGATAGCATATTCAAAAGCAGAGACATTATTTTGCCAACAAAAGTCCGTCTAGTCAAGGTTATGGTTTTTCCAGTGGTTATGTATGGATGTGAAAGTTGGACTGTGAAGAAAGCTGAGTGCCGAAGAATTGATGCTTTTGAAATGTGGTGTTGGAGAAGACTCTTGAGAGTCCCTTGGACTGCAAGGAGATCCAACCAGTCCATTCTAAAGGAGATCAGTCCTGGGTGTTCTTTGGAAGGAATGAAGCTAAAGCTGAAACTCCAGTACTTTGGCCACCTCATGCAAAGAGTTGACTCATTGGAAAAGACTCTGATGCTGGGAGGGATTAGGGGCAGGAGGAGAAGGGGACGACAGAGGATGATATAGCTGGATGGTATCACTGACTCGAAGGACATGAGTTTGGGTGAACTCCAGGAGTTAGTGATAGGGAGGCCTGGCGTGATGCAGTTCATGGGGTGGCAAAGAGTCAGACACGACTGAGCGACTGAACTGAACTTATCAGTGATATAGCAAAGTTAAATTATGGCAAATTTTTGTACTATCCCTTAAGGAAACTGAAAGTGAAGTTGTGTCCAGCTCTTTGCAACCTGGTGGACTGTAGCCTCCCAGTCTCCTCTGTTCATGGGATTCTCCCGGGAAGAATAGGGGAGTGGGTTGCCATTTCCTTCTCTAAGCCCTTAAGGAAACATATATTTAACAGCAGAAGAGACACAGAGTAAATAAACCATATTATCAGATTTCTCCAGTGGCTCAGCAGTAAAGAATCCACCTGCAGTGCAGGAGACTTAGGAGACAAGGGTTGGATCCCTGGGTCAGGAAGATCCCCTGGAGGAGGGCATGGCAACACACTCCAATACTCTTGCTAGGAGAATCCCATGGACAGGGGAACCTGGCAGGTTACAGTTCATGGGGTCGTAAACAGCCAGATACGACTGAATCAACTGAGCATGCATGCATGTAACCTAACATCTCCTGAAAGGAGTTGGAGCTTTTAAGGACAGGATTGATCCCCAGTGACCTAATCTAATATTTTTATTATAATCATTAAGAACTGAGGCCCAGATATGTTAATTGATTTTTCTAAGATACATGATTACTTTTATGGCCAAGAAAGGACAGGCACTGAAATTTTTATATTCCATTACGTTTCCCAAATTTCATTATAGCATGAATATCCTTCATTAAAAAAAACAAACAACAACAACAAAAAAACCACCAAACAGCAGTTTGTTACCAAATAGCAAGATCCTTATTTTTCTCACCCTGGCCTTCCTGAGTCCAGTTCTAACTGTGTTGCTAGTAATAGCAAAAATGCATTCAAGATTTGGATAGGGCATAGTAAGGCAGAAAGTGAAGAGGAACTAAAAAGCCTCTTGATGAAAGTGAAAAAAGAGAGTGGAAAAAGTTGGCTTAAAGCTCAACATTCAGAAAACTAAGATCATGGCATCTGGTCCAATCACTTCATGGGAAATAGATGGGGAAACAGTGGAAACAGTGTCAGACTTTATTTTTTGGCGGGGGGTGGGGGGGGCTCCCAAATCACTGCAGATGGTGATTGCAGCCATGAAATTAAAAGACGCTTACTCCTTGGAAGGAAATTTATGAGCAACCTAGATAGCATATTAAAAAGCAGGAATATTACTTTGCCAGCAAAATCCTTCTACAAGGCTATGGTTTTTCCAGTGGTCATGTATGGATGTGACAGTTGGACCGTCAAGAAAGCTGAGTGCCAAAGAATTGATGGTTTTGAACTGTGGTGTTGGAGAAGACTCTTGTCAGTCCCTTGCACTGCAAGGAGATCCAAGCAGTCCATCCTAAAGGAAACCAGTCCTGGGTGTTCATTTGAAGGACTGATGCTGAGGCTGAAACTCCAATTCTTTGGCTACCTCATGCAAAGAGTTGACTCATTGGAAAATACACTGATGCTGGGAGGGATTGAGGGCAGGAGGAGAAGGGGACAACAGAGGATGAGATGGCTGGATGGCATCACTGACTTGATGCACATGAGTTTGGGTGAACTCTGGGAGTAGTGATGGACAGGGAGGCCTGGCGTGCTGTGATTCATGGGGTCGCAAAGAGTCGGACACGACTGAGCAACTGAAGTGTACTGAAAGGAGAAAGCAGAGAAATGTATCAACAAATTCTGGGGGAAATTGGATAAGAAAAGGTCAGTGTTTATAGAATTGTAAACAGCTTTGACTATTGACAGGACAGCTGTTACATCCAAAGCTTTGTATCCCAGAAAAATACTCAATTATCAAAAATGCATTCATTGATTCACTAGCTGCACATTGCTAGAATTTTCTAAAAAAGGCATAAAGGTTACCACACTTTAAAAGATATTGAACATTACTGTTCTTTTATGGAAATTGATTCTTTTACTATTTATTCAACTGTTCATTCAGCTGAACTCACTGAGGAGAACTGTACTGCAAATATCGAAATGGGCTCCTGTTGGAGACAGTGAATCAGCATAAGTAGGCAGGGAGCTCCATTGGCACAAGGCTGAAAACAAATACTCTGGATAAAGAGCCCAATTTCACATCCAGGACAGCAGCCTCAAGCAGTTTCATCATCAGCAAGTCTTTCCAAGTTCATCATTTGTGCTCAAGACATATAAATGCCCCATTTTAAACTTCAAAACAGCAACAAAATGTACTAAGAAATCAGTGTAGGGAGAGCGGAGGAAAACCTGAAGTCTGAAGGACTAGGAAATGAAGTCACCAGCCCATTTTCCTCCTTGACCTCAGGCAAATGATTGAATTTGGAACCCACAATGGCAGGCTTAGAGCTATTCAGAGTGTCAAGTGCCACCTGGTTTCATGTCACTGAACATGTAACAAAGAACAGGAAAAGAGAGGCTAAAGTAATGGGGGAAAGTACATACCAAATTATGTCTTGAAATCTCCATCTTTCCCAAACAAATGTAAACACTTAGATGCATCTGAATCATTCATTTCAAAAGTTCAACAGAGCCTTTCCAGGGCAAGTAGGACAGATTAAAGCAACAATAACTCCTGCTTTGCTCAACTGATTTCCTAGATTGAGCTCACAAAACTGTTCTTGCAGAAATCTGGCCTTGCTTCCTTTCTCCTACAGAATTGAAATGTCCCTTTTGGTTATAATGCTGGAGAACCATAGCAGAATAGCCTGAGAAATCCTAGTGGGGGTTGGGGGAAGGAATCAGGAGCTGAAAGGTCTGAGTTAGGACTGCATATTGACTGGTTTTATTTATGGTATTATGATAATTTCAGAATGAGTTAATCATCTGCCAAAGAGCATCATCACCAGTGACTGAGTCTTATCATCACATTGTTACCAGCCACTTGGTCGTCATCTTATTAGAGAACTAAAGGTCTCAGGTTGCCTTCAATTGTGTTCACTTATTTCTTTATATTCACTGGCTTGATTTCTTACTCTTTCTTTTCCCAATTAGCTACCCAACTAACTTTTTTTTGCATAAAATGAGCAGGCAAGCAAACTGATGGGATTTGAAAGGCAAGAAACGACCAGGTAATATAAACCCTTCCAGGTATGGAAATGGAGAAGTTGGGATGGACTAGATTAACTGAAGCTTTGCCTAGGAGAATTGAGGAGGCTTCTAATATTACATCACTGGCTTTGAGAAGTGGTGGTGGTGGTGGTGATGGTGGTGGTGGTGGTGGTGGAGGGGCTTAGAGGGAGGTGGAGATAAAAGAATTAACCAGGAAGAAAAGGCATGCAAGCAGAAGAAATGGTATGTATAAAGGCAAATAAGCTTGGATGGTCTTGGTGTGTTCAGGGAAGAGTGGAAAAGATCAATATGTTTGGAAAGAGAGATGTATAAGGGCAAGGAGGATAAGGAAGAGATAAAGACCACCAGGAAGTTCGAGGAAATGAGACTATAAAGACAAGTCGCTGTCCAAACTGCTTTTCTACCTACTGGTTTCTCAAACCAATGTGATATGGCCTCACCCTCACCACTACTCTGAAAGTACAATTGTCAAAGTTACTAAGGACCTTCTTATGGCTGAAAACATAGGTCACTCTTAAGCCTCACTTTACTCATTGTCTTCAGTAGTGTACCAAAGGCTAGAAAATGAAAGCTGATTGAGTACAGGCAATAAGTAGGTGAATTTTCTGTAAACAATTTAGAAGCAATAATAAGAACTAACAAGTTTGTGTGCAAATTCACTTTAGTCATGTCCAACTCTTTGCAACCCTATGGACTGTAGCCCTCCAGGTTCCTCTGTCCATGGGGTTCTTCAGGCAAGAATACTGACATGGGTAGCCATTTCCTTCTTCAGGGTATCCTCCTGACCCAGGGACTGAACCTGGGTCTCTCTCATTACAGGCAGATTCTTTACTATCTGAGCCACCAGGTGAAGGTGAAGGGTGAAGGGTGAAGGTGAAGTCACTCAGTCATGTCCGACTCTTTGTGACCCCGTGGACTGTAACCTAATAGGCTTCTCTGTCTATGGGATCCTCCAGGCAAGAATACTGGAGTGGACTGCCATTTCCTTCTCCAGGGGATCTTCCCGACCCAGGGGGAAGCCACCCAAATGCCAAGCCTGGTCTTTTTTTTTTATTGCAATATACCAGCAATTGATCAATAAAACTCCCACTATCTTATAGCACAGGAAATTATATTCAGCATCTTATGATATCTAGTATCTTGTAATGTCCAATGGAAAATAATTGAAAAAAAAAAACCATGTGTATATAGATATATATATGTGTATGCTAAGTCACTTCAGACGTGTCCAACTCTTTGTGACCCCATGGACTCTAGCCCTATCATGCTCCTCTGTACAAGGGATTCTCCAGGCAAGAATACTGGAGTAAGTTTCTGTGTCCTCCTCTAGGGTGTCTTCCTGACCCAGGGGCCAAACTCACGTTTCCTGAGACTCCTGCATTGCAGGCAAATTCTTTGTGTCTGAACCACTAGGGAAATCTATATGTGTATACATGTATAGCTTTGTATATCTAAAACACAACATTGTGAATCAACTATACTTCAATTTACATTAAAAATTTTTTTAGTTTTTTAAAAAAGAATAAAGAAACACTCCTCCCCAAAGCTCTTTTATTGATCTAAGATCTATGTTCAAAATTTAATAATATACATATTATCATATATGTCTGTTATAGTATATTTGATGTACACTTGTAGGCACAATTAAAATAAACACATTTTTCTTACTTATCTTTACCAAGTATTATATTCTATCTGAATGTGAATTTCAGCATCCACAATTAAACCATTCACCCCAGACACATGTGGACTCAAGAATGAATCCATAACGATTCAGAATCATTCAGGCTTGCTTTGTTCATTGTGTCTCCAACCCTAAAGTACACATATTCCCACGTGTACACGTTTGAGTTTGTAGATTCAAAATAAACGATGACAGCACAGAGACTGCAAGGACAAAGAAATAGAAATTGAGTTAATTCTGTCGTCTTTATGTTCTACATGTTAAGAGTTGTTATTTGTGTTTAAAATTGAAAATGGCAAAGCAGACTATATACTCTGACACATTATTTACTTTCTTGGTAAGTACAAATTTTAAATCATACATGAAATAGTTGACTGAGTTTGCATAGTATCTTTAATACATGTTCATTTTTTTTTTAATGGTGCTCTTTTTAAAATTACAGAACAGATCAAGAAAATGAAGAGAATTATTGATTCCTACATGATGATGAATGAAAATAACTTTACCATATAGAAAAGAGACTCCACCCCGTGTATTAAATGCACTCATTACTGATCAAGGCAATATTCAACACTTATGGCCACACTATATTTCTGTAAATAGTGTTTTCTTTTGGTTTCCATAATACACAATCTCCCAGTTTTTCTCCCACTGTCCAGTCTTCTTTGCAGGATTTTCTTCTCATTTCTTAAAATAACATAGTTCTCAGGGTTTTGCTTCAGGAGGTCATCTCTTCATAAACATACAAGGTTCCCTGGGCAATCTTTTTGACTTCAAAGACTTTAGCTATCAACTGCATGCTAACCAACCTCTGAATCTATAAAATCTCTCTCCTGAAATAGCTAGTTTATCCAACTCTGGACTGAATCTCTTCCTTTGAACATACCTTGAGGTGAAGTGAAAGTCACTCAGTCCTGTCCAACTCTTTGCCACCTCATGGACTGTAGCCCGCCAGGCTTCTCTGTCCCTAAAATTCTCCAGGCCAGAATAAAGGAGTGGGTAGCCATTTCCTTCTCTAAGGGATCTTCCTAACTCTTCCCAACCCAGGGATTTAACCCAGATCTCTTGCATGCAGGCAAATTCTTTACCATCTGAGTCACCAGGCAACATAACTCAGACATCTCCAGTTATTTTGTCTGAAACAATTTTGTTAACTTCATCAACCATTTGATAAGTCTAGAAAACCTTAATTTACCTTTCTCCTTTTTCACTCATGCCTACTCAGTTAGCAAGGCCAATAAATCCATCTCATAAATATATCTTGTATCATCCACTTGTCTCTTCCCTCACCAGCATTACCATTCCCTGTGCTACCATCCCCTCTTGCCACAGTTGCTTCAAACAGCTGTCTCGTGCATCGTAGACAGGGACCTTTCCCTAAAGTGTCAATCAGACTACATCGCTAAACAGCCAAGCATCATTTAATACATTTTGTGTCTTACAAGATGCATATGAAGAGGCCTCTTTTTACCTTCAGAGCCTCATGTCTCAGCCACTCTGATTCAATTTCAGTTATTTTAATGCTTTAAATTCTCTTCTACCTCCAAATTACTGCTTATGCTAGATCCTGCCTCTAAATTCCAAAGAAAATATAATTTCCTCTGTAAAACCTGGCTGCCTCTCAAGTGTGGGTTAGATGCTTTCCTGCTGAACCCTATCACAGCACCAAGTCTGTCTCTCCTACCAGTCTTTAGTAATTAGACATCAAATTCCTTAAGAGCAGATATACATCTGTCTTACTGAATTTCTAGGATCTTACACAATGCTGTCATAGTATGAGAACTAACAACTATTTTGTTAAATGAATGAATATGTGTATGAATCACTTTTCCTCTTATGAGAATTTCTCTCTCTACTTCATGGATCATGGCTGTTTTGCCTATGGCTTACAGTGTCCATTGCTTCATTTTGACTTATTTCATTCCTAGAAAACTTTTCCTATACTGTATATTTATAAATACATTAATGATTTATTTCAGAATACTTCTGTAGTATAAAAAATGTGACATGCTAAATGAAATCTGGAAAGTTTTTTCCCTTACCCTCAGGAAGAAAATGTGAATGGTAAATATATTTAAAGTCTACCATGTGGGAATGGAATGCAGAATCTTGTCAACGGTGAACATTAGAATTGTCCTTTCAATTTTATTTATTTTTTGTATTTATAGCTCCACTAATATTACAATTATTTTTAAGTAGATAAATTATGATTTTTAAGTTGAAGTTTCAATATCAAGCNGTGGGAATGGAATGCAGAATCTTGTCAACGGTGAACGTTAGAATTGTCCTTTCAATTTTATTTTTTGTATTTATAGCTCCACTAGTATTACAATTATTTTTAAGTAGATAAATTATGATTTTTTAAGTTGAAGTTTCAATATCAAGCTCTCAAAAATTAATAGAATGAATAGACAGAAAAGTACAAGGATATAGTAGACTTGAAAAACACTCAGAACCAATTCAACATGATTAAGATTTGTACAATTTTCACCCCACAGCAGGGTACAAATTATATTCAACTTCCCATAGACTATAAACCAGGAGACACTGGAATATATCCAGGGACATAAAAGAAGGTGCAAAAATTTCATGATCTGAAGATATTGAAATCTTGTGTTGTGTCAATTCTATTATCACTGTGGAATTATGTTAGAAATCAGTATCAAAAGATACTTATCCTTTCCATTTTAAATCTGTGTATGAACAGAGGTGGTCATTCTAAGTGTCTCTTGGTTCTGGGCTTCAGGGGAGAGTTTATAGAGGGGATCTTTCCTGATTCCAGATGAAGAGTTACACAAAAATTACCAAAGCCGAGGCATTTGAAGAAAAGGATGAAGCATTCATCTCTGAAGATGCCCAACTAAAGTCCAATGCTTAGGAAGAGAAAAAGAGGCCAAGTCATATTTTCTAGCCAGCCTGACCTTCTCTTCATGTTTGTGTCAACAGCAGCGGTGCCTCCTGGTCTGGTATTTACGTGGAGATGAGAGGCAACTGGATGGATTCTCAGCTCCGTGCAGCCCCAGGCAGGGCTGATAAGCAGCAGGTAAGAGGCACCTGGACGGGACTCCCCGCGGGTCATCAGGGGTTCTAATCAGCTTCTCTCAGCCAGCAGATTTTTAACAGTGGGTATGTTCCAAATGTGTCAAGGCCTATTTTTCAAACATCACTGCAGAGTCATTCGTTATGTCTTGCCTTTTTTTAGACCTTGACAATAAAGGGACATTTTCAACCAAGGAAGGGAAAGAGAAGCTAGTGTACACTGATGTTTTATGACATGCTAGGATCCACAGTGAGATTAACCTATTTCTTTGAGATCTTTGGGGCCCTGTTATCTGTGACTCCTTGTTATTTTCCGTTCCAGCACTGCAATTATATCTCCAGAGGGAGAGGATTCAAACTGCTCTTTCATGTTTATGTGCTCTGAATTCTGACACATTTCAAAGTGTGCACGTTAAGGTGGACTTTGAGGACGTCCAGGAATCTGTACTCTGATCCAGGTGTTTGCGTGTATGTGTGTGTCTAACGTAAGATGTAAATAACTCAGGTGTGAGAATCTTCGCTTTCTTACTCTCCACAGGACAGGGAATGCTTCATACTTAAATTTTCCCACACAGTTAAAAAACTAAAACAAAACCTCCAAGGATCTCTAATGTATTTTGGGTCTGTTTACTGTACCTCCCCTAGGAAGATATTTGAGGAAGAGCATTTGGAGCATTAAAATGAATGCCTTTGTATGATGTTTCATTTAGTTCCTATGCAGCAGGCAAACGGTATATCTACTAGGTGACTTACTCTCTCACTGCGCTGGAGACCAGAAGTCCAAAGTCAGTTTCACTGGGCCAGGACTGAGGTGTTAGCAGAGCTAGCATCCCTTCAGAGGCTACCGTCCGCTGCTCCTTCCAGCTCCTGGTGGCTCCTGGCAGCCTTTGGCTTGTGGCTGCGTCACCCTAGTTTTTGCCTTCATGCTCACATTGCCTCCTGTTCTTTTGTCTATGTCAAATAACCCCTTGGCTTCTCACAGGTACGAACTCTTGTGATTGCATTTCATATCATCTGTATAATCACAATATCTTCCCATGTCAAAAGCCTCAACTGAATTATACCTTCAAATACTATTTTATCACACTAGGAAATGTTCAGAGGTTCCGGGGGTTAAGATATGGACATCCACATGGGGGCCACATTCAGCCTACCATAGGTGGTGAAGGCGTCACCTTACTGAAAACAAATTTCTCCTTGGGTGCAAGCTATTCAGGGGAAATCAAAGATAAGAAGAACAACCTGCCACAGCAAGAATCAGTCTCCAAAATAATAAAGATACCTTACCCTCACTCTGATTCAGAAGCCAATGAGAAGAGAATCCCTTGGCAGTCCAGTGGTGAGAGCACTATGCTTCCATTACAGGGGACACAGGTTCAATCCCTGGCTGACCCCTCTTTCCATGGGATTCTCCAGGCAAGAATACTGGAGTGGGTTGCCATGCCCTTCTCCAAAGCAACAATATAGAAGGGTTTTAATAACTTATAGAATATCAACAGAATGGAATGTCATTTAGCCATATTAAGTTGATGTAAAAATTGTTAGACATGGGAAAATGTACCTGTGAAATTTAAGTGAAGTAAATCATGACAATATGTATTTTGCATGTGAATCTGTAATTTGGGTAGGGCTCACTGTTTCTCTATTCCATCTGACATCAGTTATAGCAGCTCAAAGGCTGCAGTCATCTGAAGGTTGACTTATGTGCTTACTCAGTCACTCAGTGTGTCGGACTCTTTGCAACTTCATGGGCCCACGGACCATAGCCCACCAGATTCCTCTGTCCATAGTTTTCCAGGCAAGAGTACTGGAGTGGGTTGCCATTTCCTACTCCAGGTCACTTACACATCCAGCAATTGATGCCGTTGGTCAGAACACCTCCGGGTTTCCAAGGGCCAAGGTCCTAACATGAGAGCCAGGCAGAAGCTGTCTCATCTTTTATGACCTAGCCCTAGAAGCCAGGCAACATCTTTTCACCAAATTCTATTGATCAAGGCAGCTGCAAGCCCCTGCCAGCTAAACATGGAGGAAAGATAAGACTCAGTGTGTTGATGCAGAGGCAAGGTTTTGGCACCAGAAGATATGAGGTAGACACTTTTTGAAAACACAATCTACCACACAAGGACATAAGCTATATACAGAGCATAGTCCTGACAATGTTAAATACAAATACATGATTACTAGTAGATCAGAAGAAAGTAGTAATAACTTTTCATATTAATAGGGATAACTGACAGTATTTACGTCTTGGTGGTAGAATTATAGGTGATTTTTGTTTTTTCCCTCATGTAATTTTCTGAATTCCCCTAAATTTTATGAATGAATATAGTTGTTATGAATGAAACCATCAATATCCTTTTTAGAAATGAGAATAGGGGAATAACACTTTATACAATATTTTCATACATAACACATCATGTGATACAAGCAATAATCTAGTGGTCAAGAGGTACTGAACAAATTTTCAGGCCCAATATCTGAAGCCAAGACAAATTCATGCTGATTTGTAGTGGATTTGAACTTCAGACTCCAGTCTTTTGATTCTCAAGTCTTCCTTTCCATTGTACCCTAGTTTGCATGACTTCTCCTTTAAAGTGGGCTGGAAACTGCAATTATACTTACAACATCCAGGGCAAAATCTCTCCTTTCTTCTTGCCCCTCATTCCCACAGTGACAGAAAGATGATTCCTTCTCCCCTCTTTGTACCATCTCTTTTGCTCTAGAGGTAAGTATTGGGAAGATGTAGAAAATTATAAACTCTTGAGAAGTTCCTGAAAATGTTCATGTAAAGAAAGAATGGGAAATGCACAAGTCTAGGATGGGGACTCGGGAAAATTCTCATGCAGTGGGAGACATCAAGCTGGAGTATAGGGGTGACTTTGGATTCTGTTGCCTATAGGCTCAGATAGCACAGGTAGGGGCTGGTTGTGTCTTGATCTTTACATGGTGATGCTGAGACAAGATAGATGAGAAATATGGAAGCAGGATGACTTTCCTAGGACATCAGTTTCTGTAAGGAAGAGAAGTTTCTGAGGTTGGACAAATAAGTGAGTGAGTAACTAGCTCCAAGGGGCTTCCCAAATGAGTGAGTACCTAGTTCTAAGGGGCTTCCCTAATAGCTCAGTTGGTAAAAAATCTGCCTCCAGTACAACCCATGTTCAATACCTGGGCTGGGAAGATCCCCTGGAGAATAAAATGGCAAAGCACTCCAGTATTCTTGCCTGGAGAATCCCATGGACAGAGGAGCCTAGCAGTCTATAGTCCATGGGATCACAAGACTCAGACATGACTTAGTGACTAAACCACTACCACCTTGTTCTAAGAGTTGATCATAAACAACTAAAGGATTTTCATAAAATAGGTGCTGCTGTAAGAAGTTATAGGAAAACCTGACCGAACCTTTTTGCCAACCCAATATTATGATATTCTTCATGTGTACATGTTATTATACATTCATCGAAACCCATAGAGTGTATAAAGCAAATAATGAACCCTGCTATAAACAAAAGACCAGTTAAAATAATGTATCAGTATTGTTTCATCAATTGTAACAATGTACCACATGAATATAAGACAATAAGAAGGGACCGAGAGTGGGCAGCAGTGTGGAGGTACGTGGGGGAGCTCTGTTCTTCCCGCTCAATTTTCATATAAACCTGAAACTGCTTAAAAATTTAATTTTAAAAGAAGCATAAGAAAAAAAGAATACTTTTCCTAAACTAAATATCAAAGCCATTCAAAGTACTACAAGCTGAATATAAAGTGGTGGTAGGTTGTTGCATTGAGGTTGGTCTGTTGGGTTTGATTGTGGAGCATTGCATGCAAGAAGAGTTATGAATCAATCAGAATATTATCCTGGGTAGGATGTGAAAAGAAATTAAACAAAATTCTTGGAGAAAGAAAATAGACTTAGGTAAACTATGTTTAATAGGAAAGAAGAAAATAGTCTTTCAAAATAGCATGCGGTTTAGTCCTCAGGGCCAGAAATGTGTCATCCTATGGTTAGAAAAAAATGCTGCAGTGCAAAGTTGCTAAGTAGGTTACCCCGAAGGTAGGTGGATTTGAGTGCATTTATTTGCTGATAGAAAGATGAGGAGGAGGGCTTTTCTTTGGGAATGGCACCATGAGGAGCTCTGCAAACCCATTCTCCAGCAAAACAACATAACTGGTAAAATTAATTTTAAAAAAACACTCTGAAAATTTTCCTAAAGGAACACAGCAAATGAAGAAACATTATGTAAGAAAATCTATTAAATGGTGCTAACAACATCTGAGCCATGGCCTACTCCTTCCCTACTCAT
>SJYW01028869.1:612389-630991 GCA_006410735.1 Raphicerus campestris | reverse complement strand
AAAAAAAAAATACACAGACTAAACACTGAAAGTTCTGTTTTGTTCAGCAAACAAGAGGCCTTAAGCCCAAGAGGCACTGAGGGACTGCTCTGAACACCTAAGGGAGGAGCCAGGATATACAGGAGTTTCTGCAAAACAAAACAAACAAATAAAAACCCCAGGAAGTCAAACCCATCAAAAGATTAGCTAAATAGAAACAGACACCTCTCTCCAGTCTGTTGAGTAAATTTAGCACTTTTCTCTATATGGGAAGATGCAAGAATCTAGGCTCCTTGAAATCATTCCATTGATATGCACCTTGACTATCTAGGGCCAGTATCCTGTTTTTCTCCATCCTGAATCCCCTCAGGGTGCACAGTTGACTGCAGTGGCTGCTGGCTTGGTGGCTACAACAACATCCTTTGTTTACTGATACAGCAGATGATATTTTTTGTCCACGGTGCCTTCAAGGTGAGTCCCACTGAAAGTCAAGGAATTTCTTCCTCTACTGAGATTCTTTTCTAGGGGCAGACAATCAATTCTGTGTGGCAGGGAAGAATATGGAGATTTGATTGCCTTAGTCCCAGCTCACTCATAGGGTAGAGGTTCCCCACTGCAAGTAGTCAACTAAGAAGACCCAAAGCTATCATCCCCACCCAGCACTCAGCTCATAAAACAGGGATGTTACTCGAGAGAAACAGGCTGCTATCTCTGCCTAAGCAACGCAACAGTGGCTTGGGGAAATTTTAACCAGGGGATGCAGCAGAGCATAAGAACAGAGAGTTCTGAAGCTGCCTCCTCACTTAGAACAGAGTGAGAAACTTAAAGCCTGAAATATTCTTGAAAGCAGCAAAGATCTTGGTGTTAGGCAATTGAGAGAAGGTTGGCAGTTCCATGAGAACAATGAGCTAAACCACAGGTCAACTAGTTTACTAGAGAGAATCAGAAAGAGACAACTACGAAGAGTCCTCTGCGGAACAGAGCAAATCTCANAAAAACACCTGATTTTAAATATCCAGACTCACAAGAAACTCACCTTTGATGAGAGTAAAAGTATGATTATATTCTATTAACATAGTTCACATTAGAAGCTTTCTTAATTTGCTTAAGCTAGACAGGAGCTCATAGTAGAGAACAGCTTAGGGAGAGTCCCCTCTTTCTTAGCAAAACTAGGGACACTGTGCTTCACACATCTGCCTCCCTTCTAAATACATCTAGCTTTCCCCACAATTTCTCTAATTACAAAAACATTCACTTAAAAATGTCCCCTTTGTTTTTTTCCCCCATGGCCTTTTATCAAATAATCATGAGTCATCAGTCCTAGTCCTTGGCTAGGGAAAGGGAACTATTTCATCTCCACTGAAAGCTAATCTCTTTATCCTAAATATGCTCTATATTTGGTTTTTCCTCTGCCATTTGGACATATAATGAGTAATTTCAACTAAGACTTTATTCTTTCACTTGGTGGTTGGAAACACTAAGTGTGATTTTTCTGGACAAATAAAATGCAAGTTAAAAAAGTTTATTAGATTCATTTTGTTATCAGAATAAAGGGAAATTATCTCTCAGCCCCCTTCCACACATATGAAAGAGAGGACCTGTTGTCGCAGCGACACGGCATACCTTCATTAAGCACCTGCTGAATCATCGAGCATTTGTATTACTTTTCCGATACTCTTAGAACCTGACAATGTGGTCATTGTCACTGTTAGCCCTCTGATGAATGTGAACATGCGTGCCAGTGGACTAGTTCACATGTGGCTCCAGTCGCTTGCATTTCTACACCCATAGAGACCCAGACTTCCTTGAGGATATGAAATAGCCTAATGCTAAATCAAGATCCCACCCTGATGAGGATCTTATCGAGTTAGTTGTACCACACTCATCAAGAGAGCATGTTCTGCCTGGTTTTGATTCTTGAGGTTCAGGAGAGTTTGTGTGCGTGTGTTAGATGCTCAGTCATGTGCAACTCTTTGAGATCTCATGGACTGTAGCCCACCAGGCTCCTCTGCCCATGGAATTCTCCAGGCAAGAATACTGGAGTGGGTTGCCACTTCCTTCTCCACTTGGGGAGAGTTTAGTCCTCTGCAACATGAACATATTCATGATTGGCAGGAAAAGCCATGGATTCTTGCCTCAGGTCTATGTCAGTGTGATCTTTGGAAGGTTTGGCAGCTTCTGCTAAAGATAAAAATTCTAAGCTTACTGCTCTTTGTAAGAAGATATGTTACAAAAATGCCCAAGTTCCCTTCCCATTCTCAAAAACCAGCTCTTCTTATCAGGAATTTCTCAGCTGATAGAATCCAGATTAGACAGAATGCTTGGCTTGGCTTATGGAGATCATGAGCCTTAGGGCTAGAGGTGGCCTGGAAGACTGGGCATTGCTTCCGGGAAACACATGAAGCTCTTTGGCCAAAACTTTGGCCACCTGATGCAAAGAGCAAACTCATTGGAAAAGACCATGATATTGGGAAAGACTGAAGGCAAAAGGAGAAGGGGTGGCTGAGGATGAGGTGGATGGATGGCATCATTGACTTGACGACATGAATCTGAACAAACTCGGGAAGACAGCGGAGGACAGAGGAGCCTGGCATGCTGCAGTCTACGGGGTTGCAGAGTCAGACACGCCTTAGCAACCGAACAACAAACAACCTTGTTGTAACTACTCTTTTTCCCAGTCCAGGGCAGGGGAGGCAGCTTTACATTTTTTTGTGTGAGGAGAAATCAGTTTTCATTGATTCGTTGACAGCATACATTTACCGAGTAACTGCTTTATATTAGGATTTGAACACACTTCACACTTCTTGCCTTTACACAAGTGGTCTGAAGAACACATTGTCTGGTGGAATCATGGAGGGTTCTTTGAAAAGGTAGGTTTTAAAGATAAATACACATTTACAAGGCTAAGGATGGGGAGAAGAGGGCAAAGAGAGGAGGTATTTTAGGCAGAGAATGTCACATGGTTTAAGGTGCTGATGCCAAGTAGGCAGATGTGCTCAGGAAACTGAATTCTTATGAGAAGGTTTGAACACTATAACGATTGGTGGTGATGGTGCTTAATTGTGGGAGAATGAGTTCAAACTGTGAAAGAACATGCAGGCAGGATCAGAAGTCAGGGGCACCCAACAAGATGCAGCAAGGCTTGAGGGCACATCCAATTGGGTGCCATGAGTCTTGGAAGGATTTGCAGGTTGTGGGAAGACTGGCTCCAATGAGCCAGAGACAACCCTTCTAGTCCTCGGAGAAAATCTTCTAATTACAGGAAAAGTCATCTCATTGTTCTGAGGCTTCCCCAGATGGCACAGTGGTAAAGAATCTGCCTGCAATGCAGGAGACATGAGATGTAGGTTTGATCCCTGGTCTGGAAGATCCCCTGAAGTAGAAAATGGCAACCCATTCCAGTATTCTTGCCTGGAAAAACCCATGGACAGACGAGCCTGGTGGGCTGTAGCCCACGTGGGCACGTAGTCCATGGAGTCACAAAGAGTTGGGTATGACTTAGCGACCCAACAACATCTCTGTTTTATCCTTAAATGACCATTTCGTATCAGTTAGCTAGGGAAAAACACAATCTCAGACAACATACCGATGCTGAAGGTCTACTCTGGGGCCCTACTGGTGTTCAAAAACTACAGGCCATGAAACCCCTGCAATGTTAGGCCATTTCCTTTTCCAGGTGTGACCTCAGAGGTGAATGCATATCAGCAAAAAGAGCAAAATGGAAGCCTAAAAGGATCATATATTTTTCTTAAAGTTCAAAGCACTTACCTAATGAAGTTTAGTAAAAGCAAAGACTGGAAAACAGAAGGTTCTCTAGGTCTTTGTCAGTAAGAACATAAAAAGCTGTTTAAAACAGAATGGCTGAGAAACCCTCTTCTGACTACTGTATACTATTTTAAAAATTGACTATTGTTCAAAAGGCTTATGTATTTACTTTTAGATGCTCAAATAAGGGCATCAGCACTTCTCCAGGACTAGTTGATGGGATTTGAATTTTATTTCCAATTATCCTGCTACCAACTAAAGAGTACATTAACTCTGGTTTTTCTGAGCAGGGGTCTTGAACTTACCTATGGAGATGCAATTTTTAGTATGTTGTAAACATTATTATGCCAACCAATTTGAGAAATCTAGTAGTGAGTTAATGCTAAATGAGGTCAACAGATTTCCTCCACCAACCATTAAAAGGTGCTAGTGTCAGATACTTCTTAAGCTTGATGGAATAAACGAAAAATGGCATGCTTAACATTTAAAACCTATTTTCTGTAACCAAATGGGTCATTTGGTGATAGCAGTGGTAGGAAAAAGAAAAAGAACTTTTTCAAAATTATGTCTTTCTTTGTAAAGGAGAGTTCTACATTAAGAAGCTTGAAATAGAACTTGGCAGAGTGTGGGTGGTCATAATCTGATTAGATTATTAAAAGTCATTGGCACTAATTTATAGTCCAGAAGAATTACTAACTGGGGTGGTTTTTATTACATGATGTACTTATTATGCCTTTTCACTGTTTAAATCAATAAACAAAACATGGCTATGCATCTCTGGTTCTGATGAGTGTACAGAGAGCAGGGCATCACTTTTCAACATTTTACTTATGTAGACCAGTTTTATGTATTTCCATTACTTGGATATTATTTTAGACAATGTTTATAAACTTGTTAGGGAGGAGGTGCAAAATTTTCAGATTTTAATAGGTCTATTTTAGTGTCAGAAAATATAGATTCATCTTTGGGAAAATGCCTTTCTCTTAAATTATTATTAATGTATTTGTAAAAGTAACTTCCCTCCCCCAAGGTCATCCATTCACAAGTATAGAGGTTTTTTTTCCCTTTTTCTAAATAAACTGATCTCTATTACTTACTACGCACATACATTGCTTATCACTCTCAACTCACTACCTATATACATATATTAACAGCATATAATTATATATTTGATATATACATGTGTACATACACATATTCATTTTTGCAAAATGTTTGAAGACTTTTATTTAAAAAAATTTAATGCCCATTGAAACTTGGATAAAAACCTAACAACATCTTATCTTACAACAAGTTTGTATCAAATCAACTTTATTTTTGAACACTGTACAAAGTTTTTTCCACTTTAAAAATCCATGATGACTATCCAGTTATACAACAAGAAACAGAACCAAGGGTGGGTAGGTCAGGCTGTAAGCTGATGGTCTTTCTGAGCTATGCTTCCATTGCCCTGTCTCTAGATACATTAACTCTAAGGCCATCTTTTTTTTTTTCTTCTTTATTTTTCCAAGAACGGAAAATCATTCTTGAAGACTTGCTATTCTCATAACCAGAGACTTATTATGTTTATGAAAAATGTGAAGATCAGAGAGAGCCCAAAAAGTAACAATCATTTCAAACCAGAGACAATGAATTTTTTCTTCATTTATTCAAAGTCACTGCAGGAAGTAAACACTAAAAGATTAAAAAACAAAACAAAAAAATTCACACTGTGGTATGTACAATTTCATGACATCACATGAAGAAATTAAATTTCTAATAAAAATGACAAATTATATTACTGAGCAGATTGCATCAAAATTGGTTGTGTAAACCCCAGAATTCATACCATGAATGGTAGTGTGCCTGTATTCCAGTACACTGGAACACTCCTGGTGTGTTTCCAATGGGATTAAAAAATTCATTAAAGTAGTTGTATGAACTCTTTATTTTGAAAAGTGGTTGAATTGATTTAAAAAGTTTTAACACCCTTGGATTCAAAGCATTCTTCCACAAAGCTTAAACCACAGAAGTCGTGTCCAGAAATGGAATACTGCTATGTTGGGATGAACATCTGATCTGACTTGTTAAGACATTTTACCAAATGCACAGATGCACAGGGTCCCCCATGCACTTTTCATGCAGCAGGTAATCACAACTTAAATAAAAGGCTTATTCTATACATTTGTCCAGACTTGCAACTGTATACATACATGCACAATTTTTAAACCTGTCTGATTATATTTACACTTGTACATGGAATATACAGAAACCAAAGAGATTAAAAGGCTTTTCTGTTGTATTAGAACAATACAAAATATGTATTTTTTCATTAAGGAAATCACTATTTACATCACCTTTAAAAACCAATTTTAACATCTTCATGTAACAAGTCAATATATATATATACATATAATATATATATATATATAAAATATATACTCTCACCGGTTTACTCTTCTGTAAGATGCAGCAGAGAGCAAACAGGTAATGCTACCTTACTGATGTCAATGAGAGCTGTAGTACCCTTTCACAAGTGACTTTGTTAGGAAGAAATTGTCTAGATATCTAAAATAGTCCTTGAAAATGTGGATATGTGCATCCTTGTATCTACATATGCATAAATGAAGTGCATTTAGGGATGTATGCCCTTTCTCAGCACTCTTCTTTAAGATCATATTAAACTCAAATTGGGGACACTCTCTAGTATATCAGAACAGCCTTCTTCCTGGTCAGGTTTATCTATATATGACATATCTTCATTTCTTTGACTGCTGACAATAACCACCACCAAAAAACAACCAACCAACCAAAGGAACGAAAAAAAGAAAAAAGAACAATGTTGGCCCTTGATCTTCTTTTTCCTGACCTAAATTTCACTCCTTTGTAAAAGCCCATTTTCCCCTAACCAAGGGGGAACACTGGTAATTTTTCTAGCATACTTCTAAGGCTCTAGAACTTTCATAATGGCAGAAAAAAAAAGACTTGTTTAAAAGCTTATATAGTGTAGACAGTAAGACTGTCATAGAATAAAGATGGGATGCAGATGGATATCTTCACTGGCCAGTGGAATTTTCATGACATAGCATAATATTCACTCCTATTATTTTTTAATATATTCAGTAACTATTTACAAATCATTCTGAGAAAAAATAATCATTTAGGGTTTTAGATCATATTAGGAAATAACGCCCATTTTTAATACAAAAATCTTAGAAACAACTTCAAGTAGAACAATTTCAAATAGATTTTCTTCTAATTAATAGTTGATTATATAACAGTTTTTTGGTAGGTCAGTTGCTACCTGGATTCACAATTAAAACCAAATCTATCTGGTGAATGAACTGCGGATGGTAAAAATATGAACTGAAAAACATGGACGTGTTTCAAGACAGAAACTCCATGTGGTTCAATAATAAATTAAGTTCTTCTAAGAAAACATCAATGTTTACTTTTAATCACTGTTTTAAAATAACAGATCTGATGGAGTGACTGTGTACAACTCTGCCATGGATATGTGCCCTTTACTTTTTTGTTTAAGCAATCTGAGTTTAGTGCCTTCCTTGGGTGTGAAATATATATTTTCATCTTTGTCAGCACTGTTCTTAGGACAACAGTTTTCACAGAAGTTAAGGATGTATTCAGGAGGAGTTGCCAAACCATCCTGGAATCACCTGAGTTTGGTAAGTGGCCCTGTTATTCCATCCCTAAGGCTAATTAAGTAGATGTTACTCATTAGAACACACAAGTAATCACATATTTTTCCTGAGATGTTGAGCCAGATATGAAAGTTGTCCCCTCCACCCGATTTTTTTTTTTTTGTCATAAAAAGTATTCGGAACCCAATTTCCAAAGACATAAGAGTAATAATATGAAGTACAATATTGCAAATTTTGAGTTGACGTGTAACTATATTGGGGAAAATATAGGAATCAAATAGTTTGTTTACAATCCTGTTTTCTGAGAAAAGTCATAAGCAATGGTTTCAATTTTCAAAACCCAAATTTCAGTGTGCAGAAGAAACACCTAGGGAGTGTATTAAGATGCAGAAGGAAGACTCCCAGGTCCACTCAGTTGAGAATTCTTGTTTGGTAGATCGGAGCTGCTGCCTGGGAATCTGCATTTTAAAGCAAGTGCTCTGGATGATGCTAATGCAGGTGGTCTGAGTCCAGCTTTAAGAAACCCTGGTCGTCAGACTCACAGGTACCACAGAAATGGTGAGAAGTGGCTTTTATAAGACATGGTGAAAACTGTCCAAAGAAAAGCCATTTTGCTTGTTAAAAACAACTTATTTCAGTTATTTAGGAAACATCTGAAGATAAATATTAACTCTCCTAATTCTGTAAAAGGAGGAATATTAATTTAGTAAAGTAGTTAAAATATAAAAATGGAAATCTGCCTTTTTTAAGATCTATCAAACTTCCACCAATTGTAATCAATTTTTACCAAGTAGTACAAGGTTTAAAGAAATACAGAATATTGAAAAGGATGGGGGACGGCCAGACACATTGAGGAATCACAAAACCCCTTTCAATAGTCAAAAATAATTTTTTTTTAGCAAAAGTGAAAAATGTAAGCATATATTTTTCTAATTTGTTTTGGAATTGAATGAGAAATGAAACAGCACTAGGTTTTTTAATTCAATAATTACCCTTTAAAGAGTTATTATTTAATAATGTGGACTTTAAAAAACGTGTTATGTAGGTTGCTTCTGAAAAGCAAAATCAAGTACCCTAATAAAGGCAGCAATGCATTAATCTGCTGGATGGAGATTTATATTTTAATTTATGCCTAGTATCTGTGATTAAAAAAAGAATTATCATTCATGGGCTACTCACAGTTGTTGTCTGATGCATACAGAAGGTGTCAAACAACCAATTGCTAGTTCAGCAGCTTCCTCATGACATTTAACATGAAGCAAAAAGTAGTCTGCATATTTAAACATCACCATTAACCAATACTTTTCAAAATGAAAAAGTTTCAATTATACCATGCTTTTCTCAAATCATGCGCTTATTTATACAGATCTCAAGTTCATTAGTTTTAAAAAGATCCAAAGTTGGGTGGCAGGTCCATTTTATTCTGATTCCTTTTTTATTGTTAGCATGTTTCCCAGAAGTCCATAAACTTCTCCGTTTGCGCTGTGTGGGCGAGAAGCATTATTTCCCATATGGCTATTATAAGTGCTCCTTAAATTAAAGAAAGAAGCTTTAGTTTCTGCAGCAGGAAGTAACTCTTCTTTGATTGTAACCTGTGAGATACTTTCAGCAGATGAAGGCTCCCTCCAAATGTCCCTGTCCTGTGTTTCTCGACTGGTAACAGAATTGCCTCCTTTCTGGAGCATGTAATAGAGTATTGGGTTAGTTTTGGTCAGTCTTGGAGAGTCTTTCTCATACTCATGCTTGTCCACATCTGTGATAACCCACTTAATGGGGCCTTTCTCACCGGGCATGGAACACCCATTCACAAGCCCAGCTTCTGGTCTAGACCCTGTGCAGCCCAAGTGCTCAGGGAAAGGAGGACTCAGGGCAGCCCTTCCGACACCTGGGTATGGAAAGGTCCTGCTGTCCATGCAGCTGCTGGGCTGAGTGGCACCGTACATCAGTCCATTTAGGGAAGCAATGCTGAAGTCAGGCTTGCTGTTGGTCACACTGCTTCTGTGTCCTTTCTTTTTACTGTCAGCCACAGAGGTACTCCTGTGCTGAGACAAATCTCTCACGCAGTTTTCTGAGAGAAGCAACTGTTTCAGGACGTTGAAGCTTTTGCTCTCTCTGGTCCAATTCCTGGGTTCACTTTCGCTGGCCGAACCGTGACTGGCAGGATGTTTAAATTCAAGATCACTTCTGTTAAGTTTCAGCTCTTGCTGGCTAAGCAAGGACCCGTACAGCACCTCTGGAGCACTGTGACTGTTTGCAGCATCGACTGTGTTATTTTTCGTCTTTTTAAAGGGGTTTTCTAAAGGCTCGCTGTAAAGCTTCCTTTTCTTAGGGACCATGCAAAGGTTCTTCGATTCTACAAGTGTCAATTCACTGTTCCTATGACTGCTGTCCAGCTCATCAGCCAGGTGACTGTCTTGATTTTGTCTCAGCAGTCGACTCAGCAGACCGTTCTTTGAGAAAGAAAAATCCTGAGGTGAGCCAGGCTCTGCTTTCAAGTCCTCGGATGCTGGTAAGGCAGGTGCGCTTCTCTGCACGGGAGGGGCGATCCCTAAGAAGGGGGCGCCCGGAGCCTCGTGGCTCAAGTGCATGCCCGTGCCATGCGGATGCAAGTCATCACAAGGCTCAGATTTTATTTTCACCATCAGAATTTGTTCACTTAAAGCTCTATCTGTATGTTCCTGAGTGCTCTCATCTCTTAAGGGCATCTTCTCTTTCTTTTCAGTCTTCCCTTTGTTGGGATTTCCCAGCAGTAACTGGAGGACGGTGCGCCTTTCAAGCAGATTTTCTATTTCAGACCCAGAGAGTCCTGGTTCAGGACCTATTGTGTGACTGCCGAATGCTTTCTTCTCTTCAACTGCACTTGTTTTATTGGCTAGCAGAGGGCTACTCAGTCTGTCAATCATACCTGGAGGTTTATCTGTGTTTACACTCAGCAGCTGTTTACTGGGTCTCTGCTCTTCCCCTGACACGGAAGACTGCATTCCACATTGCGCTAAATTTTGTAACAGTTTACTGGCACTGAACGTGGCCGAGTTTTGTGCACCTTCATTGTGGATGGCTTTCTCCCCCTGCGATTCTTTGCTTTTTGTAAGGTCCATCAGGTGGCTCGAGGCGGTATTCGCTGGCTTTTCAGGCTGGGGACCACAGGCATACGGTGGGGAATTCCATTTGATGACCAGAGAGTGCTGGGAAAGGTTGATGGGAGAGTCGGCTTTGGTGGATGCAAGCAGTGGTGGAGTGCTCACAGGAGTAGTCCTGTTGGTGCTAGGGCTCTCTATTACAGACGTCCGGGTGTAATTCTGGGTGCTGAACTTTGTCTCATCGCTGTGTGCTTCCTGAGGGCTGCTGTTTCTTTCCATGTTGTCTTCGTTCTTATGGCCAAGCAGCAACTGAAGAAGGGTTACCTTCTGGTGCGAATTTAGCTTAGAATTCTTTGAGGTATCTTGATTTTCTTTGACATCAACTTCGGGGACTTTTGGATCCCAAGTGTTTAGCAAGGACTGAGTTAAGTTATCCAGAGAAACAGGCTGGTCGGGTTCGGGTTTTTCTATCCGGTGTTTGCAAGACAAGTCTATGGGCACACAGCTGGAGTAAGAACTTTCATCGCCACTGCTCTCGTCGGTGAAGCTAGGATTGGGATCTGAGTAGTCGTCAATGGTCGTAGGCGTGCTGCTCTCCTCAAAAACGCTTCCTCTCTCACTGTGACTGTGTCCGTTCATCGGCTTAGGTATGGTCTGGCTTTTAAGAAGATGTAAAAGCAAACTGTTATTAGCAGCCTGTTTTATATTGTTTCTTTCCAGGGAGTTCTTATAGCCTGCATTTTTGGGGGAAGAAGGGACAATACCCACTGGATTCTGAAATGCTGTACTTTTGCTAGCCATTAGTTTGTTTGATGATGTTCTTGCCTGACCATTAAGATGGCCTGATATGCCTTTTGAGAGCTGGAAACTGCCCATGTCCTTCTGGCCATTTTCTTGTAATCTGGCCATGGCAGCAAGTCTTTCGCTTGCCGCCTGATTTGCATTTTGTGTTTTTAAAGCATGTTCCCGAGAATACTGCTGTAAATGGGCTTCGCTGGAGAGAAGTAGTGCTAGTTGGCTACAGGCAACACTGGGTTTGGGTGAAGTGGCAGGACTAGCCCTTTTCTCCACCATGCTTGCGACAGCCTGTAATCTTGCAGCACATGACAAGGGTTCACTCATGACCTTTGTTCCGCTCTGCCCAACGTGATGAGGTGACTCTATGAACCTATCTCTGATAAGGGTTTTCGTGACATCAGGGACATTGGTATCGGGCTTTTGATCTTTAGCTTTGCTTTTCTTCAACAGAGTTTTTAAGTGACTCGATGCAACCCCATAGCACCTTAAATCTTTCTCCACTTTTAAAGAGTTATGACTCAGGGCATATCCTTGCTCCTTGAGGCTCTGCCTAATTTGTTGTGACAGGGCAACAGTCTGCAGCCGAGAGCTGAACGACTGAAGCAGAGAGGCCAGTACCTTGCTGTCCTGTTTGCCTTTAGGCGCGCTGTCAGCCATGCCAGCCAGCAGAGCCTCCTTCTTTACGTTTAAATTTACGATGGAATCAGACAGCCTCTTCCGCTTCGCTGCATTCCAGTCCTCCGAAGACTGCAAGAGTCTGGCTTTTTTGAGGTGCAGCACGCCAGATCCCTGATACGTGTGTGTGCTGAGAACTGGACCATTACGCTGACAGGTGGGAAACGCGCTACCAGAAATGTTAAAGTTCTGATCGTCTTCATTACGCCCAGCAGACGCTTTGTCGACGGCAGTACCTGACCCCTCTGCTGCCTGATGCATTAGTAATCCTTCTAGGTAAGTTAGAACAATAGAATCCTGGTGCACATCAGAGCCAAGCTCTTCTCCATGAGTCATGTTCAATAGAAGTGTTCACGAGGGCTTGGTTTCTATTCACTTTGAGGAATGGTTTTCTGCGGGGAAGTGAGATGTAACTTCAGTAAGTGAGCGTTGGTTTATCACCTTCCACAATAATTAGACAGAGGTATGCGGTTCCATTCTGACCAGGATTACTGCGGGCTGGCAATGATGAGACAAAAGGTAGGCAGACTATGACGTAATCTGACCTCAGAGCTGGGAACTCTCAAACAAGAAACAGAAGCAGAATTCCTTTACACACAGAGCTCCGGTGGCAAGCAGACAAAATCCTGAGTGAATATACTGCTTTTCCTTCTTCATCTTCTGTTCCCCAGTAAACGCAAATATCAGTGTTCTAAAAAATAAATAGAAAATAGTTAAGAAGATGAATTAGAATTATGCTATGATACCGGTAGGCAAAAAATACAGCATTTGTAAGTGTCTATGTGGGTGTATATATATATAACATACACATGCATGCATTGCAGAGCTTCCTTATTAGTTTATTGTCATTCTATTAAATTGGAAATCTCTACTGGAAATCTTATGGATTAATCCATATTGTTAAAATGATCTAATCAGTTAGAGAAAATACTTTAATGTTCTGTAACTGTCTTACAAAGCCCACCAAGTTTTTGAATTTTTCATAAACACCTTTCTGCAAAGCGATATGAATGGTAAGTCTCTTCTGCAGCACCACAGGTCTATGAGGGGCTGGAATGAGCTTCCTTACATTACTAGGAGCTTTGGAAGGAACAAGAGAAGTGCGAAAAAAGGAAAAGAGATCCCTGTGATGTGGACCCATCAAATGAGTTTGATGTGGGGTTGAGCATCAAAATAATTGACGCTTTCAAACTGTGGTGTTGGAGAAGACTCTTGAGAGTCCCTTGGACTGCAAGGAGATCCAACCAGTCCATCCTAAAGGAGATCAGTCCTGGGTGTTCATTGGAAGGACTGATGTTGAAGCTGAAACTCCAATACTTTGGCCACCTGATGCAAAGAACTGACTCACTGGAAAAGACCCTGATGCTGGGAAAGATTGAGGGCAGGAGGAGAAGGGGACGACAGAGGATGAGATTGCTAGATGGTTATCACCGACTCAATGGACAGGAGTTTGGGTAAACTCCGGGTGTTGGTGATGGACAGAAAGGCCTGGCGTGCTGCAGTCCATTGGGTCGCAAAGAGTTGGACATGACTGAGCAACTGAACTGAACTCAATTAGAGTACCTGTACCATTTTTAGCTTAGAAAATATGATTGTGTGCTCACAGTCCTGTCTTACTCTTTGCAACCCCATAGACTGTATAAGCCTATCAGGCTCTTCTGTCCATGGAATGTTCCAGGCCAGAATATGGAAGTGGGTTGTCATTTCCTACTCCAGGGGATCTTTCTGACCCAGGGATCAAATCCACCTCTCCTGCATTGGTAACTGGATTCTTTACCACTGAGCCACCTTGAAAACCTTGTAACACATAAAAGGGGCTTCCCTGGTGGCTCAGACGGTAAAGCGTCTGCTTGCAATGCGGGAGACCCGGGTTCAATCCCTGGGTTGGGAAGATCCCCTGGAGAAGGAAATGGCAACCCACTCCAGTACTCTTGCCCGGAAAATTCCATGGACTGAAGAGCCTGGTAGGCTACAGTCCATGGGGTCACAAAGAGTCAGACACGACTGAGTGACTTCACTTATACTAAACANATAGTTAAGAAGATGAATTAGAATTATGCTATGATACCGGTAGGCAAAAAATACAGCATTTGTAAGTGTCTATGTGGGTGTATATATATATAACATACACATGCATGCATTGCAGAGCTTCCTTATTAGTTTATTGTCATTCTATTAAATTGGAAATCTCTACTGGAAATCTTATGGATTAATCCATATTGTTAAAATGATCTAATCAGTTAGAGAAAATACTTTAATGTTCTGTAACTGTCTTACAAAGCCCACCAAGTTTTTGAATTTTTCATAAACACCTTTCTGCAAAGCGATATGAATGGTAAGTCTCTTCTGCAGCACCACAGGTCTATGAGGGGCTGGAATGAGCTTCCTTACATTACTAGGAGCTTTGGAAGGAACAAGAGAAGTGCGAAAAAAGGAAAAGAGATCCCTGTGATGTGGACCCATCAAATGAGTTTGATGTGGGGTTGAGCATCAAAATAATTGACGCTTTCAAACTGTAGTGTTGGAGAAGACTCTTGAGAGTCCCTTGGACTGCAAGGAGATCCAACCAGTCCATCCTAAAGGAGATCAGTCCTGGGTGTTCATTGGAAGGACTGATGTTGAAGCTGAAACTCCAATACTTTGGCCACCTGATGCAAAGAACTGACTCACTGGAAAAGACCCTGATGCTGGGAAAGATTGAGGGCAGGAGGAGAAGGGGACGACAGAGGATGAGATTGCTAGATGGTTATCACCGACTCAATGGACAGGAGTTTGGGTAAACTCCGGGTGTTGGTGATGGACAGAAAGGCCTGGCGTGCTGCAGTCCATTGGGTCGCAAAGAGTTGGACATGACTGAGCAACTGAACTGAACTCAATTAGAGTACCTGTACCATTTTTAGCTTAGAAAATATGATTGTGTGCTCACAGTCCTGTCTTACTCTTTGCAACCCCATAGACTGTATAAGCCTATCAGGCTCTTCTGTCCATGGAATGTTCCAGGCCAGAATATGGAAGTGGGTTGTCATTTCCTACTCCAGGGGATCTTTCTGACCCAGGGATCAAATCCACCTCTCCTGCATTGGTAACTGGATTCTTTAACACTGAGCCACCTTGAAAACCTTGTAACACATAAAAGGGGCTTCCCTGGTGGCTCAGACGGTAAAGCGTCTGCTTGCAATGCGGGAGACCCGGGTTCAATCCCTGGGTTGGGAAGATCCCCTGGAGAAGGAAATGGCAACCCACTCCAGTACTCTTGCCCGGAAAATTCCATGGACTGAAGAGCCTGGTAGGCTACAGTCCATGGGGTCACAAAGAGTCAGACACGACTGAGTGACTTCACTTATACTAAACACTAAGCTATCACTTTACCCTATAGAAAATTGGACAAGAAACAAATTTAGGATAGAACTGAAGAGGAATAATTCCTTCTGGAAAACTCTAAGTTAAAGTGGTTATTTTTCTTTAATTTCTTTGAAAAGAAAATTCTATAAACCCTGTGAAGCAAGCAAGATAGAGAGCTTTTCATAGAAACCGGTATTTTCAACATTTTAAGGTTAAAATAATTTGATTTAAAGCTATCATTAACCTGGCATTTCTTTTTGTGGAAGGGCAAGCACATGATTTCCGAATCACCGACATGCGGCTGGCTTGCTTGATTTTATATACATATTACTTAACATTGCCAGGTGGTGTGCTCTACCTGAGCATAGTGAACTACAAATAACTCAGCGTCAACACACATTTTAAAATTAGGTTTCTTTGGAGATTTACAAGCAACATATTTAGCAACTAGAATATTTTATAAAATGCTGTGATTCATTGCCTTGTCAGTGAATCTAATGGTTTATTTTTAACTTCATTAGAGATTTTACTAGAGCTTGTATACATGCCGTTTTTAAAATAGTCAACACTCTCTTCATAAACAAAACAAAATAAGGAAGAAACTTGACTTGTATGGCAAATACTTACATGATTTCTTTGAAAAGGGAACAGAATTATCCAAAACATTTGGTTTATGGAAAGTAAGAAGGAGCAAACAAAGGGGGAGTAAAAGTACTGAGGGGCAGAAGAAAATAGGAAAAACCAAAAACAAATGAAGGACTCACAAATTCTGCAACTCTCAAAAGCTTTAGAAGGAAAAATTTAGTTTAGAACCTAACATATTAATATATTAATACCTTCTTTAAGCATTAGGTTGGTAGGAATGACAGGCAAAATGAAGAAAGATTTCTTTAAGGAACACTGAAAATACATACATATTTATATATGTGAATGGGGGAAAATATAAAACCTTCCCAGTGATAAAGTAGAAGCTGAATGAAGAACGTCTGTTTTAACTTAGTTGCCATTTGCATGGGGTGATTCCATTAAATTTTCAGAAAAATATTTTCTGGTTTTAACAAAAAAATTAGTGTAACACTTACTATACCAAGAAATGACTTAATTTTGATTTAGAACTATCATTCTAAATCAAAATCAGCTCTTTGTAATTTTAACAAATTCATTTAACCTGTAGTATACCAAGAATAATAGTCATCACCATTTACTATCTGGGTCCAATAAACATTTAATTACTGTTTAAGTCAGTTTGTGAATAATTTACAGAATAGTAAAGAGACAATGAAAAACAACTTCACTAGAATTTTTCATGAGAATTTACACACAGCAAATCCAATTCTTAATATCTATATTTTCCTGGTTTTGAAGGACAACATATCTGAAATGGGCAAGGCACTTTGGAACTGATAGCTTAACTACTGTCATGCATGCCGATTCTAGATTTCAAAATCATGTCTATAAGGTTCTAGACTTCTTTGTATGTTTGTATCAATAATTTGAAATGTGTTAACTTTGGAAACTTTGACAACTCGAAAGTATACTGAGGATAGGAGGACAGCAATCTTCCTTGTTACAGAATTGCAAAACACTTTTTATTTTTAGATTTATTAATACCAATTATATCATTTCCATGTCATTTATTTTCTTCCAGTTTCTTTTATTATACACTGGTCTGTGTACTTGTCAACTTCTGAACTGTTTCAAAAAAATGTGGGTGTGCTAGCATCATAAAAGCAAGCCAGGGCAGGTGAGGTTCCTGTCACAAAATACTGAGTGATGAAGTCCCTGCTATTAAGCAACTAACTTAATACTGTAGGAGGAAAATACTGTATTTCCTTTTTGCTTTAGAACTATATTGTTATAGCAACGAGGTGCAGTGATGGATACGTTAACTAATCTTACTTTGGTAATCATATGCATAGCAAATCACCACATTATACCCCTTATAAAGTGTGATATGTCAATTATACATTAAGCTGGGGGAGAAAAGCACCATACTGGTCACTCACTGACCCTTAAGTTTGAGAAAATTCATCTAGAATGTTGTCATCTGAAGACAGTAGTTGGAGATGTTGCTTATACATTCACTGTCCCCATCATCTGTTGTATCTAGAACGCTACTATCAGTCTCTGCATTCATCCACTAAGTCATCTAATCGAAGCATCTTCGTATGCCAACTTTCTTCTCTTTAACATTAGGGACAGAAAATAAAAAATATTGAATTCTCTACTCTATTTGCTAAAAATTCAAAACAAAAAGACAACAAAGATAGTCTCCAGACATTTTCTTTTTTACATTCTTGAAAGACAGTACAGTATTAATGGGCTATGCTATTAAAAAGTTGAAGATAATACAATAAAGATGACATTTCACTACTGCATTATCCTTTTAGGCACTTTCATTAAGTTCCTTTGGCTTATTTAGTCTTTATATCCCACAGTTGGAAACAAATGATGAATTAATTTCCAAAATCATAAAAGGTCAAAATGATGAAAGATATATAGGGAAAATACAATCATTAAGATTCCATAGTATATATGTTTGATTTATAAAAAGTTCTGATGGACACATGTTAATAGCAAGATACAATGTTTTTTCCTACTAAAAAACACATTCATTCAGATGTAAATAATATGCATAGTAACAATTCCCAACTAGATGTACTACTGATTCTCTGAAATAAAATATTTCCACTGAAGCAATGGTTTACATTTTCCATTTGAAAATTAAGCAAAGGGAAAGTTCACTGAATTTTTAAACACTTTTATAAAAATGGTAAAACTCCAAGTAAAAAGATTTTATTTTTATAAATGAAGAATGGTCTTTCTCTAGCTGTTTGGAAGGAAGGGATTCAGTATCTCACTTGCAATCAAATTCTCCATTAAAAACACATTTCAATGATTAACAACTATGAAGTCACTTTGTATCTATTTAAATAACATCTAATGAATACTTCATGACTTCCAACTATTTTCATGAAATGTCTTCCAATTTCTTCTGCTTTATCAAGTGACACCTGTTTGAGTATTGAATTTAAAGGTATTTCTGCAATGCCACTTTAATGAGCACTTGGATTCTGGGCTCTGGTTCCTGGAAATGCAGAAGGAACTGAAAGGCTACTCCTATTGGGTAATATTTCCTAAATTTCACTGTAGATGATTTTGGTGATGCAATTTATGCAAAAGGAAAGACAAACAGTAGATGTTTCAGTAAGCCTTAGAAGAAAAATATGTAAGTACCAAGACAATTGCAAAGCCCTAATTATTGAAACTTTTTAATTAAGCAATAAAAAATCCTGGTAAATGATTTAGAACTTTGAAAGAAAGT
>SJYW01028869.1:599597-610035 GCA_006410735.1 Raphicerus campestris | reverse complement strand
ATTTTATGTAAATAGATGAGATTAGCTTTCTAAACCAAGGGTCAATGAAAAGTTCTGTTCAGTTCAGTTGCTCAGTGCTCAGTCCAACTCTTTGCAACCCCGTGAATCACAGCACGTCAGGCCTCCTTGTCCATCACAAACTCCCCGAGTTCACTCAAATTCATGTCCATCGAGTTGGTGATGCCATCCAGCCATCTCATCCTCTGTTGTCCCCTTCTCCTCCTGCCCGCAATCCCTCCCAGCATCAGGGTCTTTTCCAGTGAGTCAACTCTTCGCATGAGGTGGCCAAAGTATTGGAGTTTCAGCTTTAGCATCATTCCTTCCAGTGAACACCCAGGACTGATCCTTAGGATAGATTGGTTGGATCTCCTTGCAGTCCAAGGGACTCTCAAGAGTCTTCTCCAACACCACACTTCAAAAGCATCAGTTCTTCAGTGCTCAGCTTTGTTCACAGTCCAACTCTCACATCCATACATGACCACTGGAAAACCCATAGCCTTGACTAGATGGACCTTTGTTGGCAAAGTAATATCTCTGCTTTTGAATATGCTATCTAGGTTGGTCACAGCTTTCCTTCCAAGGAGTAAGCATCTTTTAATTTCATGGCTGCACTCACCATCTGCAGTGATTTGGGAGCTCCAAAAATAAAGTCTGACATTGTTTCCATTGTTTCCCATCTATTTCCCATGAAGTGATGGGACCAAATGCCATGATCTTTGTTTTCTGAATGTTGAGCTTTAAGCCAACTTTTTCACTCTCCTCTTTAGAAAATATAAAATCCAACACTTAGTGTCACAGAACAAAAAAAAAAAGTACAATTTCAAATAATGGTCCTGGGATGTCACTGAAAGGTGAAAACTACAGTGTATCTTCCATCATAAATTAAAAGTTTTTGGAAAAAAATTTAAAAAAATAAAGGAAATGCTCAATTGTTGCCATTTTATATCTGGGAATCATAATTGGCACAGTAAAGGTGGAGCCTGGATCAGAATATACTTATAATTTCTTGAAAAATAAATAAAAACTAGTGTATATAATTTAATTGCTAGATAATAATTTTTCTTGTAGTAGTATCTATTGAAAGATGGCTGTGTGATTGTTCAATTTGATGGGTGCCAAGAAAATCAACTTACCTAAACACATTTTGCTCAACTGAGGGCCTCAACATTTAAAATTAGACCACAAGAGCTTCTTGCCCTTTCCCAGGGGTTCTCGTTTCAGATGTAAATACTCTTCAGAGATCCGTAACAGAAGTGACGGACACTCATGAGTGAAACAGCTGCCCAGATTACTCTCCACTGCAACCTGAGGGACTTACATATTTTTGCCCAAGGCCAAATCTGCTCATACCTTCCAGGTTCATCAGCTTTAACTTGCTGCCAGCTGCTTCCACAGGAGTGAAGCAGTGTCACGCACATTCCCTATCAAGAAACTCACTAGGAGACACTAGTGCTTGACTGACTCGAGTGTTCAACAGAAGGACATATGAATCTGAGGACCTCTTCAACTCTAAAATTCTATTTCTATGACTCAAAGTAATTTATCAAATTACAGTTGATAAAAATGACAAGCAATTTAACTAGAAAGATGATATGCTGTCATAAAAGTTGTGGAAACAGCCCTGACCAATGTTTTATAGTCTTTTTAGTGAATTTCAGGGGAAGGAAATTATTTTGAAGTAGCCATACACCCTACCCATTCAATCCTCCAGTTATTTATCTTTACTACTTTCTTTACTGGGGAAAAGAATTTCAAACAGATGTTTATTTAAAAGCTAAACATGAGCTTATATTCAAACTGGAGCTTGTGCTATCTCCTAAAAACTATACTGAATAAAATACAATAGTGAAGATTTAAGACCCTTGATGACATAGATAAGTGCATAAGAGAGGTAAAATAATTATCCTGGAAACAGAAACAAAAATGATACAGCAAAATAAAGAAGTGTTTCTCTGTTCTGAATTATTCTTAGAAGGCTTATGCTATGAATTGGATTCAATAAATCCACTATTCATTTTATTTGCCTCTCTAGTTTATAGAAAAATGAAATTTACAATCAAAATTAAGAGTATCAGGTCAGAGACTTTAAGTTTAAAAAGTTCATAGAATCAAAGGAGCTAGAGAAAGAGCTTAGACAATTTCTGTTCCAAAATGAAACACCCGCATGGATGCTGTGCTGCAAACATGGAAACTAGAATATTTTTAAAGAAAATTAATTCTAACTCTAGGTTTCTAAAAATCCAGTAGGATAATTATGATAAAGAGCACCTGTGATATTTATTCAGAATTAATATTAATAATGTCTGTCCACTGTCTTCAGTTAAACCAGTTTCTCTGAAGAAACATAAAATAATTATTAAGAAATTATCTGGTGGCACATAAGTATAGAAAAAAAAGGTTTAAATGTAAAACTAACAGGGTAACTGCTGCTGCTAATCTTTTCTAATTGCTCTTCAAAGTAATGGGTGCTTTCTATCAGATTTGAAAAGCCTAATAATTTATAATCTCTATCCAAATATGAAATATAATGGAAAATGGTGCTTTCTTCTCCTGAAACTGTTTATAGTGTGTATAGACACACACACACACACACACACACACACACACATACACATATATATATACATCCTTTGAGACTGGAGCATGAATCCTATTAAACTCAACTATACTCTCCCCATTCCTAAAATAGATTTGACATACAGACATAAGCACAAGGTCAAGGTCATAGATCAGTAAGAAAGATTACCAACAGAACTGATGTAACAGCTGGCATTTGATCAAAGCTCCTGGAGTTTTTCGTATACTGAGGAGACACTCTGCCTTTACTTACAGGGTACACTCTGTTTTAAAAATGTTCCCCATCTTTGAAGACAAAATCTTTATGCACTTTTTATTACAAAGTATGTTCTGTTAAAAACTGTTGTATTGGATTGGGGAATTAAAAAAAAAAGAAACTAGTGTATGTATGTTTCAGAATCATTAGTTTTTAGGTGTATGTATATTTATGCTTAAATATTTATGTATTCATGTTATAACTGATCCCTGCCACATGACAAATTTGAAATTACTTTAACTTACAGGCTCCTGAATCCACCGTGCTCCCCCAGGCCTCTAAGCCTTTGTAACAGCTAAAATGGAAACTGTCTATTGCTCAACATATTGGGTCACTTCTTCTCAAATACAGATTTAATTAATAAAAATTGGTTCAGCCAGAAAAACTTTACAATATATCCATAGTCTTCCATGATAATTTCCAAATTATCCATATAGGAAGAAACTTTGGTTAACAACAGCAGCAACAAAAGTAATTCTTAACGGAGTATATTAATTAATAGTGTGATTATCTGATAAAAACATGCCTTTTGTTTCAGCTATTCAAGCAAAAAACTTAATTTATCTTAAATTACATTTATGAAACCAAGAGTTATGTGATGAATGTTCTTACTGAACCATTCTGATCAAGAAATTATTTTTAAGAATGCATAAAATGCATTCTTAATGTTGGGGTAAATTTATAATAGAAGCGCTTTTCTTGTTAAATTAAGTATCATCTGCTGTAGCTTTATATAATTTGCAAATTATGATACATGAACATATAAATGTTCTCAGTTATCAGTTTTTCACTTTGCAAAATTGTTTTTGCAAAGAATTTAGTAGATTTGAATGAAAATACCAGAATTGTACTATCCTAGAAGATCTGCTAGTTTCTTGATAATAAAGAAAAAAGGACAAAAATATTTATCAAATTAAATACTACTGCAAATGGAACTTCCTTTACCAGGCTGAAGCAGACCATGAGTTTATCAAAATTACCAGTAATGGGCATTGATTTGTACAACAAACTTTGATAACAAAATCTGTTGACATATTTTCTATTTTACAACAAAACAGAATTCCTTGTAAAATATACTAAAGTCTATTTAGAGGAATCACTCATCAATTAATAAATATGCCCTTGGTGAAAGTGTTGCCATGCTGGGTGAAGTCTGATTTTCCAGAAACTGTATAAACATCACAATATCCCACTTGCCCATAATGGCCCACAACACAAAGTTTTCTAGATTAAGGGTTTTAGTCTGTGGCATAGAGCTATCACTACAGACACAATCCATGGACAGAGAGACACAGTGATGATATATGTGGGAAGGGAAAAAGTCAATAAACCTAACAGGTTCCTGCCCCAGGGGATTAAGAAGCAACAGGAATATGCACAATGTACCTGGAGAATCTCCAAATCTTTAAATATTAACAGGTAACATTAAAATATGGGTATTCAACTAAGTAAATGAAACTACTGGCATGCCGTTAGTGTGCTATTTACTTTCAAAGGTTTCATTCTGAATGTGAAACTGTCACCCATGCCTTTCCACAATGTCTCTTTTGCTCATCGGTACACATGAGGACACAACTTAGCAACTAAACAACACATAAGCAAATGTCTGAAGTCAGGCACTTCTGAAGTCAAACTGCCAATAACTGCCAGTCTGAGACCCAGCTTTGCTGGTGCCAAGGTCTCAGGCATGCTCAGTCCATGGCTGAGGCTATACCAACCCCAGCCAGGGCACCGGACACTCAGCTAGAGACTGGGGCGCAGGAAGTCAGGAGGCTTTACAAGAGGCTCCTACGAGTTGGAGAAGAAACAGGGAGAATAGTCTAGGTCTGTGCCGTCCTGACTTCATTTATTGGACTAAAAATATTTCAGATCATTACCTTTTAAGGTAACTAAAGATCATTAGAAACAACTGCTACTATGAGCATTATTTAATAAAATTGAAACATTTTAACATTGAAAAAAGAAATAACTTTAGCTTTGTGAGGATTTCTTTTATATATCTCATTTTTAAAATTTTCTTTCTTTTCATTTTGGTCGAGACAGAATGGTGACATGTGGACTGGCACATGTAGGTACCATACTGACACTTCTCTGTTTAGTAGCTTGTTCAATGCCAGTATCAATTACTTACATTCTTATATCAATATTTCCTCTATTGATATTTTTATTGTTCTTATATTTATCATGCTTTCAATTGTAGAACTTATGTAAAATGAATAATCTGTTTTGTTGTAACTAAATTCTTGTTATTACATGTGTGTGCGTCCTCAGTCATGGTCAACTCTTTGTGATCCCATGGGCTGTAGCCTGCCGGGCTTCTCTGTCCATAGACTTTTCCAGGCAAGAATAATGGAGTAGGTTGCCATTTCCTACTCCAGGGGATATTCCAGGCCCAGGGATTGAACCTGCATCTCTTGCATCTCCTGCACTGGCAGGCTGGTTCTTTACCACTGCACCAAGCTGGGAAGACGTGTCATTACACATGAGACTATGACTAAGACTTCACAGTGGGAAAAATAAGAAAGAAAAGAACCTTTTGCTCAGTATCCTTTCCTCTTTTCACTCACACAATTCCTACCATCATCAACATTTGATAAAATATATCATAATTAAAAATGCATCACAGAATTATGTTCCAGTGGCTCACAATCAAGCTAAAGGAATCAGGTATCTTTTCTACTCTCTAAGTTTCAACTGAGGCCACACCCTCTTCCTCCTTGGGCAATCTTCCCTGAACTACACTGGCTGAAGCACGTTTCTCATCTCTGGGACTGCACAGGACTCAGCAGATCTTTCAATCATCTCATTACAAAACTATTTTGTGTTGTTTATGCATGGCCTTCAGCTGGAATGCAAACCTCTTCTGGACAAGGATTATACTTTTGTCATCTTACATCCTAGCACCTGGCACAGACAACACTCCCAGCAGAACACGCAAGTCAAACTCCTCAAGCCTCAGACTATAAAATGAAGGGTGGGCTGCCATAATTGTAAGGTACTTTAAGATTGAAGACAGTATGATAATGCTATTATAATGTTTGGTTTCAAATTCAAGATATCACCACCTCCCCTGAATGTAACAAAAAATTTTACAAAATTAAAGAGTAATAAAGCATTTTATTCTACACAAGTTCTGTGGTTTTGGAAAACATGTACTCATTCTCTTAGAAAAACTCAAGATCTAGATATTTAGAAGTGAATCTTTAACATCTGTTTATTAAAAAAAAAAGGATCATTCAGTTTCCTTTAATCAGTGTCTTCCTGGCTAAGGTTTGTAAGACCTACTATACTCACAGACTATAAACAAGAATGAGCGAATGTTTCAAAATTCTGGTATCATAAAGCTTTTCATCACTTTCCTCTCCCAAACTATTCATTGCACAGGAAGCTGAATAAAATCTATTTATATTAAACATTTCATTGTTAAATTTTCTTACACTGAAGACTGTATTTAAGAAAGAAGTATCATATTGAAAGATTCAATCCTTAAAAACTCAGAAAAAACAAACTCATCCTAGAAAGGACATAATGATACGGAGAAAGAAAGCCTTCATGAATTAACTTTGCATCATAAATTAACCACAAGTGAGAAATTATTTCTCTTTGGTCATTGACAAACCACTGAAGTAGATAATAATTATATACCATAAAACTTGAACCCTTTAAATTGTGTGACAGTGAAAGATGATCAGTCGTGTCCAATTCTTTGTGACCCCATGGACTATACAGTTCATGGAATTCTCCAGGCCAGAATACTGGATTGGGTAGGCTTTCCCTTCTCCAGGGGATCTTCCCAACCCAGGGATCAAACCCAGGTATCCCACATTGCAGGTGGATTCTTTACCAGCTGAGTCACAAGGGAGGCCCAAGAATACTGGAATGGGTAGCCAATCTCTTCTCCAGCGGATCTTCCTTGACCCAGGAATCCAACCGGGGTCTCCTGCACTGCAGGTGAATTGTTTACCAACTGAACTATCAGGGTGTGATAAAGATTAAATCAAACTGGTCAAAGCTATCCTTAGGATGATCTTTTTAATTTGAACCTGTACTTGCTGAAGTGTTTCAAGTATGAGCTTGTACTGTGTCTGGCTAAATAAAAACAATATCCTGCCAGAAAGTTATTCAATTAGAATGTGTAAAAGTGATCAAATTACTTTTAAAAGACTTTATACCTGAAAATGTGAAAACCAATTAAACAAAACAAACATTAACCAAGCAGGTCTGGAATAACGTGCCACTGTCTTTTCTTCTTCTATATCTGCATGCTGCTGTTAGCAGTAATATCAAATCAAGGGAATTCCCTCCTTTAAGCTGCTTTAACCTGTGCTGAAGAAGTAAACTTCCCCCACCTGCCTTGTGCAGAGTATCAAATCTAAACGATGTCTTTCAGGTCTGAGGAGGCTAACTTTGATGAGGATGGAGACAAGTCTGAAAACACAATTTTCTGAAATGTACAGTAAGTCTTTAATATGTACTGAAAACAAAATGTATCATACTACGCTCCAAAAGCTACTAAAGCATTTGTTTCAAAGTAATTACATTATGAAATCAAATTTCCTTGCCTATCATAAACTACTGTGGGGATTTGGGGGCAGATACTTTATTCACTGGGACTACTGACTTCTTTTCAAAGCTAAAATGACAAATATTCTAGCCTCCATAACACTGGAAATACAAACTTATGGAACTTGTATAAAAATGGCACAGCAGGTCATGTTTATAGAGAAACCTACCTTCCTATGATGATTCTACCACTAGCTATCATTTTCCTAACAGCAAATGGATTCTACAAACATAATGGGACCAATTAGGAAAGAGCTGAAAGGTCACCTGCCTAACCAATCATCCCATGTAATGCTTAAACCCCTTTAATAACCTGTATGCTAATACTGGTTGTCTAGGTTACTTCTGAAAACCTCCAGTGATCATAGACTGTATTCTAAGGTGGTATTTTTTAGAATCAGATGGCTCTGGGTTCAATTTCTGGCTCTTTCACTTAGCCAACTGCATGGCTTTGGGCAAGTTAACTAATCTCAAAAGTTTTATTTATAAATAAATGAAAGCCAATACCAATTTCATAGCGCCTCTGTGGGGACCAAAGCTAACACTGCTCACGTAGTGCTCAGCACAGTGCCGGGGCTCAGGGCAGGTGCTCGGCAAGGATTACCCACTATTCAGAGAACGCATTACATGTTCCCACAACTGCAACAGTATGATATTCGTCTTTGCACTGGACTATAATCTGTCTCCTTTACACTGATCATTAGTCCTTTGGGGGCCACAGAAAACAAGGCTAATCCTTCAATTATCCTTCAAACATTAGAAACATTATTCCATTGACTAAATCCATCACCTTGTTAAGGTCTAGATGAGACAGTTAAATTCCACTGTTGAAGTCTGCTGCTACTGCTAAGTCACTTCCGTTGTGTCTGACTCTGTGCGACCCCATAGACAGCAGCCCACCAGGCTCTGCTGTCCCTGGGATTCTCCAGGCAAGAACACTGGAGTGGGTTGCCATTTCCTTCTCCAACGCATGAAAGTGAAGTCGCTCAGTCATGTCCGACTCTTTGTGATCCCATGGACTGCAGCCTACCAGGCTCCTCTGTCCACAGGTACTGGAGTAGGGTGTCATTGCCTTCTCTGGTTGAAGGAGTCTGCTGCTGCTGCTGCTAAGTTGCTTCAGTCATGTTCAACTCTGTGTGACCCCATAGACGGCAGCNATTGCAGGTGGATTCTTTACCAGCTGAGTCACAAGGGAGACCCAAGAATACTGGAATGGGTAGCCAATCTCTTCTCCAGCGGATCTTCCTGACCCAGGAATCCAACCGGGGTCTCCCACATTGCAGGTGAATTGTTTACCAATTGAACTATCAGGGTGTGATATCAAACTGGTCAAAGCTATCCTTAGGATGATCTTTTTAATTTGAACCTGTACTTGCTGAAGTGTTTCAAGTATGAGCTTGTACTGTGTCTGGCTAAATAAAAACAATATCCTGCCAGAAAGTTATTCAATTAGAATGTGTAAAAGTGATCAAATTACTTTTAAAAGACTTTATACCTGAAAATGTGAAAACCAATTAAACAAAACAAACATTAACCAAGCAGGTCTGGAATAACGTGCCACTGTCTTTTCTTCTTCTATATCTGCATGCTGCTGTTAGCAGTAATATCAAATCAAGGGAATTCCCTCCTTTAAGCTGCTTTAACCTGTGCTGAAGGAGTAAACTTCCCCCACCTGCCTTGTGCAGAGTATCAAATCTAAACGATGTCTTTCAGGTCTGAGGAGGCTAACTTTGATGAGGATGGAGACAAGTCTGAAAACACAATTTTCTGAAATGTACAGTAAGTCTTTAATATGTACTGAAAACAAAATGTATCATACTACGCTCCAAAAGCTACTAAAGCATTTGTTTCAAAGTAATTACATTATGAAATCAAATTTCCTTGCCTATCATAAACTACTGTGGGGATTTGGGGGCAGATACTTTATTCACTGGGACTACTGACTTCTTTTCAAAGCTAAAATGACAAATATTCTAGCCTCCATAACACTGGAAATACAAACTTATGGAACTTGTATAAAAATGGCACAGCAGGTCATGTTTATAGAGAAACCTACCTTCCTATGATGATTCTACCACTAGCTATCATTTTCCTAACAGCAAATGGATTCTACAAACATAATGGGACCAATTAGGAAAGAGCTGAAAGGTCACCTGCCTAACCAATCATCCCATGTAATGCTTAAACCCCTTTAATAACCTGTATGCTAATACTGGTTGTCTAGGTTACTTCTGAAAACCTCCAGTGATCATGGACTGTATTCTAAGGTGGTATTTTTTAGAATCAGATGGCTCTGGGTTCAATTTCTGGCTCTTTCACTTAGCCAACTGCATGGCTTTGGGCAAGTTAACTAATCTCAAAAGTTTTATTTATAAATAAATGAAAGCCAATACCAATTTCATAGCGCCTCTGTGGGGACCAAAGCTAACACTGCTCACGTAGTGCTCAGCACAGTGCCGGGGCTCAGGGCGGGTGTTCGGCAAGGATTACCCACTATTCAGAGAACGCATTACATGTTCCCACAACTGCAACAGTATGATATTCGTCTTTGCACTGGACTATAATCTGTCTCCTTTACACTGATCATTAGTCCTTTGGGGGCCACAGAAAACAAGGCTAATCCTTCAATTATCCTTCAAACATTAGAAACATTATTCCATTGACTAAATCCATCACCTTGTTAAGGTCTAGATGAGACAGTTAAATTCCACTGTTGAAGTCTGCTGCTACTGCTAAGTCACTTCCGTTGTGTCTGACTCTGTGCGACCCCATAGACAGCAGCCCACCAGGCTCTGCTGTCCCTGGGATTCTCCAGGCAAGAACACTGGAGTGGGTTGCCATTTCCTTCTCCAACGCATGAAAGTGAAGTCGCTCAGTCATGTCCGACTCTTTGTGATCCCATGGACTGCAGCCTACCAGGCTCCTCTGTCCACAGGTACTGGAGTAGGGTGTCATTGCCTTCTCTGGTTGAAGGAGTCTGCTGCTGCTGCTGCTAAGTTGCTTCAGTCATGTTCAACTCTGTGTGACCCCATAGACGGCAGC
>SJYW01028869.1:545203-596844 GCA_006410735.1 Raphicerus campestris | reverse complement strand
AGTCGTGCTTGACTCTTTGCAACCCCATGGACTGTAGCCCACAGGACTCCTCTGTCCATGGGATTTCCCAGGCAGGAACATTGGAGCGGGTTGCCATTTCCTTCTCCAGGGGATCTTCCCAATCCAGAGATCAAACCTACATCTTCTGTATTACATGTGGATTCTTTACCACTGAGCTACTAGGGTAGACCCTTACTGAGTTTACTGTACATTAAAAAAAAAAAACAAACAAAAAACCCTGCTCTCCCAAGTGCTCTAGGCCTTATCTCCTTCTCCAATGAAATACCAAGTTATACTTTCTTTGATTCTTCTCCTGTATTATATTGATATTACATTCATTCCCACTTTAACACACAAGCAATTGAGTGACTAGCCAGTAAGTGGTTCATCTGAAACCAATTGAGGTTCTTCTGAGTTCCAGCCTTCCCTGTGTGTTTACATTGCCATGGACTATAACGATGAGTTTGAAAACATTTGGCAAAGCAAATGACTTTATAGCATCTGCAGAACTCTGGATTACTTTTCCTACTCTAAAATCTGTGTCTATCGTTGCTCTTGCTTTTATCAGAAAGATCACATAGCACAGTGGTGAAGAGAACAGTCTCTGGATTCCTGACTCTGGCATTTGTCAGTGGCTTGCTCTGGTCCAGGGAGAAGGCAATGGCACCTCACTCCAGTACTCTTGCCTGGAAAATGCCATGGATGGAGGAGCCAGGTGGGCTGCAGTCCATGGGGTCGCTAAGAGTTGTTCACTTTCATGCATTGGAGGAGGAAATGGCAATCCACTCCAGTGTTCTTGCCTGGAGAATCCCAGGGACAGAGGAGCCTGCTGTGCTGCCGTCTATGGGGTCACACAGAGTTGGACATGACTGAAGTGACTTAGCAGCAGCAGCAGCAGCTCTGGTCCAGACCCTGATGCTGGGAAAGACTGAAGGCAGGAGAAGAAGGGGATGACAGAGGATGAGATGGTTGGGCGGCATTACTGACTCTATGGACATGAGTTTGAGCAAACTCCGGGAGTTGGTGATGGACAGGGAAGCCTGGTGTGCTGCAATCCATGGGGTCATGAACAGTCGGACACAACTGAACAACTGAACTGAACTGAACTCTGGTCAAGTGACCAATGCATTCTGGGGCTTGGTTTCTTTAACTGTAAAATTGAAATAATAGTATCTACCTCCTCAAGCTGTTCTCTGACATGGAATGGAATACGCCAGACATTTTCTAAGCATGAGGTTAACATTAAAATTCTACCGTCAGAGCTGAGGCTAGGGGACTTTATCAAATTTTCTTCACTTTCCAGACACCTCACATAAAGTGCCTTGAGAGCTGAGACATCATCTTTGGCATTTGTATCTCCATGTCTGATATTGTCTGTTAAATGCTTCAACATATTCTATATATATCCTGAAAAACTAAAAATATTAGTTTAGATCTGCATTTTAATAAATCTAGCTAATAAACTCTTTAACTTTGTGATTTTGTAAGACATGTTTACTTAAGCCAAAGGGTCATTCATTTCATGTGCAAAAGATGCCTATCATTTTTTCCTCCCCTGGACTTTTTCCATAAAGAACCTATTCTCTGATCCCTAGCCCCAGGGAATGGATGGACCACGTTGAGAATGTGACTGAACAGGACCAATTCCTTTCGTCTCTTGGGATATGTAATTCACGGAGACTGAAAACCTTCATTTTGGGGTTGCTTTAATGAGGCCACATTTCACAGCTCATACAGAGGAGTCAGTATGCTGAGAGAAAAGAATGAAGGAGGCGCAGAGACAGAAGCTGGATGAGGAAGGCAAAAAGGAAGAGAGAACAGGCAGCAAGGCTGATGAATGGTTGTCCAGTTTCAAGGAAGTGCAATGCTCTCCTACCACTGGATTCCTGAAGAGTCTACTACATGCCTCTAATAAATCTCCCTCTACTTCAGCTTTGTTGAATAGGCTTCTTTCTGTTCCATGCAAAGGCAGCATCCCTAAGCTACTGCAGTAACACTAAGTGAGGCAAACCATACCCTCAAATCCATGGCTTAAAGACCTCTGCAAGTATCAACACTCTTCTCCCTCACTTTTCCTACAGAATCTCCATCTGATGTACTAGGTCTACGTCCAATGCATATCTCTGATTTTCAAATGGGGAGAGCGACACAAGGAGGTAGAGAAGATGCTCAAGGTCACACTGAGAGTTTGCAGGGGCAGAGCTCATCACAGAATTTCAGATTTCTTATTCCCTAGGGCCTGAACTAACCGATAAACCAGCTGCCTCCCTTGATGAAACTAAAGTATGCCAATTATCCAAACTGTGTAGGAAACACTGACCAAAACAGGGGTTAATTGGACACTGGTTGTTTTAATTCCACATGCAGCTCTTTCCCTGAGTTACCCTGGGAGTGAATAACATATCTTTTGCGGGGATGGGAAGGAGGCCAGCACAGGCCATCTGGCTGAACATGTCCTTTCGTCAAGTTATCCGTGCAGCGGTGTGAAACTTACTGATGTCGAAGAACTTTACAGTTTAATTTATCATTTTCCTACTCTATTGAATTTACAAGTAGATAAACCTTTATTCTCATATTAGCCAAGCAGTTTAACTGACTCTAAAGTTATTGAATCTATATGAACGTATATATTCTATATGGTGCGCAAGGCAGAGGAGACTGAAATGTTCTGATGTTAAAGACAATTTCTCATATTCAAAAAGAGAACAATTCCTTTAGACCATTAGAAGGGAAATGAACACTCATTTTTTTTCTCATGAAAAGTAAAACAAAATATTGAGCTTCCTTCAATCAAGGAAAAAAGGAATCATGAAAGACACAGATGAGCCAATTTCCTTGTCCATCTTTCTGACTTCTTCCATTTTGTAATTCTGCTAAGACAACACACCTGGACTATTAGATTCAAGTTTGCTTCCTAAGACTTCAGAGTCAGAACCCATCAACTGGGCTCAACTCATGACTGCAGTGTCACTAGTCAAGGGCAGAATCAAGACCTGTTCCAGTTCTTAAATATGTATTTTTTTCCTTTATCCCTTCTTTCTTCTTGCCTTTCTCTACCATTCCCAACCTCTCAAACGGTTTACTTTCTTCTTTCCCTCTTTTAACTCCTAAGTCTTCAATTATACTTGATTTATTCATGCTGCTACGGACATTCAGAACTACAAAGGCTCCTGAGACAAACATCAAGACCATATTCATATTCTCTATGTTGGGAAATGTGGATGGGATGGGGTGGGTTATTAATACTGAATCATGCAAGTATCAATGCCCAACTCTGGGTCAGACTAGGACTGTCCAGACCCTGAATAATGAGCCTTAAGCAAGGTTCAAGGCCTTGAGAATGAAAGAAAGGCAAGCTTAACGAGACTGCCTTTGCCTAATATACAAACTAGGTACTACAGCTATTAATTAGAAGAGGGTATGTGTCCATGGCTAGGAAGCTAAGGTGGGAAATAGATAAGCAGTAATAAAATCTCAAGGGTGATGCTGGTACTGGAAAATAAATTCTTAAAGTGGAACCCAGCACAAAGGCAGGTAGACTGGTTGTAGTGAAGTTGGCAAGGAAATAAAGACCAGATGGTTCTTGCTCAGAGGGCTAAACAGTAAAATATCACATAAAGGGGATCTTGATTTGGCTACCTCTACCATCTCTAGCAAATTATTCCCCTAAATAGCCAAGATATCTAACTGCAAGCAGCATCACACTCTTTACAGTGGCTGCAATCGAAGTTCATTAGCGAAGCTGGATGGGTGAGAAGCCGGGTTACTCTGGGTCAGGTACGGCCAGGTTATGTCTAAGGTTCCAGGTGCTTCTTTAATGTCATTTACTGGGTTTCAACTGGTCTCCAATTCTTCTTAAATAAACTGTGGTGGCTCCTGGCCCTAGATGACAGCCTTGGTTCCAAAAGTTTCAACAACCGCCCAAAGGAAGGAGTCAGAAATAACAAATGATCCCATGGTAGAATAAACGAGAAAAAAGAGGCAGAAGGTTCCACTGCTAGTTCTCCAACTACATCTCATTCAAATTCTTCCTGCATATGAGGTGAAATACTTCTTTTCAGCAAGAGCTGGGTGGGACCACCAGAGAGAAGACACTGGACTAACTCCCCAAACTCTAGGGCTAGGAGTGATACAGAGGAAAGACAAAAAGTAACCATGGTGTTATGATTTTTTTTGTGCCTCACTTTACTCATTGAGAAGCATTAGGCTCAACAAGATCCTCTTTAAGATTCTATTGCATTTCCCTGGAGCTGGTTATTTTAGCTCCTTATTTTGAAGCCCTTCTTGAGAGTGTTCTTGGTATGGCTAAGCGCAATCACTCTGCCTTTCTATTTCTTCTCTGTCATTTAGGGCTGATGCTCCTTTCAGGGCTAAGTATGTATTGCCATTCTAGACCGAATAAAATGCCTTCTTTTATCCTGCTGCTTCTAAGGCACTTCAGTCGTGTCCAACTCTGTGCGACCCCAGAGATGGCAGCCCACCAGGCTACCCCATCCCTGGGATTCTCCAGGCAAGAACGCTGGAGTAGGTTGCCATTTCCTTCTCCAATGCATGAAAGTGAAAAGTGAAAGTGAAGTCGCTCAGTCGTTTCTGACTCAGCGACCCCATGGACTGCAGCCCACCAGGCTCCTCCATCCATGGGATTTTCCAGGCAAGAGTATTGGAGTGGGGTGCCATTGTCTTTCATCCTATCCTCCCCCTTTTACCTGTCTCTTATACACATCTTATCTAACTGCAAGCAGCATCACACTCTTTACAGTGGCTGCAATCGAAGTTCATTAGCGAAGCTGGATGGGTGAGAAGCCGGGTTACTCTGGGTCAGGTACGGCCAGGTTATGTCTAAGGTTCCAGGTGCTTCTTTAATGTCATTTACTGGGTTTCAACTGGTCTCCAATTCTTCTTAAATAAACTGTGGTGGCTCCTGGCCCTAGATGACAGCCTTGGTTCCAAAAGTTTCAACAACCGCCCAAAGGAAGGAGTCAGAAATAACAAATGATCCCATGGTAGAATAAACGAGAAAAAAGAGGCAGAAGGTTCCACTGCTAGTTCTCCAACTACATCTCATTCAAATTCTTCCTGCATATGAGGTGAAATACTTCTTTTCAGCAAGAGCTGGGTGGGACCACCAGAGAGAAGACACTGGACTAACTCCCCAAACTCTAGGGCTAGGAGTGATACAGAGGAAAGACAAAAAGTAACCATGGTGTTATGATTTTTTTTGTGCCTCACTTTACTCATTGAGAAGCATTAGGCTCAACAAGATCCTCTTTAAGATTCTATTGCATTTCCCTGGAGCTGGTTATTTTAGCTCCTTATTTTGAAGCCCTTCTTGAGAGTGTTCTTGGTATGGCTAAGCGCAATCACTCTGCCTTTCTATTTCTTCTCTGTCATTTAGGGCTGATGCTCCTTTCAGGGCTAAGTATGTATTGCCATTCTAGACCGAATAAAATGCCTTCTTTTATCCTGCTGCTTCTAAGGCACTTCAGTCGTGTCCAACTCTGTGCGACCCCAGAGATGGCAGCCCACCAGGCTACCCCATCCCTGGGATTCTCCAGGCAAGAACGCTGGAGTAGGTTGCCATTTCCTTCTCCAATGCATGAAAGTGAAAAGTGAAAGTGAAGTCGCTCAGTCGTTTCTGACTCAGCGACCCCATGGACTGCAGCCCACCAGGCTCCTCCATCCATGGGATTTTCCAGGCAAGAGTACTGGAGTGGGGTGCCATTGTCTTTCATCCTATCCTCCCCCTTTTACCCACAGAAGGAAGACTTTTATTTATAAGTTTTGTGCATTTTGATACAGTAACAGAAATGGTTTATAAGATTCTGTATTATATTTACGTAAGAGAATATCATTTAAATTCCAAAATTAAATAGTGTTTCTCCCCAAAACATCGAACTTGTAAACACAGGTTTGTCACAAGATTACTACTGAAGTTGACTTACTAGGTAAGGCATCTTCCATCTACCCCCTTAAAAGTATACACACTGTAGGAATACTCAAAAGAGTGATGTACAGGGGAAAAAACAAATTCTTTCATCTGCTAAAAACATTCTCAAATTTGGCATTTTTCTTTGTTCTAAATATATTATTNAGTTTTGTGCATTTTGATACAGTAACAGAAATGGTTTATAAGTTTCTGTATTATATTTACGTAAGAGAATATCATTTAAATTTCCAAATTAAATAGTGTTTCTCCCCAAAACATCTAACTTGTAAACACAGGTTTGTCACAAGATTACTACTGAAGTTGACTTACTAGGTAAAGCATCTTCCATCTACCCCTTAAAAGTATACACACTGTAGGAATACTCAAAAGACTGATATACAGGGGAAAAAACAAATTCTTTCATCTGCTAAAAACATTCTCAAATTTGGCATTTTTCTTTGTTCTAAATATATTATTCAGTAGCATAAACACTGTGAAGTAGAAATGGTTAGAACCCATGTTCAGAATAAAAGGCCTAAGTGGAGTTCTGCCTAACCAGCAAAATGGAAGAACAAAATTACACATTAAAAATTGCATAGTGGAACAAAACTAAGCAAGAATGTGCTTTGAATCACTACTATATAATCAAGAAAATGGTCATCAGACAGTTGACATGACTCAAATCTTATTTGTAAAATTATGTCTGAGAAGGGATAAAAATGGTTAAACCGTCTTAAGAATCTCTGTTCAATAATCAGTTTTTACTTCTTTAAAAAGAATGCCAGTAAAAAAAAGCACTTCAACAATTACAGAAGGTAAACTATATATTTTTAGTGGTGGGCCTGGTAACAAAAGACTGGAAGTAACCAACTAAAATCAAGAATGGTAACAACAAAATATCAGGACTGAGAAGCTCGACTTTCTAAACTATTTTACAGTCTAGTATTGGCTACTCACAGGACTAGACACCACGCCAATCTACCCTCTGTCAATCTCANTTAGACTTTTTGTTATCAGTGGTGGGCCTGGTAACAAAAGACTGGAAGTAACCAACTAAAATCAAGAATGGTAACAACAAAATACCAGGACTGAGAAGCTTGACTTTCTAAACTATTTTACAGTCTAGTATTGGCTACTCACAGGACTAGACACCACGCCAATCTACCCTCTGTCAATCTCAACAATTTATGCTGAAGAAAATCTAAGAGTTTCATTTTCCACAGCTCATTTTTGAAAGGTGTTCTTTTACACCTTTCGACAACCTGTAAGATAAAACATTCCCTCTAGTTTTTATTTCTAAAAGATACCACAAGCTTTACAAATAAAAACACTAGGGCTCATCCACCAGTTCTGTAACTCTAGGTAAAAACTTTTTATGCCTCCGTTTAATATGGACAATATCAACTTATCTAGTAGGAGAGTTGTGAAGATTAAATAATACATATAAAACATCCAACACAGCAAGTCCTCCAGAAATGCTACTTTCCCCCTCTTTATGCTCCTTATTGCTATGGATACTAACTTACATAATTGCTGTAATATAATTTTATGCTAATTAGGCAAAATCTGTCCTTTCCAAAATCAAGTAGTATGAAAGTGAAAGTGAGGTCACTCAGTTGTATCTGACCTTTTGCAACCCAGTGGACTGTAGCCCACCAGGCTCCTCCATCCATGGGATTCTCCAGGCAAGAATACTGGAATGCGTTGCCATTTCCTTCCCCAGGGGATCTTCCTGACCCAGGGATCGAACCCAGGTCTTCTGCATTGCAGACAGACGCTTTAACCTCTGAGCCACTAGGGAAGTAGTACCACATGGCAAATGCTTTGGATACTCAGGTATTTTAAATGACCTGTTTATAGGATAACACTGCAAACCCAGAATCTGGCATTTCTAATTCCTAACTAGCTGACTCTGCAATTTAAAGTGGACCCATATACAGGTATTTTACTATGACTTGATACTTAAAAAAATGTGATGCTGCTTAGTAACCACATGCCTATTGATTCCACCATCCTACTATTTACAAGATCATCCATTAAAAGCAAACTGCCAGATTTTTATGCTGCACAGAGAGCTTCCTTGAGTGCTACCCGATCTTTGTTTTATTTTCATTAACTAGAGGAACTAAAACTAATAGCTTGCCAAAAAGTATCAGTCCTGTCAGTGATAAGAGACAAATCAATTTCAATTCTGCTAAAGAAATATCAGTTTTAAAAATTTTAAACATTTTCACTTGAATTTCAAAAGTCCTTTGATTTTTATAATGAAAAATACTGTTCACAATGTCATTGATCATAACAGGGATACTGTGAAGATACTTAGCTTCAAAGATACCTAAAAATGGGTAACATGCTAAAGCTAAGAGTTCAGGTTTTGAATCTCGGTTCACCAACTAACTTAACTTTTCTAAGACTTTGGAGATAACGCTACCTAATTAATAAGATCATAAAAAAAGATTTCATGAACTAAGACCTGGAAAACATATAGCATTATATATGGTGTCCCCTATAGCAAATAAATTTCCCTCTAAAGCAAGACACTAAAAGCAATTCAGGAAAGAAAGAAAGAAAGAAAAAAAAAAAGACATCCAAACTATACTGTGTCTTGCAGTTTTTCAGCACTATGAAAGATAATCCAAAACTTGTACTATCATAGCAGCATAAATAAGAGCAAAAAGCCAAAGATTAAGAATTATTCCAGTTTTATACAAATTAAAAGGGGGTACTGCAATTACAGCTTCTGAGTGAAATAAAATATGGCAAATCTAACTCATATTCTTGCACAAATATACATACATACACAATCTATATATCAATAAAAGGAACATTTCCATTAAAGGGTATCACAACATGTACCTGAAAGAATGAAGTTTCAGCCTAGGGCCTGTCACTACCCTATAACCTTGGCAACTTTTTAATTACTCTTTAAGTGTTTCAAGTTTCTTCACTTCAAATGAGACAGAACAAACTGTATCACAGAGAATAGTTGGGAGGGTTAAAGGCTACACAGGCCTGCAGAATCTGTGCTGTCAGTAGCTTCTATCGAATCATCACAGTATCAATAACCTCAGATATGCAGATGATACTGCCCTATTGGCAGAAAGCAAAGAGAAATTAAACAGCCTCTTGATGAAGGTGAAAGAGGAGAGTGAGAAAGTTGGTTTAAAACTAAACATTCAAAAAACTAAGATCATGGCATCTGGTCCCATCACTTCATGGCAAATAGATGGGGAAAAAGTGAAAACAGTGACAGATTTTATTTTCTTAAGCTCCAAAATCACTGTGGACAGTGACTACAGCTATGAAATTAAAAGATGCTTACTCCTTGGAAGAAAAGCTATACAAACCTAGACAGCATATTAAAAAAGATACATCACTTTGCCGACATAGGTCCATATAGTCAAAGCTGTGGTTTTTCCAGTAGTCATGTACGGATGTGAGAGTTGGACCATAAAGAAGGCTGAGTGCTGAAGAATCAATGCTTTTGAACTATGGTGCTGAAGAAGACTCTTGAGAGTCTCTTGGACAGCAAGGAGATCAAAGAAATCAATTCTAAAGAAGTCAACCCTGAATATTCATTGGAAGTACTGAGGCTGAAGCTGCAACACTTTGGCCACCTGATGCAAAGAGCTGACTCACTGAAAAAGATCTTGATGCTGGAAAAGACTGGGGACAGGAGAAAGGGGTGACAGAGGATGAGATGGCTGGATGGCATCATCAGCTCAATGGACATGAGTCTGAGCAAACTCGGGGAGATACTGAAGGACAGGGAAGATTGGTGTGCTGCAGTCCATAGGGTCGCAAAGAGTAGGATACAACTGAGTGACAGAACAACAAACCATCACAAAATATCACAGGTTTGACAAAATTTTTAAAAATCTTTAAAACTATAAATGACTTTAAAGTATCACTATTTTCATGAATTACAGTATTTCAGGGTAGGAGAAATTCAATTTTTAATACTCCATGAACATGGAGGAAAGAGAACTCCTACACATGTAAACCCTAAACCAACGCCTGCACTCACAGCTTAAGAAACTCCATCAAATATGATTGAAAAGAACTCATTGCTGATTACTCTATTTTATGTAACATTATTCGACAACTGTTGTGATAAATGGTTCAGTGCTGTGTGTGTTGTACACTACTATATCAGCTTCCTAACTGGCCCCTTCCAATACAGTCTTTACATTGTAGCCAACGCTCTTTGTAAAAGGTAAACTCCTTTGACTCAAAATGCATTATGGTTTCCTTCTCACTTCAAATAGTTTGAATTCCTCTCTAAAGTCTACCAGGTCCTGCATAATCTGGCTCCAGAGAATCTAACCAACCTTACGTCATTTACTCCCTTGCTCATTATACTCTAGGCAGGTGCTGTCCAACAAATTGTAATGAGAATCACATGTGGTATTTTAAATTATCTAGTACTTTACTACTTTACCTTAAATGTAAAAGAAAGTTAAAATTAATTGAATATATTTTACCTCAATATATTTAAAATATTATGGCATCAATATGAAATCAATATAAAATCCTTAAGAGGTTTCACATTTTTTTTGGTCATACTAAGACCACCTGACCTGCCTCTTGAGAAACCTGTGTACAGGTCAGGAAGCAACAGTTAGAACTGGACATGGAACAACAGACTGGTTCCAAATAGGAAAAGGAGTATGTCAAGGCTGTATATTGTCACCCTGCTTATTTAACTTATACGCAGAGTGCATCATGAGAAACGCTGGGCTGGATGAAGCACAAGCTGAAATCAAGATTGCCGGGAGAAATATCAATAACCTCAGATACACAGATGACACCACCCATATAGCAGAAAGTGAAGAAGAACTAAAGAGCCTTTTGATGAAAGTGAAAGAGGAGAGTGAAAAAGTTGGCTTAAAGCTCAACATTCAGAAAAAGAAGATCATGGCATCTGGTCCCATCACTTCATGGCAAATAGATGGGGAAACAGTGGAAACAGTGGATGACTTCTCTGGGCTCCCAAATCACTGCAGATGCTGATTGCACCCATGAAATTAAAAGATGCTTACTCCTTGGGAGGAAAGTTATGACCAACCTAGACAGCATATTAAAGAGCAGAGAGNGGATGACTTCTCTGGGCTCCCAAATCACTGCAGATGCTGATTGCACCCATGAAATTAAAAGATGCTTACTCCTTGGGAGGAAAGTTATGACCAACCTAGACAGCATATTAAAGAGCAGAGAGTTTGTCAACAAAGGTCTGTCTAGTCAAGGCTATAGATTTTCCAGTGGTCACGTATGAATGTGAGAGATGGACTATAAAGAAAGCTGAGTGCCGAANCAGTCCATGGGGTCGTGAAGTTGGACACAACTGAGCGACTTCACTTTCACTTTTCACTTTTATGCATTGGAGAAGGAAATGGCAACCCACTCCAGTATTCTTGCCTAGAGGATCCCAGGGACAGGGGAGTCTGGTGGGCTGCCGTCTATGGGGTTGCACAGAGTCGGACACGAATGAATTGACTTAGCAGTAGCAGCAGCAAAATTGGAAGAAAAACCTCATCACTAGATTTTCTGAACATAATTAAAACAGTGAAGAAAAAGGAGTTAGTATTATCACTGTGCCAACTATATGATGCCTATAGGTAGAGAACAAATCTGGCTCAAAGCTGCCATCCCCCTACTGAAACATCATGGTACATAAAACACCATGAATTTAGCATAATCTATCTGCTATCTCTCTTCCAAAACAGAGCTTTCAGTTAGCTGAACTCTTCACAACTAATTATGACCACAATAATCAGTCACTGAGCATTTTCCCTGTTTACTTATTGTTCTTCTGTCCATGTATAAGTAGCATAAGATCCAAGAACTTAAGACATGACCAATTCATTAGTTTGTAGCTATACTAGAAAACAAGTAGGTAAGTCCTAGTAGAATTAGCCACTCACTTATCTCTTTCTGCAGCCCATCTACTCATGATAATTTAATCAGATTTTTAAATCACTTTTCAGAAATGCTGAAATACTACTATCTGCCTTGGAAGAGGTACTCATTTTATATAATTCAAAAAGTAATCACTGACTTATAATAAACACAGAAAAAACAAATATACTTCTATTTTTCCTCCAAATGACAATTAGCTTTTTATCTGAAATCAGATTGCTATTTATATTAACTGTCCATCTCCTCTGGTTTCTGGGTGAAAAAACAAAAGCATCATTAACATAAATGCTGTTCTTCTTTTAAACATCTTAATCCCTCTCTCCAGAAGTAATCCACACCTCTGAATTCTCAAGAATGTTGTCTGTGTCTTTCTTATGGCATTTAACCTCTTCCTATTGTTTGATGATACTTATTTACCTACATTTATTCTTTCCCTGTAAGTTCCTTAGTTATAAGATCATATCCTATTCAGTTAAAAACACACATACACACACACTGCATAATAAAGTTATTTGCACAGATAAAGCACAAAACACAAATCTGATAATTATAAGCTCATTTATAACTAAGAAAGGACTGTCTGAAATATACTGAAGTCACAATGATTAAGCTTAAGAACTCAGGAAAAATATTCTCACCGTCCATCTCCAAGGCTAGAGTCTCTGCTTTCTGAGAAAGGAAATTGAGAAGGCTGCTGAAAAGTAACTCTGATGTCATTTGGAGTCTTCAGATTCCCGCTCCTCCTTCAATCTAGTGAATATCTTAGGAAGAGGAAAAAAAAGAGTTTGGCATCTATTCCATACCACATTCTGGAGTATCTTTTGTGAAGTTCTGAAAACTTCTCTTAGTATCTTTTCTTATTCAAGTTCTTTTCTTGTTCAAGTTTGATAGAGTCATTTCACAGAGAAATATGAGTTGTTTATGAAATACTAATTTACCACTAAAGGCAAGCAACAGATTTTTGCTTCTTAGACAATACATTTACTTGATAAGAGTAGATGATTCAAGAAAACAAACTGTGAAAAAGGTTGATAGTTGCTAAGAAGCACTTAGTAACTTGTTAATTTCAAATTTCTATCAAATGAATCCAATAAAGTTACATCTAAAAATTCTAAATCCTTCCAAAGATATATTTCCAAAGTTTCTTAAAAAGAAAAAACATTGCTAGTTTCATATTAAGCTTTGTCTGTTTCAATATATTACCTATGTAACCTTCCCAGAAAAAAATTTGGTAATAAATATAAAATATTTTACGCATATAGAAAGATTTCTACACCTATATCCAAAGCAATTTTATTTTTAATAGCCAAAAACTGGAAACAATTCAAATTCCCATCAATGGGTGAATGAATTATGGTATATCCATACAATGGAACATTTACTACTCAGCACTCAACAACAAAAAATGATATACTGTTGAAATAAACAACATTAATGAATTTCAAAATAACTGTACTGACAAGAACCCAGAAAAAAACGAATACATAGTGTGTGATTCTATAAGCATAAAAATGTAGTAAATGCAAATTAATCAACAGGGAGAGTAAACAGATCAGTGGTTGTCCGGGAATAGTTGTAGAAAAGTTTTAAGAAGATGCGATTACAAAAGAGCATGATCTTAATTGTGGTGCTGATTTAATGGGTATACACATATGTCAAAATTTATCAAACTGCATACCTTAAATATGTGCATTTTATGTCAATTACATTTCAATGAAGCTAAAAACTTGTATTTCTTAAAATGTTGTATGCCCCTTGATGTAGCAATTCTAAGAATAGAATTTTTCCTAATGAGGAAAAAAAAATAAAGAGGGTATGTACACATATTTAGCCATAAGCATGTCATTACATACTACATAGCCACTAAACTATTATATAAGGGAATTAAGTTTCAGGGAATAATATACAATATTATATATTAGTGATAAAACAGGACACATTATGTTCTGTGTAACTGAATTTTTGTTTGAAAATTATACAAAAATAAATATAGTAATTATTCTTCCAGGTACAGGTTACTTTTCTTTTTTTCTTTTTCCTTATCTGTATTTTTTAGTTTCTTCACAATAAACGTGTATTACTTTTATAATAAATAAAACAAGTTAAAGGATGAAACATCAACAGTCTACCACTGTCTGATCCCTTGTATGTGTATAAAGCAAACACCTGTAGGAGGTAGTGTACAGTACCGATTTCGGGGTTATCATGTCACCCTCACCAGTGACCTACCAAACAACAGTGAGAAAAGGGCAGGTCTGACAGGATGAAAGGGTGTCATACCAGTTACAGAGCACTTTCATCGACATGACCTCATTGAATATTCGTAAGTCAGTGAAACAAGCAGGGGAAGCCTTATCCCATTTTACGGAGGAGAAACGGTGTGCAGGGCAGGGCTGGTTAAGTGTCATGCCCCAAATGATAGATCCTGGACTCAAATTAGGCCCTGAGTATAGATTCTGATAGGACTTCTGAGAGAATCAGGAATAATAATCACTTCTGATAATTTATAATTCAGTGCTTTTATACTTGAACTTAAAAATAATCATATTTACAATCAATTTAGTATTCCTATCAGAATATGCCAGACGCCTTCCAAATTCCCTAAACTCCCAGTCCACCAACTAGGAAGCTACACCCAAGACAGCTCTATCCTGCCCCTTGTCAATATTATAACTGTTCAATTTTTAGTTCCATTTCTTTTTTTTTTCTTTAAAAATAAAAACTGTATTATCTTTCATTTCAAGTTGGAAAAGAAAGTAATTACAACTATATTTTTGAGTACAATAACTATAAGTTAATGACAAAAGGTCTAACTTACTTTAGAATACCACCTTTTGGCTATATCTTTTTTGGCACATGGGCAGACAAGAAACAGTCTCCAAACAACCATATTTACTGAAGACTATGATCAATTCTTGACAAGAGTGAAAGTAAACATCTTCAGAGGCTTTGCTACCATTTTCACCAGCACTCCCAGGACTACGAGAGACCCAACAGAAGGAAAAGATAGCTCTCATTTACTGGAGAGTTGCTACGCATCAAGTACTGCACTAAGCTCTATGCAACCCTACGAGATGGAGGAGCCTGGGAGAATACAGTCCACAGGACCGCAAAGAGCTGGACACGGCTGAGCGACTTTACTTTTCTACAAGATGATGATTATAATCCTCATTTTATAGATGAAGAAAATGAAATTAAGTAACCCTAAATTACAAAACTAGTAAGAACTTAAAAGTGGAATTCAAACCCTGTTATATTTTACTTGCAAACAAGACAAGGCCTTGACAGTTCTCTGGAGCGTAATTCTGGACTTTTTTCTAATACTACTCACTTTCCATAATCTCAATTCAGATAGTGCTAAATACTTGGTAATAGTACATAAAGTTCATGAGTCTACATTCTTTCATGTAGAGAGGAAACAATACTCAGTATCCACAGTTCATGTTTTTTGTTCATGTTCTAGTATTTTGCCACATACTAGAACTGTTTTACCTATTAAAGCATTATTATAACCTTTCTGAGCTAAACTTATGACCACATGAAGAATAAGAATACTTAAATAAAAGAATACTTAAAAGAATACTTAAATAAAAATTAGGGAAAGATAATATAAAATCAACAGCTATCACAGAATATGAATAAATGGAAAAATAAACCCTAAATCCAAATCAATGAAACAATATTGCTAGATGTGTTGTAAACCATGAAGAAAGGAAGCATGCTTATGAAAAAAAAAATGAAAACATTCAAATGATTTCTTACAATTATATTGTAAAGTATTATGCAATTGTTAAAATTTATGTTTCCAAAGGATAAGAAGATATTAAGAAGAGGTGGCAAGAATACACAGAAGAACTATACAAAAAAGATCTTCATGACCAAGATAACCACGATGGTATGATCACTCACCAAGAGCCAGACATCCTGCAATGCAAAGTCAAGTGGGTCATAGGAAGCACCACTATGAACAAAGCTAGTAGAGGTGAGCAATTCCAGTTGAGCTATTTCAAATTCTATAAGATGATGTTGTGAAAGTGCTGCACTCAATATGTCAGCACATCTGGAAAACTCAGCAGTGGCCACAGGACACTTTTCATTCCAACACCAAAGAAAGGCAATGCCAAAGAATGTTCTAATTCCCACACAATTGCACTCATCTCACATACTAGCAAAGTAATGCTCAAAATTCTCCAAGCTAGGCTTCCACAGTACATGAACTGAGAACTTCCAGATGTTCAAGCTAAATTTGGAAAAGGCAGAGGAACCAGAGATCAAATTGCCAACATCCGTTGGATCACAGAAAAAGCAAGAGGTTTCCAGAAAAATGTCTGCTTCTGCTTTATTGACTATGCCAAAGCATTTGACTATGTGGATCACAACAAACTGTGCAAAAGTCTTAAAAAGATGGCAATACCAGACGACCTGACCTGCTTCCTGAGAAACCTGGATACAGGTCAAGAAGCAACAGTTAGAACTGGACATGAAACAACAGACTGGTTCAAAACTGGGAAAGGAGTAGGTCAAGGCTGTATATTGTCACCCTGCTTATTTAACTTATATGCAGAGCACATCATGAGAAACGCTGAGCTGGAGGAAGCACAAGCTGGAATCAAGATTGCTGGGAGAAATATCAATAACCTCAGATATGCAGATGACACCGCCTTTATGGCAGAAAGTGAAGATTAACTACACAGCCTCTTGATGAAAGTGAAAGGAGAATGAAAAAGCCAGCTTAAAATTCAACATACAAAAAACAAAGATCATGGCATCTGGTCCCATCACTTCATGGGAAATAGGGAAACAATGGAAACAGTGAAAAGACTTTCTTTCCTTGGATTCCAAAATCAATGGGGACAGTGACTGCAACCATGAAATTAAAAGATACTTGCTCCTTGGAAGAAAAGCTATGACCAACCTGGACAGCTTATTAAAAAGCAGAGATATTACATTGCCAACAAAGCCATCTAGTCAAAGCTATGGTTTTCCAGTAGTCATGTGTGGATGTGAGAGTTGGACCATAAAGAAGGCTGAGCACCAGAGGACTGATGCTTTTGCACTGTGGTGTTAGAGAAGACTTTTTGGAGTCCCTTGGACTGCAAGGAGATGAAACGAATCAACTGTAAAGGAAATCAGTCCTGAATATTCATTGGAAGGACTGATGCTGAAGCTCCAATCCTTTGGCCACCTGATGCGAAGTACTAACTGAGAAAGACCCTGATGCTGGGAAAGACTGAAGGCAGGAGGAGAAAGGGATGACAGAGGATGAAGTGGTTGGATGGCATCACCGACTCAATGGCTATGAGTTTAAGCAAGCTACAACAGGGAAGTCTGATGTGCTGTGGTGTGATACATAGAGTCTCAAAGGGTCGGACACAACTGAGCAACTGAACAACGACAGAAAGAATATGTCACTCTAACTTGATGAGAATGTGACTGTTAAGAAAGCAAGGTACTAAACTATCTATTTGCTATCTGAACAAATTGTAGGGACAAGGCACTGTGGGAGATACTGGAATTACAAAGTAAACAAATCAAGTGCAGTACCAAGTGCTGAACAGCTTCCTGTTCACTTTATTCTTTGTGTGACTAGGGCCTCTACGTTGTTTAGAGCTTTTTGTCATCTCAGAGAAGACTCTCCCCTTCACTATATCTAAAGTAGCTTGCTCTCTCTCTCTCTCATTGTTTAAACCCTTTGTTTTCTGTTTCCTTTATCTTTTTTCTCTGTGTCTATTGAGATAATCATGCAGTTTTGTCCTACATTATTTTAATATGATACATTAGTTGATTGCTTCAATGTCAAATTACCCTTCCTTTCTGGGACAAAAGCCTAAAAGTGATACCATGTTTACTGGAGAAAGACTGAATGCTTTCCCCTCTCTGACATCTGGGAAGGGGCAAGGATGGCGGCTGTAGCTGTTACTATTCAACACTGTAGCAATGACTCTTTTCAGAGCAATTAGGCAAGAAACATAAAGACATGCAGATTGAAAAAGAAGATAAAAACTCTTTATTTGTAGGCAATATGATCCTGGATGATCAAGCCAAAAAAAAAAAAGTGCTAATAAAATTAAGAAAGTTTTGAGAGATTGTAGGATACAAGCCATGTATTAAAATTAAATGCATTTTATATACTAGCAACAAACAAGTCAAAAATGAACTTTAAAAAATCTCCACTCACTCACAATGGTAGCAAAAAGAATAGAAGACTTAAGAATAAATCTAATTTTAAAAAATGCAGGGATTTCCTTGGTGGTCCAGTGGTTGAGACTGAGCTTTCACTGCAGGGGACTCAGGATCAGTCTCTGGTTGGGGAATTAAGATCCCAAATGCTGTGAGGTGCAATACAAAATTAATAAAAATTATTAAAAAATGCAAAACCTGTATACTCAAAATATAAAATACTATTAAGAGAAATTAAACATCTAAATAAACAAAGACGCATTTCTTGTTCATGAATTGGAAGACTCAGTATTGTTAAGATGGCAATTCTCCCCAAAGTGATCTATCAAAATCTCATACTGCTTTTTTTTCTGTAGAAATCGATCCTAAAAAATATATATGACAGTCTAAAGAACGTGGTGGCTTAGAGGTTAAAACATCCGCCTGGAATGCAGGAGACCTGGGTTCGATCTCTGGGTTGGGAAGATACCCCGGAGCAGGAAAATGGAGCAGGAAAATGGCAATCCATTCCAGTACTCTTGCCTGGAGAATCCCATGGAGGGAGGAGCCTGGTAGGCTACAGCCCATGGGGCCGCAAAGAGTTGGACATGACTGAGCGACTTCACTTCACTTCAAAGAACCTCAAATACCCAATGTTGAAAAAGGAGATTAATGCTGCCAGGACTTTACCTGGTTTCAAAACTTAAATAAAACTATAATAACCAACACAGTGCGATATGGGCACAGAGATGGACAAGTGAATAACGAAACAGAATAGACAGCCCAGAATAAACAGTCACATTCATGGTCATTTAATTTTCAACAAATATGCCATGGCAATTCACTGATAAAAAAAAAAGTCTTTTTAATAAATGGTGCAGAACAGCTGGATATTCACATGTAAAAATAAACTGATAAGTATAAACATTTACCTCACAACATACAAAATTAGTAACTCAAAATAGGTCATAGTCCAAATTTTAAGAAATAAAACTACAAAACTTCTAGAAAAGAGCGTAAGGGGAAGAGAAATCTCATAACCTTAGGTCAGGGAACGATTTATTAAATATGACAATAAAAGTTCAATCCATTAAAAAAAAAATCAGTTCAATCATTCAGTTGTGTTCACCTCTTTGCCACCCCATGGACTGCAGCACGCCAGGCTTCCCTGTCCATCACCAACTCCTATAGCTCGCTCAAACTCATGCCCATCAAGTCAGTGAGGCCATCCAACCACCTTCTCCTCTGTCGTCCCCTTCTCCTCCTGTCTTTACCAGCATCAGCATCTGGACTACATCAAATTTTTCAAAAGATACAACTTAGATAGAAGATAAACCTCATGATGGGGGAAAATATTTGCAAACAGTATACATGATAAAGAAATGGTATCCAGCATATTAAAAGCCCTTAGCCCTCTGAAAGAAGATGATAAATCAATTTTTAAAAATAGGCTAAAGACTTAAGAACTTTTCACCAAAGATACATGAAAGTTTGCTAAACCCACAAAAGATGCACATATCATGACTTATGAGAGAACTGCAAANCAGCATATTAAAAGCCCTTAGCCCTCTGAAAGAAGATGATAAATCAATTTTTAAAAATAGGCTAAAGACTTAAGAACTTTTCACCAAAGATACATGAAAGTTTGCTAAACCCACAAAAGATGCACATATCATGACTTATGAGAGAACTGCAAATTAAACTATGATATTTCACTATATACCCACTAGAACATATATATATATATATATATATATTTAAAAGCTATATAGATATAGATACATATATATTTAAAAGACTGAATAATTCTAACGATAGGGAGGATAGGAAGAAACTGAAACCTTTATACATTGCTGATGAGACAGAAAATAGCATAGCCTCTTTGGAAAACGAGCTTCAGTGGCTCAAAGGTTAAAGCGTCTGCCTGCAGTGCAGGAGACCTGGGTTCGATCCCTGGGTCAGGAAGATCCCCTGGAGAAGGAAATGGCAACCCACTCCAGTATTCTTGCCTGGAGAATCCCCTGGACAGAGGAGCCTGGGGGTTGCAAAGAGTCAGACGCGACTGAGCAACTTCACTTTTTTTTTTTTTCACTCACTAAATAACCCAGAAATTCTTACTCTGAGGCTATAAACAGAAGGGAAAAGAAAAACTTATGTCCACACAAAAACCTATATATACATGCTTACAACAACACTATTCATAACAGCCAGAAATCAGAAACAACCTATGTGTCTATCAACCAATGAGTAACAAAATTTAATACATTCAATACAATGAAATATTATTCAGCCATAAAAAGGAATGAACTACTGATATATTCTACAATACAGACAAATCTTGCAAATTATGTGCTTAGTGAAAGAAACCAGTCACAAAAAACCATGTATTATAAGATTCCATCTATGAGAAATGTCCAGAATAAGCAAATTCAGAGACAGCAAGTGGATGAGTAATTAACTAGGGCTGAGAATGGAACAGGAAGAGAATGGGGAGTGACAGTTAATGGGCATGGGATGCTTTTTAGAGTCATGAATATGTTCAAAAATTCAATGGTGGTGTTGACTGAGCACCTATGTGGCTAGAAAGAATTCTTGAAATGGGTGAATTTTATGGTAAGAAAATTATTTCAATAAAGCTGATAAAAAAAAGAAAAAAGATGACTATCTACTTAGTACTTATTAAAACATCAAAATAATTTCAGAGTAAAAACTTGGACTTCTAATCTTACTTATCTGCTTTTGAGCATGTCTGACACTTAATCTGAACAGATTTTAGTATTTAACTCATTGTAACTAAAAATAAATCATATAAAAAATCAATTGTTTTTATATACCAGTAATAAACAGAAAATAACATTTAAAAAATATCCAACATGAAAATATACCTGAAGAATTAACTTGGAAACATTGCAAATTCTATATGGAAACAATTCTGGAAGATAACCTGAATAAATGGGATGGCATACCATGTTCCTAACAGAAGAAAGACTCACTACTATAACATGCTGCTGCTGCTAAGTCACTTCAGTCATCTCCGACTCTGTGTGATCCCATAGACCGCAGCCCACCAGGCTACCCCGTCCCTGGGATTCTCCAGGCAAGAACACTGGAGTGGGTTGCCATTTCCTTCTACAATGCATGAAAGTGAAAACTGAAAGTGAAGTCACTGAGTCGTGTCCAACTCTCAGTGACCCAACAGACTGCAGCCCACTAGGCTCCTCCGCCCATGGGATTTTCCAGGCAAGAGTACTGGAGTGTGGTGCCATTGCCTTCTCCGATAACATGCTAACTCTCCTCAAAGTGAACCAATACACTGAATGAAATGCAATAGAACTCCAAAGGTTTAATAAGTTGATTCTAAAATTTACAACGAACAGCAAAAGCCCATAGGAGACAGGTGATCTAACCAGATAAAGCATACAGTACAGGAACTCGCTCTATCTGTGCAGAGACTTATTATAAAGTTTTAGCAATTAAGTTAGTGTGCTCCTGGAAAAGAGACAAACTGACCATTGGGAGAAGAAACTGACCTTCACATATACAGAAAATGATATTTAATAAAAGTTGCATGGCAGATCGCTAAAGTAAGGAAGAATTTATTCAACAGTGCTGAAACAATTGGTTATTCATTTGGGGGAGAAAAAGAATTTTGACCCTACTGCATAATACATGGCAACCCACTCCAGTACTCTTGCCTGGAAAATCCCATGGATGGAGGAGCCTGGTAGGCTGCAGTCCATGGGGTCGCTAGGAGTCGGACACAATGGAGCTACTTCACTTTGACTTTTCACTTTCATGCACTGGAGAAGGAAATGGCAACCCACTCCAGTGTTCTTGCCTGGAGAATCCCAGGGACGGGGGCGCTTGGTGGGCTGCCATCTCTGGGGTCACAAAGAGTCGGACATGACTGAAGCGACTTAGCAGCAGCAGCAGCATAATACATAAAAAATAAATTCCAGAGGAAGTCAAGTTTTAAGTAGAGAAAATAAGAAATAAAATATAAGAGATTTCTTTATGAACTCTGGGTAGGGAAGGCTTTCTTAAGATATGGAAATGGTTACCTATAAAGCATGACTACTAAATTCAACTGTATTATATTTTAAAATGTCCATTCATTGACAAATACAAAAAAAATGATAAACTACAATATCACAAACTACGTTGCCAAAAATTTGGAGTATAGAATATGTGTGTATCTTGCAACATTTTAACTAAAAGTGGGCAAAATAGAAAGGAGGCATTCCTAATAAGTGGTATCAGAGTCCAAGCAAGATGAGGCAGGTGTCCATGGTAAAAGGAGGCAACACTGTGGTGTGGAGACAGAGCCCAAGCTCTGGAACGGGGGTTAGGTGAGCAGAACTCGCCGTGGCAGTGCTCCAACAATGGGTGCCAATGCCTGAGCAAGGTGCCTATAAAAAGATGCCCCATACTGTGCAATGTAGGAATCCAAGTGGGGTGAGGAGGGCTTCCACATAAATGGTTTTGAAGTTCAAACCAGAACTGTGTGGTGGTGGAGGGTCAATGAAAATGGCAGATCAACCACATATGGGGAGACTGACCAAATAAATAAGTACATGTACGATAATAATAGGCAAGTTTTTCACTGTTAGAGGGGAGGTGCCAAAAAGGAAGAAAATGTGGTTAATCTCTGTAATGTGGGAATGAAATTGAAGGTAGCAATATGGTCGATGAATGACATGTCAAAACGACCCAGAAGCCATCTTGAAGGAGACCCCATTGGCTAACTCAGGGTAAGATAAGCATCAAAATAAGTTAACAACAGTAAGGCATTATAGATCACTGAATAAAATACAGTCATGAACTCACAGTGACACAAATTAATTCTTTAATTAAATAAAAGTTTGATCAGGACGGGGCTATTTACAGTTTCAAAGCAACTTCACATAAAATAATTATTAATTACAGAGGGAAAATAGGTAATTTCACAGTAGAGAAAACTGACAAAAACTGATTCTCTGAATCAAGTAATCCAAGGGAACTTCAACAGTAATAGGTCAAAATGAAATCTTGTGCCACCTTTTAAGATGAAAAAAGACACAGTATAACATCTATGATGCTCCTGCCAAATATTCATAACCTACATCCTACGAAATAACCAGCCTAAATAGTACTCAAAGTGCCGAGATCCTGCAAGTGCCAAGATCCTCAAAGTCAAAGATTGAAGAATGGTTTCAGATTGAAAGAGACTAAAGAGATGTGACAAGTAAAACACAAGGTGTGATTCTAAACTGGATTCTTTTATTATAAACAACAATTTACTATAAAGGACATTATTGGGACAACTTGTGAAAACTGAAAGTGATCTGAAGATCAGATGACAGTAATGGACTGAGAAGAAAGCCGAGTGCTGAGAAGAATAGCTGCCTTTGAACTGTTGTGTTGGAAAAGATTCTTGAGAGTCCCTTGGACTGCAAGGAGATCCAACCAGTCCATCCTAAAGGAGATCAGCCCTGAGATTTCTTTGGAAGGACTGATGCTAAAGCTGAAACTCCAATACTTGGGCCACTTTATGCGAACAGTTGACTCACTGGAAAAGACTCTGATGCTGGGAGGGATTGGGGGCAGGAGAAGGGGACGACAGAGGATGAGATGGCTGGATGGTATCACCGACTTGATGGACATGAGTTTGAGTGAACTCCGGGAGTTAGTGATGGACAGGGAGGCCTGGCGTGCTGTGATCCACGCGGTCGCAAAGAGTCGGACACGACTGAGTGACTGAACTGAACTGAATGCACCAATATTAATTTCCTGGTTTTCATGGTTTTATTGTGGTTTATATGAAAATGTTCTTATTTGCAAGAGATCTACACTCATTTATTTAGAGATGACAGTGGATCAGATAAAATCTTTAGGGGAAAAATGTATCTTTATTGCACTTGCAACTTTTCTATATGTTATTCTTTTAAAATATAAAAAATAAATGCATTTAATGCATAGTTTTACGTACATAGTGGACAAAACACATGAACAAGCATTTTGTGCAAGAAAAACACCAGTGTTAAGTACCACGTGAAAAAGATGTTCAACCTCATTAGCAATCACAGAAAGGCAAATTAAGACCATAATAAGATGACACTGCATTAAGAAAAGTTAAGAATTCTGAGAATTCTGAGTTTTGGCAATGATTTGGCTCAACAGGAGGTTCAGATGTATGACTAGTGGACGGTAAATTGGCCCAAAGGTTTTGGAAAACAATTTGGTTTTACTTCACAGAGTTGAACATTCTCTATGCTTCCCGTTAGATATGTATCCTCAAGTTTGCACACATACACTAGTACACATATAAATGATGTCTGAATCACATATAAACATACACATCTGTATCGATGCATAGATACATCAAAACATATATTAAAAATGAGTAAAACAAGCAAACTGAAACCCTCCAACAGTAACCCAGATGCCCATCAATAGGATAGCAAATAAATCCATGCAGTGGAATATTAGTCAGCAGTGAAATAAATGAACTACAATTACATTCAACAATATAAATAAATGTCAAAGAAACATGGCGAATGGGGAAAAAGAGCCAAGTCCCAGAAGACTTACATAGAATGTTACCAATTTTACAAAACTTAACCAAAGAAACCAAGCATATTATTTAAGGAACCACATGATAAAAACCAGTAGTATTAAATAGAAAGTAAATGATGAACACAAAATTGAAGAGTGGCTGGGGGTCAGGGAGGGCAGTTAGGGTAAAGACATAGGCAAAGAGAGGCACACGTTAATAGCAGCAACTGTGTTAATGAAGTTGTGATTCCACGTTGGTTGGTGGGTTCTCAATTCATTACTCTGATTTTGTGTTTCATGATTTAAATTTATACTGGATTTCAATCATTTATGTTTACATAATAAAAAAATAAGGTGCTATGCTTGGAAAATCAAGAGTTTTACTTTGACAAGAATTTTGTTTAGGTAAGCATCTCATTAACTTGTTTAGTTCAGTTCAGTCGCTTGGTTGTGCCCGACTCTTTGCAGCCATATGAACTGCAGCACGCCAGGTCTCCCTGTCCATCACCAACTCCAGCAGTTCACTCAGACTCACGTCCATCGAGTTGGTGATGTCATCCAGCCATCTCTTCCTCTGTCATTCCCTTCTCCTCCTGCCCCCAATCCCTCCCAGCATCAGTCTTTTCTAGTGAGTCAACTCTTCTCATGAGGTGGCCAAAGTACTAGAGTTTCAGCTTCAGCATCATTCCTTCCAAAGAAATCCCAGGGCTGATCTTTAGGATGGACTGGTTGGATCTCCTTGCAGTCCAAGGGACTCTCAAGAGTCTTCTCCAACACCACAGTTCAAAAGCATCAATTCTTCAGCGCTCAGCCTTCTTCACAGTCCAACTCTCACATCCATACATGACCACTGGAAAAACCATAGCCTTGACTAGATGGACCTTTGTTGGCAAAGTAATGTCTCTGATTTTGAATATGCTATCTAGGTTGGTCATAACTTTCCTTCCAAGGAGTAAGTGTCTTTTAATTTCATGGCTGCAATCACCATCTACAGGGATTTTGGAACCCAGAAAAATAAAGTCTGACACTGTTTCCACTGTTTCCCCATCTATTTCCCATGAAGTGATGGGACCAGATGCCATGATCTTCCTTTTCTGAATGTTGAGCTTTAAGCCAACTTTTTCACTTTCCTCTTTCACTTTCATCAAGAGGCTTTTTAGTTCCTCTTTACTTTCTGCCATAAGGGTGGTGTCATCTTCATATCTGAGGTTATTGATATTTCTCCCGGCAATCTTGATTCCAGCTTGTAATAACTTACACACATGAAGAAAGGCTAACTGCCAGACAACAGATTTTGCTAACTCTTTTAAAAAAAACAAAAACAAAAACAAAGGCGTATATAAAGAAACACAGTCCAAACAACTTGAAAGTAAATTTGCAAATTAAAAACTTACACCCTGGTCAAAGAATGAGGCTAATTCATATCTACCATCAATTTGGTCTCAAATAAGACAAACACAAATGCCAGGTTAATTACTGCGAATTTGCAGAATTCTGGTCATTTTGCAAAAATTACTTAACATGGGAAATAGGTAAACTGAAGCAATTCAGTACACTTCAAATTCTGAACAGAAAGATTCCTTCTCTAAATATGCACATTTCCCTTCATTGGTCATATATTCACCAAGCTTGTGCAAAAGCATGAAAAGAAAAGCCTAATCCAAGTTAAAGAGCAGCATTTCTTTGCCCAGTAAATAATTTCTTGTATTTATTCCATAGTATATTTTTTACCTGACAAAACAATTAGAATTCAGTTTTCTCAACAACCTCATATGAATAGAGCATATTTTATCAGGCAATGTCTACTTCATGATCCATAATTTTAAGTTTTTATATAAATTAGAAATGATAATGTTCTAAGTAAGATTTTTCCACCTAAATATTTCTTGAGTACCTATAATACAAGTCAAAGGAACCTACCAAAAGGTACTTGACAAGATGCTTCTCAGCATTTTATGTGAGGCATGCAGTTTGAAAATCGGAATTCTGTGTGGCATCCTTGTTAAATGCAAATAGGTGCAATAATCTGGTTAAAGGATATCTTGGACTAATTCCTCTTCAAAAGAAAAGCCATTCATCCTGATAAACCCACCTTAAGATGTAATGTATTGATCTCTCTTCTGACTTTCTCACTACTGAATGATATGCCTGCACATTAACTAGAGGCTGTATGATACTGAGGAAGCTGGGTTGGGGAAAGATAGCCTGGACAGTTAACAATGCATGTATTTAGAAGGATCATCAATTGCACCATTTTCAGAGGAAACAGACGTCCCCTAAATTTTTCACTGGTTTTTGTGGTGTATTTTTTTTGATGTGTGCTTTTAAGAAGATTTGGGGTTTCAAAATTGGGGTACTGGCTCGAATATATTTAACATGCAATTTTTGAAACTAAAATATAGTAGGCACTAGATAAATGCTCAGTGTATAAATAAATGCTACTTTGAATATTCTATTTTAAAATCAGTTTCAGTGTCTCCCTGGATTTGTTCAATGGAATATAAAATATCCCCCCGCACCCACCCCCCGACATAAAACTTAGTTCCCCATTTTGTACTCTCTTCTTCCTTTCTGTTGTTTTTAATATATACATTTTTAAAAGCCATTTCCTATTATTAATGGCCAAATTCATCCGTTTAAAAATATATATTTTGATCTGTCTTCAAGAAATATTTATACAATTATTTATTTGACATGTCAAATTTAAATGTGTCAGTAACTAAATCCCTGTTCTTCCTAATCTCAGTTAATATTAACTCCATTCTTTGAATTGTTGAGGCCTCAAACCCTGGCTGCCATCCTTGCCTCTCCTCCTCTCATACCTCACATCCAATTTGTCAGCACATTCTGTGGGCTTTGCCTTAGAAATATCTAGAGTCCAGCTACTTCATACTGCTCCCATTCAAGTTACCCTCTATTGCCTCGATTATTACAATAGATTCCTAAGTTGTTTCCTTGCTTCTGTTTTAATTCCCACTTTGGTCTACTTAACACAACTGCCATAGTGATTCTGTAAAAATGTTACACTGGGTTACTCCTCTGGTCTAAACGGTCTCCTGGCTTCCCCCTCTGACCTCACTTCCTGTGATCCTCCTTAGCCACCCCATTCTAGCCACAGGGCATTTCATGAGAACACTCATCTCCCCGGAGAGCTAATTCATCAGTTCCCACATGAACACAGCCTTTACTCAAGGCATCTTCTTTCTGGGTGAGAGACCTTCCCTGAACAAAATCTGCAACTTCAGGCACACCCCATCCCAGACTTTCCATGTTCCCTTCTCTACTATAATTTTTATCTGTCATTTGATCATAAGATATTATGAATTAAATTGCTTTATATTTTTGTCTATTTCATCATAAGCTCCAATGGGTCAGTGATTTTTTTTCCCTTTTGTTCACTTCCCTATACTCAGCTTTTGAACTGTGGTGTTGGAGAAGACTCTTGAAAGTCCCTTGGACTGCAAGGAGATCCAACCAGTCCATTCTAAAGGAGATCAGCCCTGGGATTTCTTTGGAAGGAATGATGCTAAAGCTGAAACTCCAGTACTTTGGCCACCTCATGTGAAGAGTTGACTCATTGGAAAAGACTCTGATGCTGGGAAGGATTGGGGGCAGGAGGAGAAGGGGACGACAGAGGATGAGATGGCTGGATGCTATCACTGACTCGACAAACGTGAGTCTGAGTGAACTCTGGGAAATGGTGATGGACAGGGAGGCCTGGCGTGGTGCAATTCACGGGGTCACGAAGAGTTGGACACGACTGAACGACTGAACTGAACTGAACTGAACTATACTCAGGGCCAAGAAACGGAATACAGTTCAGTTCAGTTCAGTTGCTCAGTCCTGTCTGACTCTGCAACCCCATGAACTGCAGCACGCCAGGCCTCCCTGTCCATCACCATCTCCCAGAGTTCACTCAGACTCACGTTTGTCGAGTCAGTGATGCCATCCAGCCATCTCATCCTCTGTCGTTCCCTTCTCCTCCTGCCCCCAATCCTTCCCAGCATCAGAGTCTTTTCCAATGAGTCAACNCAGAGTTCACTCAGACTCACGTTTGTCGAGTCAGTGATGCCATCCAGCCATCTCATCCTCTGTCGTTCCCTTCTCCTCCTGCCCCCAGTCCTTCCCAGCATCAGAGTTTTTTCCAATGAGTCAACTCTTCGCATGAGGTGGCCAAAGTACTGGATTTTCAGCTTTAGCATCAGTCCTTCCAAAGAACTCCCAGGACTGATCTCCTTCAGAATGGACTGGTTGGATCTTCTTACAGTCCAAGGGACTTGACAGGCATTTAAAAATAAATATATCAAATGAATCAAGTCATGAGTGCCCTATATTTTACAATCTCGTAAGAAAATTTGGAGCAGTTACTAAAATTGTGACATTCCCTAGCTGTGACAGACCTGAGGCAACCTTTCAAAGACATACCTCCTCGTTTCTTACTTGCTGGCAAATACACACCCTTTTATCCTTAGAAGGTTAATATTGATTAGGTCAAACTGCTTAAGACAAATAATGTTTATTCTGCCAAAAAGGGGTGTAGGCGCAGGCATATGATGCAATTATGGCCAATGAAGTTTACTAGAAAAGGTTTTTCTACCACCTAAAAAATAAAAAACTAGCATGGAAAAATAGCTTTCTTGGAACCATGAAGAANAATAATGTTTATTTTGCCAAAAAGGGGTGTAGGCGCAGGCATATGATGCAATTATGGCCAATGAAGTTTACTAGAAAAGGTTTTTCTATCACCTAAAAAATAAAAAACTAGCATGGAAAAATAGCTTTCTTGGAACCATGAAGAATAACATTGTCAAAACACTCACAATGGTAGAGAAGAAATATGGAAAATACTTTGTGGGTCCTTGATAACATCATTATGACAATTAAACACCAGTACTCCAAACTTCCTGTTGGGTGAGATGATCTACAGATTATTTAAGCTATTTTAATAAAGTATTCTATTACTTATATCTTAATCAATCAAATATTCAGTTTCCTGAAATGTGTTAAGTCAAACTAAAGTGAAAATGGATGTCAGGTGTTTCCCCTCTTTTTTATGCTGCATGCCTAGAGAATATGTCATATGACAATAAATAAGATCTCTAATGAGAGTCATACTTTCTCATTGGAATAACTGTATAATACTGTTCTTATTCTTAACTAAGAATTGAAAATAAACGTATGACCATGTTGTCAACTGCATATTTAACTTAAATGCAGAGTACATCATGAAAAATGCCAGGCTGGATGAATCACAAGCAGGAATCAAGATTTCCAGGAGAAATATAAATAACCTCAGATATGCAGATGACACCTCCCTTATGGCAGAAAGTGAAGGGGAAAATGAAAGGAGAATGAAAAACCCAGCTTAAAACTCAACATTCAAAAAATGAAGATCATGGCATCTGGTCCCATCACTTCATGGGAAATAATGGAAACAAGTGAGAGACTTTCTTTCCTTGGATTCCAAAATCACTGGAGACAGTGACTGCAACCATGGAATTAAAAGATACTTGCTCCTTGGAAGAAAAGCTATGACCAATCTAGATAGCTTGTTAAAAAGCAGAGACATTACTCTGCCAACAAAGGTCCATCTAGTCAAAGCTATGGTTTTTTCCAGTAGTCATGTATGGATATGAGAGTTGGATCATAAAGAAGGCTGAGCACCAAAGGACTGATGCTTTTGGATTGTGGTGTTAGAGAAGACATTTCAGAGTCCCCTGGACTGCAAGAAGATCAAACAAATCAACTGTAAAGGAATTCAGTCCTGAATATTCATTGGAAGGACTGATGCTGTAGCTGAAGCTCCAATCCTTTGGCCACCTGATGCGAAGAACTGACTAACTGGAAAAGACCCTGATGCTAAGAAAGACTGAGGGCAGGAGAAGAGGGTGACAGCAGATGAGATGACTGGATGGCATCACCAACTCAATGGACATGAGTTTGAACAAACTCCAGGAAACAGTGAAGGACAGAGAAACCTGGCATGCTGCAGTCCATGGGGTCACAAAGAATCAAACACACAACTAAACAACAACTTTTACAGACGGAGGAACTGGGACTCAGAGCAGTGGAGTGAGTTGCCCAAAGTCATACAATAGGTAAGGGTATACCATGATTCAGATTCAGGTCAGTGTGCTGCTATAATGCATTCCACAAACCACTACCCATTAAGTCTCCACAAGGTCAAAGCAATTTCTTAGGTCAATTTGTGTGATCATTCTTGATAATTTTTTAAATGACCAAATTTTCTGCACCCAGCTGCTACTGCTAAGTTGCTTCAGTCGTGTCCGACTCTGTGCAACCCCATAGACGGCAGCCCACCAGGCTCCCCCCAGCCCTGGGATTCTCTAGGCAAGAACACTGCAGTGGGTTGCCATTTCCTTCTCCAATGCATGAAAGTGAAAAGTCAAAGTGAAGTCGCTCAGTCATGTCCGACTCTTNGGTCCTTGATAACATCATTATGACAATTAAACACCAGTACTCCAAACTTCCTGTTGGGTGAGATGATCTACTGATTATTTAAGCTATTTTAATAAAGTATTCTATTACTTATATCTTAATCAATCAAATATTCAGTTTCCTGAAATGTGTTAAGTCAAACTAAAGTGAAAATGGATGTCAGGTGTTTCCCCTCTTTTTTATGCTGCATGCCTAGAGAATATGTCATATGACAATAAATAAGATCTCTAATGAGAGTCATACTTTCTCATTGGAATAACTGTATAATACTGTTCTTGTTCTTAACTAAGAATTGAAAATAAACGTATGACCATGTTGTCAACTGCATATTTAACTTAAATGCAGAGTACATCATGAAAAATGCCAGGCTGGATGAATCACAAGCAGGAATCAAGATTTCCAGGAGAAATATAAATAACCTCAGATATGCAGATGACACCTCCCTTATGGCAGAAAGTGAAGGGGAAAATGAAAGGAGAATGAAAAACCCAGCTTAAAACTCAACATTCAAAAAATGAAGATCATGGCATCTGGTCCCATCACTTCATGGGAAATAATGGAAACAAGTGAGAGACTTTCTTTCCTTGGATTCCAAAATCACTGGAGACAGTGACTGCAACCATGGAATTAAAAGATACTTGCTCCTTGGAAGAAAAGCTATGACCAATCTAGATAGCTTGTTAAAAAGCAGAGACATTACTCTGCCAACAAAGGTCCATCTAGTCAAAGCTATGGTTTTTTCCAGTAGTCATGTATGGATATGAGAGTTGGATCATAAAGAAGGCTGAGCACCAAAGGACTGATGCTTTTGGATTGTGGTATTAGAGAAGACATTTCAGAGTCCCCTGGACTGCAAGAAGATCAAACAAATCAACTGTAAAGGAATTCAGTCCTGAATATTCATTGGAAGGACTGATGCTGTAGCTGAAGCTCCAATCCTTTGGCCACCTGATGCGAAGAACTGACTAACTGGAAAAGACCCTGATGCTAAGAAAGACTGAGGGCAGGAGAAGAGGGTGACAGCAGATGAGATGACTGGATGGCATCACCAACTCAATGGACATGAGTTTGAACAAACTCCAGGAAACAGTGAAGGACAGAGAAACCTGGCATGCTGCAGTCCATGGGGTCACAAAGAATCAAACATACAACTAAACAACAACTTTTACAGACGGAGGAACTGGGACTCAGAGCAGTGGAGTGAGTTGCCCAAAGTCATACAATAGGTAAGGGTATACCATGATTCAGATTCAGGTCAGTGTGCTGCTATAATGCATTCCACAAACCACTACCCATTAAGTCTCCACAAGGTCAAAGCAATTTCTTAGGTCAATTTGTGTGATCATTCTTGATAATTTTTTAAATGACCAAATTTTCTGCACCCAGCTGCTACTGCTAAGTTGCTTCAGTCGTGTCCGACTCTGTGCAACCCCATAGACGGCAGCCCACCAGGCTCCCCCCAGCCCTGGGATTCTCTAGGCAAGAACACTGCAGTGGGTTGCCATTTCCTTCTCCAATGCATGAAAGTGAAAAGTCAAAGTGAAGTCGCTCAGTCATGTCCGACTCTTCGCGACCCCATGGACTGCACCTTACCAGGCTCCTCTGTCCATGGGATTTTTCAGGCAAGAGTACTGAAGTGGGGTTCCATTGCCTTCTCCAGAGCTATGCTGAATACACACACATATATACACTAGTTCTTACTGCCTCCACTAGCTTCTTTAAAATAGATATATATTTCTAGAGTAGTCTAGCTTTCAGCAATTTCTATTAACAAATTCACCAAACACAGTTGACCCTACATGGGTCCACTCTATACGGATTTTTTTTTTTCAGTAAATATATTGGAAAATGTTTGGTGATTTTATAATTTGAAACAGCTTCAGACAAACCACACAGACTACTACCACTACTACTACTAAGTCTCTTCAGTCGTATCCGACTCTGTGTGACCCCATAGACGGCAGCCCACCATGCTCCCCCGTCCCTGGGATTCTCCAGGCAAGAACACTGGAGTGGGTTGCCATTTCCTTCTCCAATGCATGAAAGTGAAAAGTGAAAGGGAAGTCGCTCAGTCGTGTCCGACTCTTCATGACCCCATGGACCACAGCCTACCAGGCTCCTCTGTCCATAGGATTTTCCAGGCAAGAGTACTAGAGTGGGGTGCCATCGCCTTCTCCACACATAGACTAGAAATGTCAAAAAAATAAGAAAAAAGTATGTCATGAATGCATAAAATGATACCAATCTATCCTAGTATCAGGATAGGCATAAGGTGAGGGATATTTAAAATAATATTAATGATGTGTTCGCTTTCGTGCTTCTTACAACTTTGCTTTCAGAGAATTATATTACTATATAGTATGACCACAAACATAAATCTAGTTGAGAATGCCATAAAAATTTAAAATAATTCATTCATTAGTGTATAGGTTGGGCTACTGAGAAATAACTGTATTGATTACACGAAGATACCATAAAGCAATCATACTGATCTTTGTTATCAACACCTAAATTGTTATACCTGTAAATAAATATGAATTTTTCTCATTATCTTTTCATGCCTGATGTCTAGTGTTAATGCACGTAACATCTATAGCATTTTACGTCATATAAGACAATACTGATGTAATAGACAATTCAACTTAAGAAATGATGTAAACATACCATATGGATGAATATAGCACAGATTTATGCATTTTCTCTTCCTCATGATTTTTTTTAATAACATGTTCTTCCCCTAGCCTATTTTATTATAAGAATACAGTTTATAATACGTATAATGTACAAAATATATGTTAATTAGCTATTTTGGCAGTAAGGTTTCTGGTCAACTGTGGGCTATTAGTAGTTAAGTTTGGGAGGAATCAAAACTCATTCAAACTTTCAAATGAATGGAGGTAGGCAATTAGCACCACTACTGTCTTTTTGAAGAGTCATTGTATATCATTTTTGTTACTACCATAGCATAAGCATCCTGAATTTTCCTTACTGGAATAAAGCCTATTAAAACTTTTTGCAGGAAAAATCTGTATGACTTTTTAAGTATCAAAAAAGCTGAGGAAATGTTGACACTTTAAAATAAAATCTTGACCCAGTAAGAACTGGCACTAGGTCTTTTATTTTCTTGCAGTCAGCAAAAGTACAAATCTATAAAAATTCAAATAGTAGTTAAAGGCATGCATTTTGAAGTACCTACATGTGTGGTGAGTCACTTCACAAACTCACACTTACTAAAAAAAAATATTTTTTTAACCTGAATGTGTGAACAGAAATCACTTTTAAAACTATAAATGCTAGACAATGAAAGAAAAAGCAAGTCCATATGGGGTTTTACTAATTGTTCTCTAGAGGGAAAAATTACTACTGACTGCTATGCACCTTGCTTTATAGGTTAGACACATTTAGAAGCTGCTGTTTCTAACCCTGTATTAATCCAGATCCTTGGAAAAATCAAATTAAGGCCAGTTTAATCACCCAGCAAAAACAAGCAACTGCCTATTGCAGAGGGCCGGATTAGAGGAAGTGGAGAGAACTGGGTCAGTAGGTGGCAGATGTTAACCAGTTCAAATCTGAAAGGCATTCAAAAGTATGACCAGAGGTTATGAACATTCTTAAAGTGGAGGAGAAGCAACAACAACAACAACAAAAAGAAAAATGCATCATGTGTTGAAGAAAAAGTTCTAATTTAGAAGGGTGTTCTACTGAGTAAACAGTAGTCATCTATAAACATTTCTTTTGAAAAATATAGAATTAACAACACTGTTACGTTCTCCTTCTAGAATGCTACATTTGTGACAGGAAATTTTATTGCCTCATTTATCAATGGAATATATTCCTGTGATGTAGATTGTATCCTCATTTTGAAGTGATGTGGAAGTGGCTCAGTCGTGTCTGACTCTTTCCAACCTCCATAGATTATACAGTCCATGGAATTCTCCATGTCAGAATGCTGGAATGGGTAGCTGTTTCCTCCAGGTCAGAAAACTGAGACTCAGGTTAAGCAATTTGCTAACAATCTGCGTGGAGAGCTATGGCTCAAATATAAATCTTATGGTTCTAAGACCAGCATTTTTCTCATCACGTAGTGAACTGTAGCCATGATGGTGGCTATTCTTTAACTGTCTGCATTAGAGGTAACAGAGAAATATATCCCTTGCGTTAATTATTTTGTAAAACCAAGAAAGAAAACAAACTACTTCTGCCTTCTCCAATGAGAAAATGGGAATCCAATCCATTATAAATGTTTTCTTTTAAAATACAAGCTTATAAGCTAGTGACTGGTGATTGTGTGATAAGGCTATCAGAAAAAAAAGTCTTTAAATGTTGAAAGTTGAATGTTTTAAATAGTTCACATATATTCATTTCAGACTTTTTCTGATGGAAAAAAGCATGATAATCTTTCATTAACATAACCAAGAGGAAGAGAAGCTATATTATTATAGAAGACTTAAGCAAAAATATAACGATAATATTCTCTGCTCATCAGACTAGCATTAAAGTGTATGTGACTTTCTAACAAATACTGTAATAACATTTTCACCCTTAAAAGAAACTCATGGGAATACTTAAACAAAATAAAAATGTTATCCATTTCTTACTTCCTGAAATTACCATGAAAATGGCAAGTTAGCAAGAACTCAGCATTAATACAATAACTCCATGCACATATTTTGAATATACTTGTCAATATAATTTCAGTAATTTTCTCTCAGGTTATATCCATTTCTATTAGAACAGATACGACTGTCTTTAAGAATTTTTGTAATATAAGTAGAAAATGCTTAATATTTTCTAAACTTTATACCCTAGGTAATACAGTAAGGGCCCTCTATACTGACTGCCTAAACACACCTGGGCAGCCTATAAAGTTAACTGCCCAAGCCTATTTAGTTGCCAAAAGAATGTTATTCAGCTGCATATATTTTGTTTTGAGTAAGAAGACTTGGGCTTCCTAGGTGGCTCCGTGGTAAAGTATCCATCTGCCAATGCAAGAGACACAGGTTCAATACCTAGATCAGGAAGATCCCCTTGAAGAGGAAACGGCAACCCACTCCAGTATTCTTGCCTGGGAAATCCCATGGACAGAGGAGCCTGGTAGGCTACAGTCCGTGGGGTGGCAAAAGAGCTGGACACAACTGAGCGGCTAAACAACAAGGAAGGCTTACAGACCACAATCATTCCCTCTTCCTTACGAACACAGTCTCTGTCACTACTTTGTGTCACCAATATCGAAGCATTTAAATACAGAAGACTATCATGGGTCCACATTTTCAGGGCCTGTTCTATGTGTGATGACAGTGCCCGGGTGTGTGCTAAGTCGCCTCAGTCATGTGTGACGCTCTGTGATCCCAGGGACTGCAGCCCACCAGGCTCCTCTGTCCATGGGCTTCTTCAGGCAAAAACACTGGAGTGGGTAGCCACTTCCTTTTCCAGGGGATCCTCCTGACTCAGGGATTGAACCTGCATCTGTTACATCTCCTGTGTTGGCAGGAGGTTCTCTACCATGAGTACCACTTGGAAAACGCTTGTGATGACAGTATTCGTGGTTTAGGATGCTGGTCCCACGAAAATTCATTTCCCGCTGAATGTCAACCTATCTCTTTCTTTAAACTAATTTATAGCTACCACCCATGTATACATAACACTCAGATTTTGCTTTTTAGGGGTAAATGATCTCTGAAAGATAGAAAGATAGAAACTTATGCTATTCCAAAATACTTCTCTTAGCACTAGAACTATATCATAATCAAAGAAAAAAACTTTTCCTAAAGTCAGTCCTATTAAAAACCTGCACTAGCCAGGTAAGCTGTTTAGTTTTAAATACTTCAAGGAAAGAGAACTGACACAGATGGGGTCACCTTTAAGAAATTTATGGAAATCTGTGAAAACATGCCCTTCAAAAAAATGTATTTAACCCTAATGTAATTCAATATGAGGAATTAAGGATCAATTTTGTAAAGTTAACAAGATTTTTAAATTTATTCATCTTTGAAACTAATCATTCTAAAAAGGTAATTCATTATTTTCACCAAAGGCATCTGTATTTTCATTCTTGTTTCAGGTGAACAGTAAAGAAACTTAGAATACACAATCAGCTAACATTAAATCAACCTTGCCGTCACTCAGGTAAGGAATATTGAACAACATTCTATATGTTTCACATTAAGAGAAATTTACATGCTCAACAAAATGCAGCTTGGGTACTATCACAAACATTTGTGTTAAGCTCTGGAACTGACAGATTTCTGACACACATGCTATCATTTCATCCTCACATAAACGGCATGCAAAAACTACTGCACAATAAGTTTAAATAACCTACATAATACAATGCAGGATGAATTTTTAAATCCTTTGATTGTTTTTAAAGCTCCAGGGTATATACACCCTGAAGTTGTTTTTCCATCAACACTTTAACTTACTACCTTGTATATGGGAGGCATCAAGCTACGTGAAACGAAATGGTCCCTTCCCTTTAGAAGTTTACAATCTCACTGAAAAGATCAATAAAATAATGCTGTGTGAATGGTACTCATCAACTACTGAGAGAGAGTGGAAGAGGGCCCTTGCTCCTTTCTCTAAAGTGATCATATGAATCACAGGATGGATAGTGTTTTTGTAAAAAAAGAACTAGCGAGACAGAGATCACAACACATATAAGATGAAGACAGCCACAACTGTGGCAGTATAAGAAGTGTGCAGTTAACATGCTCAAAGATGAGGCAAATGGAACATGATGCAGGAGCCAGGTAGAAATAGGACCTGGCCTTAATCTTGTGGGCAAAGGTCTTTGTGTTCAGGGTAATGATTATCTCTTCAGAAAGTCTAATTGTGCTGTAGTGTGGAGACCATATTAGATAAGACACACTGAAAGGTAAGAGAGTGGTTAGAGAGCGACTGCAGTAACTGTGCAACAGTGATGAAATACTAAAGCTTGATTTAGAAGATGGCAGTCGAAAAAGAAAGAAATCAAATCTCATAATTCTTTCTGTTCTAATGAAAATGATTATAGAGACACTTGTATATATGGTCACCAGTTATAATGTGTTGAATGTATAAAGGCATAATATAAAGCTCAAAACTTGCAAATAGACTTGCAGGAAAGACTGCTTAACTCATCTCATAAAAGTTACCCATGCTAAAATGGAATAAACACTTAGAACATCTCCTTTGAATGTATTCTAGAGTAACAAATACCATTCCTCAATACTATAAGACTTTGATCACTTTATTACAGCTGACCTAAAACTGAAACTTTCAAAAACTACATTAACAAAATATCTATATATGATGGAAAGACAACCTTCACTTCACTATATAGAAATTACTTCTTAAAAACCATCAAGGTCTGCCTGATTCATAGTAATTTTAAAATACAATGAAACTCTGTATTTTACAGAAACACAAGGTATCTCTTACAGATGTACTTCTCAAGCTGATTACCATTATTTTATTAAAAAATGGAAAAATGCATGTTTGTGTACTCAAAAGATGAAAGTATAATACTACACTATTTTTAGAAAACTTCATATCTACATATTGCTCTTAATTGAGATATACATATTAGTTTGATAAATAAACTACTTTCAACTAATTCAAATTATCAAAATGTATTATTACATACATAATTGAAGATTTTGTTTTCTCTTCCTTCAAATACTCCCTGCCTCAGAAAGTCCATAAGGTAAAATTTGGGGAGTGAGAAATATACATTCAATAACGATTTAGTCAATAAACACTTATAAATACTTCTAGACATCCAGCATTTTCTTAAACCACTTTATTGAGAAAAGATTTAGCGAGAAAAAGCTGTACATATTTAATGATGAGTTTGGAGGTGAGTATACATTTATGAAACATTGCCAATATCAGGAACCATACATACACACACACACACACACACACACACACCCCTTATATCAAGAACCCAAAATAACTGCTAACACATGCAATTATGGAAAGTATTGCTTAATAAGCTTTACTGCTTATGACAACCCTCTACAAATGACCACTGTCATAGATTAGTATTTGTTTATCCACATTCCAAATTCTGAACACTAAAAAGTTTAAAGCAAACCAAAGTGGTAGCAAAATCTGACCCAAGTTCAAGTAAGACAGCTTACAGACCTCACTTCATCTCACTTGGCAAATATATTCATGAATAAACATTAACCCTCAAAATCTAGGTATTCTTTGAATATCCTAATTAATAAAAAGTCATAGGTACATTTATATGTATACAGCCTTTTCTGAGTTGCCCTACTGGAGAAGGAAATGGCAACCTATTCCAGTATTCTTGCCTGGAAAATCCCATGGATAAAGGAGCCTGGTAGGCTATAGTCCATGGGGATTGCAAAAAGTTGGACACGACTGAGAGACTTCACTCACCTCACTATTCTACTTGGAAGATAGTGAAGTTACATCATATGTCAATTTATCACACTAAAATTAAAACAGCCATGCTTAAAAAAAATAAAATTCTACGAGCATATAACCTAGAAGAGAGACAATGTGGATCTGACATTTTGATTTTACAGTTTAAAGATGCATTTTTCACACAAATGACCCCAAAATGCAGGCTAATTGTATTAATCTTGTATCATTTTTAAAAATATAATTTATTCCTATATGGAAGGAAAAACAGGCTGTTTGAGACCTACTGAAACATACCATGTTAGCATCTGCATAAAATCTTTCCATTGAATTTTTAGTATATTTTAACTGATGTGAATTTAACTAAAGCAGTATCTTTTTTAAAATATCCAAGATGTAACTTTATAACATTGTCCACCAGACACATGTGGCTACTGAGTACTTTAAAAGTGAGTAGTCTGAATTGCAATGAGATACAAAGTGAAAATATACCCTTAATGTGAAAAATTTAGCATGAGAAAAACAATGTAAAATATCTCATGATTTTACACTAATTAAGCAATGAAATAATATTTTGTAGCTATCAGTATAAAACATTTTACAAACTTCATCAGCTTTTTACTTTTATTTAATATGCCTTACTAGGACTTCCCTGGTGGCTCAGACAGTAAAGCATCTGCCTACAATGCGGGAGACCCAGGTTCGATTCCTGGGTTGGGAAGAAGCCCTGGAGAAGGAAACGGCAACCCACTCCAGTACTCTTGCCTGGAAAATCACATGGATGAAGGAGCCTGGTTGGCTATATAGTCCATGGGGTCGCAAAGAGTTGGACATGACTGAGTGACTTCACTTCACTCACTAGAAAATTTAAAATTTGAGCTAACATTATAGTTCAATAGAACAGCTCTGCTCTATAAAAAAGACTGAGAAAAAGATTAATATAAAATTTCTCAAGTACTTATGTTTTAGAGTGAATAATTTCACTTAATCACCAAGCAGATTAATATAAACCCAGATAAAGGTCACAAGAAACAGTCATCATGAATGTGGAAGTACAGCTTTGTTACTCAAACATATCCATGATTTTAGATAGTCAGAGGTTACTAAAAATTCAACAATAAAGTAAAAGGCTTCATTATATGATGTGAGCAATTTGTTTCAAAATCCATTTCAGTATTTCCTTAGTTATAAGTATGTACAGGAGGGTTCTGTGTCTTATTTGCTTTCAGTGGGGTTAGGACAGATGTAAGTTTCATGAACCAAACACATAATGGAATCAGAAAACTGGCTGCTTAATTTTAACAGATAGGAAAATTTCATAATTCTTAGAAAAACAACTTCAGAGCTCACATAAAGCTAGAGAAAAATAAGTCCATTTCATAATAAGAGCTATCATTAGTAAAAGATACAATGACTGACAGTTGCTAAATATCCTTAAAAGTATCCTAGGTATCTATTTACTATAAAGTTAAACATATATATTTTGTCATATAGGAGTTCCATCCCTGTGCATACACGGATCAAAAATGAATGCTTATTTCTACCAAAAGATTTTAAAATTTAAGGTTCACAGTAACCTTATTTTAGCCCCAAACTGGTAAGATATTCAATGTCCATTTACAGTAGAAGAAATAAAGGATAGTATAATCATACAATGGAATATACATGATTGGGCAGTGCGGAGGGGGGTGATATATACATGGATGACTCAAAGACATAATGTTAATCAAACAAGTCAGACACAAAAGAGTTCACACTATACGATTCCAACTGTATAAAGTTCAAAAACAAGCAAAACTAATCCAAGATATAAGATGCCAAAGACCAGTTTCTGTTGGGTGGAGGCAGTACTGACCAGGACAGACCCCAGCGAACCTTCTCAGGTAGAGCACAGTTATGCAGGGTGGCAGTGGTGGCGCAGTCACTCATTCATGTCAAACTCTTGCGACCCCATGGACTGTTGCCTGCCAGGCTCCTCAGTCTATGTGATTTCCCAGGCAAGAATACTGGAGTGGGTTGCCAAAAATCTTTGAACTAGCAAGTAGGAGTGCCAAGCTGACTATATGAAGTTAGACTTCAGTAAAACGATTTTTNCCCATGGACTGTTGCCTGCCAGGCTCCTCAGTCTATGTGATTTCCCAGGCAAGAATACTGGAGTGGGTTGCCAAAAATCTTTGAACTAGCAAGTAGGAGTGCCAAGCTGACTATATGAAGTTAGACTTCAGTAAAACGATTTTTTCTTTAATATAAGAAATATTTTTTAAAAAGCTTTACGTAAGTTATTTTCAAAAGAATGACTTAAAAGCAATTCCTATTCAAAATTTACCTAAGAATTTCTCTATTCAACCCTGCAACTAAATTTCTTTGCAATTTCTTTTTAATAAAAGCTAATAACCAGTTCAATTCTATTCAACCTACTCTTAATTTTGCAATTACTTAAAGAATTTTCATAAACGGATAAATTACAANACTCGATGAACCTGAGTCTGAGTGAACTCCGGGAGATGGTGATGGACAGGGAGGCCTGGCGTGCTGCAATTCATGGGGTCGCAAAGAGTCGGAAACGACCGAGCGACTGAACTGAACTGATTTGCTTTTACCCTCTCCATCTGACAGGAACAGGGAGAAAATGTTGTTTTGCTAATAGTGAATAACCTTAAACCTACAAAGTTCAATATACTGTGCTATAGAAATATAAAAGACTATATTGATCCAAGTCTACAAACTCATAGTGCTTGACAAGTGATCACATAAGAAAATTCGTAAAACTGACTTTTGTGTTATTTCGTGTGAATATAAATCAAGACTATCCAGTTAATAGTCATATGGATTCAAAGAAGCTGATACTAGAAGTCAACCAATCTTCAGTTGATAGTCACAGGTAATCACTACAACCTTAAATATATTATCTTATTAAATGCATTAATGCATTCTTCCTTTATCAGTTTGTATTCTAGCAAGACAGCTGCCAAGTTTTTTAAAAGACCCCAACACTTACAGGAAATATGAAGGAGGACACCAAGAAGGAAATCTGAGATATGACTGAAGGGGACCTATGTTCACCATTGACCTCAGCAAAACTGGCTGATATGTCCGCATGGGTCATGGGGTTGTAAAGGAAGAAACACAAAGCAGGTAAGTTTACCAACTGACAATCTTAAAATCCTTCCTTCCCGGGAATATATCACATGTCCTGAGACGCAGGGCCTATGGAGCAGATGAATTACTATGCTGCACCAACCTAGACACATATGATAATGCAGAGGGAATTCAGCAGATGGATGTTCAGAGGAGGAGTCAGGTGACCTGGTTGTTTATTTCCATGGACCCTGATGAAAGACTGATGGAAATACAGACGACAGCTGGTCCCTATTCTAAAAGGTAGAATTTTATGTAGGCACAAAGAACTTTAAGACTGCCTGCATATTTAATATATATTTCACACTGTTTCAGATAAACTAATTTTTTACAACTCATTTTCAAATCAAAACATTCTTTAAAATAGTACTGTGTTCTAAAGGTAAAAGGTAAGTATCTCAGATGTTTAAAAAAGGCAAAACTGGTTCCATCTAAACCAGATTTCTTGTGCTCATACAAAATTCAGAATTTACAAACACTGAAATATATCCCTCTCCTCTGTTACAAATGTCAAGCAACTCAGTTATCAATCTCTGAAGCATAAGAAAAATTAACTAAATACAGCATAATATTCTTTCTTCCCTATAACTGAAAAGGCTTAACTACATTTTAAAAAGTGGAGCAACGAGGCAAAATACATACCTTTTAGATGTGTTTCTTCTCAATGTTAAAGTAATGGGTCCTGAGAACAGAGCTCTTAAATCGCTCACAAGCACTCTCTGAAAATTAATAAAAAGAAATGTTACTTCAAGTGCATCTTATCTCAAAGAATTTCAACAGTATCTTTTACAATTAAATCTTAACTACTGACTGGAAAAAAAAATCTGAAAAAATGACCCCTCCCCCCAAAAAAGATGTATTTCAAGTAAAAAAATATTCTTAATTATAGACATTTTCCTTGGGCATGGTTGTTGATCACATCTGATAAAAAAATATACATTACAAAATTATTTACATCAAAACATACTATTTATCTGTCTATACACTGTGTAAAGACTCTTCCATCAATTCTCAACCATATGAGAAGTTAATGTCAATGACCAAGGGGAATTATGATCAAAGATTCTGGGAGAAAAGTATCAGAATTACTTGGTAGTTAATACAAGAGGTCAAATACCTCATTTTTCCCCCTAGACCATTAGAAAGAAAAAATACTAAACTTGGAATCAGAATCATCCTAGATATAGAATGACATCAACATGTGGAACAGTTTATACTTATAAGAACAAGAGTGGATGAAAAAGTTTTAGGCTAGCCAGACCCATAGCCCCCTTTAACACTGCGGTGGCTGAGGAAACTGTATATTGACCAACAGGCCAATGGACAGTGAGCCCAGCTGATGATAAGACAAGTATGGGGCGAACTCCAAGATTCCTCACAGCAGCACTGCACTCACACTAGCCACTGTAAATATGTCAGGCTCACATTTTCTGCAATTCTCAGTTCCCACCCCTGGGCTTCCCTGTTGGCTCAGCAGTACAGAATCTGCCTGCCACGCAGAATATGAGGGTTTGAGTCCTGGGCAAGCCACAGTCCATGGGGTTGCAAAAGAGCTGGACACGACCGAGTAACTGAACAACAAAAACAATAATCCCACAGTCTATGACTGGTTCTCGAGGATCACAGCTTAGTTTACAAATAAATAAATAAACCTAAGCCTTAAACTCCCCAAATTAAGCATTTTCATCATTATTTCATTAGTGCCCTTCAGTCTCCTTAAAACCACGCAGAGATTATACGCTTTTCTGAGTGATGCTTCTGTGATATCCTAGGGAAGCAGCTCTCTAACCACCTTGCCTCTGGGTCACTGTGCACCCTGCTTCCTGTTACTCCCCCGTGACTGTGAGTCCTTCATTCATCTCTGTATCCCCCAGTACCTAGAATGGTGCAAGGCACAGAGCTGATGCTGAGTAAAGTCTGCTTTATGAGTCAACGAATCTGAGAGACTTTATTCGTTGACTCATAAAGCAGACATCAACTAATACATCAGGCTGAAGTAGAAATAGGATCAGCAAACAAAGCAGGTAGTTACATGAGCCAACCACAGTGGGGAATACTCACTTTTTTAAAAAATTTCACGCTTCACACGTACACATAATCAATTCCCATTCTCCAACACTCTCCTTCTCCCTTTCTCAGTTTGCCTTAGCAACACTTTTGTGGCATCTAAGTCAATACTCTCCCAATCCCTACTAACACTCAGCCAGCTGGGTGGCAGGGCTCTTTTCTGCCCTAGTGAATTAGGACTCTGCACCAACTGGCATGGTAACTGAACATTATTAACACACTCTCTTACACATTCCTAAGCTCAGCAGCTCCTATGCTACCCTCCAGCAGTAGCAAGGAATGTCACCTAATGTGTAACTCAAAAATACCTCGAATCATAACTAAAGAAAGGCAAAATGTTCCCCAAATTTTATTAGGAGAGAAGTACTTATCACCTTAATATAGAGGAAAAAACAAAGGAAAGAAACAACAATAACAAAAAATCCTGAAGAGACAGCTTAATGACTAAAAACAAAAAAGAGCATTATCATTTCCTATTAGGACACTACTTTTTCAGCAGCTAAATAAAAACATTACCCAATCATTTTATGTAATAAAATTTAACCTTACTTTGACCTTCCTCATACAGCAAACAAACCTCTCTAGCCAATAAAGTTCCATCTGAACTATGTAAGATGATAAGCAATACCTTAATTGCATTCATTTACATGACTTTGAAACTATTCTGGGCTGAAGTCACTGACTGCAAGGTCACAGAATACAAAAAAGCAAAATGTACGCAATTTACCAAGGAGGGATGATGCACTTAGACAGTGGGGAGGCCTTCTCCTTGCCTCCTTAGGAGACACCCAGTGCTTAATGCAGTCAACAGGTGCAGCCATCTCAAACGTCTCTATCTGAAATGTATCATACATAATTGTACATACCGATTTTATAAATACACATACAAAATATAATAAGAATATGTATTTGCTAAATCCATCTTATATTATGGCTCTTTTATTAAAGACCATCTCCCTGAAGAGAGGCAAAGGACAATTCTATGCCTAATCAACACTAAAGATCAAAACATGCAACAGGGCTACTACTATTTCCAATGGTTCGAAAAAATTTCTAACAACTAAAGTCAGGTTATAAAGCTGTAACAATTTTTAGGACAAGAACTGCAAACACAGAAAGCTAAGTATATTAAGCATTTCTGCTTTCATTTTTCACAACCTAAGCATATATTCAACTAATTTGCTTAGAGGAGCAGACTTTTTACATCTCTCAAAGCCAATAATACCATATTAGTGAAAGTAAAGAAATAAAACTGGCTGATAGAAACTGGCTACCAGAAATTACAAGGGACAATGTGTATTCTTCAAAACCTTATAATTTAATATCATAATAGACAAAAGCAAGTTAATCCTACAAAATACGTCTTTAGTAAAATTGTAACACAAACTAGATGCTACTGGCCCTTGAATTTACTGGAGAAAACAGAAGGAAACTAAAAAGTTAGGATCTAGAGATCTTTAAAATGTACTATCAAATATAGAACCTCAAATATTTGTTTTAGGTTTAATATATCATCACCAGGAGATTCATTTAAGAAGCTTCTGTCCATTAAATTAGATAAATCTCCTACATTTAATGTATTAATACTATTATACCAAAACACTTTTATACTATTCAAGCCAAACTTTTGTAATTTAAAAACGATTTTGCCAAAAAAAAAAACAATAATATAAAATATATGCCCCTTCACCTTTTCTCCCTACCTAAAAGGGCAGGACTCTTTCCATGTAAATCTATATTAGATCCCAATCATTTCAACTGATGTTACTCCACAAAGAACATAAAGATGAAAACATTTTTAAGTACTATATTCCTAAACCAACTCCAACACCTTGCTGTCACTTTGTCCTTTTAAAATAATAAATAATATATCTCAATTTCTCTCTATAAGTTAAAAAAGTTCACTTTGGAATAGCTTAGTAGTAAAAATAAATGCATACATGTATTTTAAAATGTACTAGTCACTATTATGATTCACATATAACTTTCAGTGACCATATCTTCTTTAGATATTTTAATTCTAAAACAATTCAGGATTTAACGTGGGCATGGCAACCCATTCCAGTATTCTTGCCTGGAGAATCCCATGGACAGAGGAGCCTGAGCAGGACATGACTGAAGCGACCTCACTCACACACACACACACACAAACACACACACACACAGATAATCTGTTTAACTATGTAACAAACAATTCACGGTTCACATATTTCAAAAAGGATAAAAGCACTGGGGCCAACCCCAACTTCAAATATTATTTCCAGTGCTCTTGGTCACATTTTTAATTTCAAATCTCAGGCTTATGAAAATTTCTGATAAAGAGGATCATTTTGTTATTTCTCAAACACTTCCCTCTACCCATCCAAAAGACTGAATGCTTCATGTTCTTAAAGCTTACTAATTATGATCATAATATCTATCTAAAGTTCTATTTCATACATATCAAATTAGGTTTTCCTTTCCTTGGATATTAGACTACATTAAAACCAATTTGTATAACCACAGTCTAGCCTTTGTATGTTTTCATATAAGCTACAACTCTGAACTGAAAATAAACTTTTAAAGGCAGCACTCTTATAGTTCTCAAAACTGAAGGAAAAAGTTCAAGCCTAGGTTGGGACATACTTCATGTTACAGCATGTATCAGCCTCACAGGATATCCTACCCACATAGCAAGTACACAGGTGTGTGCTCTCCTTTTCATTTCTCTCTTCTTTTCTTTTACCTCTCCCTAAGTAAGTGAACAGAACACTACACTTTATATAAGTAAAGAACCATAACCATATATATATATACACCATATATACCATATATATATATATATATATATGGTATAGAGGTAAATGATCAATCTTGCCCAAAAAAGAGGTACCTAAATAAAGAAACATCAATTCTGAGTATAACATTATATCCTGCACTGATAGGTTGCTCAGATAACTCTCAAAAGAAGGACACTGTAACTCAAAAACTGTAAGGAACAGACCAGAAACACTCCATAAGCGGAAGAGTATGTAGAATAGTCCACATCTCCATTTGAAACACTTGCTCTGGGACATGGTAATTGACAACTCTGTCTTGGACATAGTTTTCTTCCTCTCTCACTTGTTCATTCCCCCACCCATCTTGCATTCAGCTCCATAAACAGCAGTTATTCCCCCATTATAAAACAGTTGACGGTTAAAACAATGAGCCAACGAAGAAAGGACAATATTCTATAACTGACGTTTACTGCACTGGCCTTGGACTTCTAATCTTTACCAGACGGGCACACAAATCAGTCCATCAGCTCATAAAGGTGTGCTTTTTTAACCTCTAAAACAGATGGGATTGGCCAGAAGTGTCTGGCATGTCAAACTGCTAATCACTGCTGCCCTTTGCACAAAATAACCCACTTAAGTTGAGGCATGGTTGCACTGTAACTGGCATTAGTCTGTGGGAAACCCATTTAACTGTCACACACTCTTGCCACTCCTGCTCGCCCTTAATTAAGCCTAATGCCTTATGCTTTGACCTTTTGTTCTAGCCTATTAACCCTATCTAGTACAAGTTCAATTATGTTAAACTAAAAACTTTGCTGTAAAATATTAAATGCCACGCTCAAAAACCATAAGGGACATCCTCACAGCCCTTAGTTCTATGCACCCTGCTACTCAATGCATGTGACAGTGAAACCTCATTTTTGAAGTGATATTGATTCTGACAGAGTCAAGAAGAACCGAATCATCATTTTGGTCCAACCCCCTTATTTTACAAACTGAGACCAGAAAGCAATAAATGACTCACCTATTTCACAGCTTCAGCTGCACCACACTGAAAGTTACCTAACTGATCCTCTATTCTCCATGTCTCTGATTTATAGTCAAACCACTCTGGAGCATGTTAAGAAAGCGAAAGTGAAGTCGCTCAGTTGTGTCCAACTCTTTGCGACCCTTGGACTATAGCCCTCCAAGCTCCTCAGTCCATGGGATTCTCCAGGCAAGAATACTGGAGTGGGGTGCCATTTCCTTCTCCAGGGGATCTTCCCGACCCAGGGGTAGAACCCAGGTCTCCCACATTGCAGGCAGACGCTTTAACCTCTGCACCACCAGGCAAGCCTCTGGAGCATGTTAAGGATACTAATATTTTTAACACATTACCACTTTTCACCACCCACTAAAATTTACTACACAAATAAGCTTAAAGCAAAATCAATGAGCATATCGACATCAGTTTTGAGGTAATCTTTCCTTTCCAAACCAAAACTTTCTATCCACTCACTGTTTCTTTTCTTCTTTTTAAAAGGAACAATGGTCATCTGAGGGAACTGCTAAATTCTGCAACACTCCCAAGGCAATAGGTATGAGAACAAAAATTTCTTTTTTTGCTTTACTGGTGCTTCATTTAAGTACTGAATCAAGCAAATGACTTAAGCTACCGAAAGCAACTACAACTGGCTATTGATCCCCGTTGGAAAAAGCTGATTATCTTTAAAAATATCCTTTTTACACCTGTATGTAAATGGACTGTTATTCACATTTACTAGAGTGACCCAAAATAAAAATGGCATCATCAGAAAGAATATACACAAGGATGTATAAAACGTAACGTATACAGGTAAATGAGCAGTCAAACACTGAGCCAACTAGCAGCAAGCTAATAATTCAGAGTCTCATTCACCTTTTTTACTGCAAAAGATATTAATGCTAATATTATATATATATATATATATGCATTCTTTTTCATCACAGTTTATCCCAGGACACTGAATAGGACCTGGTTATCCTTAATATTAATTTGAATGAGACATTATGCCTTAATTACAAGAGTCAGTTCATAACGTAGAAATTAAGTTTGGGTCTCAGACACTGAGGAATTCAAGTGGGGAAGGTACACTAGTGCATAGTATTCATGCAGCCTACAACACACTGACTGACACTGAGGAACAATGAAAAAGCAGTTCAGCACTGATAAAAAAACAAAGTAGAATATACCACATTAATAGTAAATGAGCTAGTTTCTTTACTCTTTTGCTTTGGACAGTAGTCTATTAGCCTGTATAGCTTCTTCACTATGACTTATAATCTTATGAATAGAAAAATATGCAAGTCCTGACAGATATCTTCTCTGCTTACAAAAGACATCTACTTCTAATTATGCATAAAATTTAGTAAACATTTTTTGTCTTCACAGGCAAGAAACTGGATTAAAGTCATTTTAAGAGCATTTGTTAAATCTCCGTGCTGGATATGTCTACACCAGATAACCTAAACATTTTCTTTTGTATTTGAAAATTGCTAGCCTAGAAATTGTGACCTCCATGCTAAAATAATTTTATTTTCTACCTTAGCATTGTTAATCTAGTTGAATATGATAATGTTCTAACAGAAAATTCACCTCTAGTGAGGAGCAAATCCTAATTTTTAAAAACAAAAGAGCTTCATAAACTACTTAAGTTCTATAATTTACTAGGTTTTGAACAAGTCCTTCTTGATACCTCTTAACTTTCAAGATTACTGAATGCCAAAATTAATACTAGATATTAGATTATAAGATGCCTATAGTATCCCAAGAAGTCAAATTCAATGCAATTAAATGTGTTAAGCTGGTAGATCTTGATGACTACTGCAAGTGAGGTCAAGAAAACTGCCCATGAGGCTCTAGAAATATTTTCTTTTTTGTCTTTAAAAAATGTAAATGTTGCCCCCAAAGATTTTGTTTTGAACATGCATTCTAATATATTATAAATTGTGTATTTTTGAAGAAACTTAATATATAAAACAATTTCAAGTGCCAAGTAATTATAATGTCACCAGCAGTTTCATGGTTTCCTTCATAATAAATATGTCTGGAAAGAAGATGATACATTTTAAAGAAGAAATATCATTCCTTTTAGAAGTTCTAATTTAAACAGACTAAAGAAGAAAAATGGTACAACAGCAGTTATTATGCACAAGTTATTCATAACAATTAGCAGCTGTTATGTATTATCGCATAAAGGCTCCATTCCTAAGCCCCCAAAACCCAGATTTCGCCAATAGTTGAGATTGGTACAGTAAAATGAATGTTTTTTAGCAACCTTCTATGTAACGGGCACCTACAGCATGAATAATGCATTGATGGATAAGCTCCTATTCATGAAACTGACAGTCTACTGAGGAGGACAGACATTCAGTAAAGGTGGGACTATTATAATCAGGGGTTCAAGGAACTGTGAGAGACAAATCTGATCATTTTAGATGTGTGGAGACCACGATGAGGACCTACACTCTTCTGTCTTCTGTCCCATGAGTAAGAATATTCCATTCCAATTTGCCTCACCAAGGTCAGAAATGTGGTCAGTCTGTGGCCCACATCACAGGCTACAGTTACGCTTCTTCTCTTCTGCTCTCTTTCTAGAGGGGTGGATCTTGGTGCAGCTGGTTCAGGGAACTGGCCACCCCTGGTCTACATGGTGTCATCTCTGATCTGGTACCTCTCCTCAGGAGAGTTTGGGAGTTTGCTCTATGTTCCCAATAGAATCAACAGACACAACCACCTTCATCAGTGGTTTTAGATTATTATTCTTCGGTAGTAGGTAGAGCTGGCCTGTGAATGTTGTGATCACACTAGTTAACTACAGTTACCTAACTCTACTGATCTACAAATAAAATTCCCCTTATTGTTATTCAGTTGCTCAGTTGTGTCGACTCTTTGGGACCCCATGGACTGCAGCACACCGGGCTTCCCTGTCCTTCCCTACCCCCTGGAGCTTGCTCAGACTCATGTTCATTGAGTCACTGATGCCATCTCATCCTCTGACATCCCCTTCTCCTCATGCCCTCAACCTTTCCCAGCATCAGGGTCTTTTCCACTGAGTTGGCTCTTCCCATCTGGTGGACAAAGGACTGGAGCTTCAGCTTTAGCATCAGTCCTTCCAATGAATATTCAGGGTTCATTTCCTTTAGGATTGACTGGTTTGATCTCTTTGCAGTCCAATGGATTCTCAAGAGTCTTCTCCAGCACCACAGTTCGAAGGCGTGAGTTCTTCGGCACTCAGTCTTTTTTACTGTCCAGCTCTCACATCTGTACATGACTATTGGAAAAACCA